>JAYKKT010000092.1:11605000-11915000 GCA_036023115.1 Brasenia schreberi | reverse complement strand
GATAATCCTACCCATCTTATAGGGGTCCATTGTAGTTATTTTAATTTTGAATTCACCTATACTTCCTTGAGTTTGGGTTTTCACACCTTCCTCTATAATGCATCATTGTCGATATGCTAGAGTATGTGTTAAGTCATATTCATTCAACTTCATCTTCACCACTAGAGATATTACTTGGATATAGTTTGTTACACCTACCAAGATATCTTTCCTTTCATCATATTTGTGTGCCCTTGATTCTAGTTTGATTGCAAATTCAAAGAGGACCTCTAAGAATTGGATTATCGAAAATCTTTTTCACTGCTTCTTATTCTTTGGTGCCTCTTGGTTGTTCTAATTTAATCCAATTGTTAGTCATACTATCCATATTATCTAACCCACCAGATAGGTTTCTATCATGGCCTACTAGTTATCAAAGAGCTCTTGCTTGAGAATCATCAATAAGAACTTATCTTTATACTTCACGACTCATATCCTTGCCTTAGCGAGACCCTAACATTTTCTTCATGGGGAACAACTATCAATATGGAAATGACTAAAGGCTTGATTGATGACTACAAATTGAGGCTCATTGACTATGAGATGCACATAGCTACTGACAATAATCCCAAATCTCATCATTGACATCCATAAGTATGCCCCTAGTCTCCTTCCACATGTCCTTCCAACTCATCAACTCCTTTCTCCTCATCACAAAAATGGAAACACACCTTTTACTATAACTACTAGTAGTAGTACTCGACCCAAAATGGTGAATATGTTATCAGAGCCCATAGTAATTGAAGATTTGTCTAATAACTTTTTCAGGCTCCACGCACGCAACTGCCAGTGAGAAACTTGCATATTCTCTTGAACCATGTAACAACCTGCCTCCAAAGCATCTTGAGCAAGAAGTAACAAATTCTAGTATACCTTCTACTATTATTCTCAATGAATTTCCTTGCATCATCTTGTGGGAGGTCATAACTTCTATGATTGAATAACTTAACACAAGGCTTGTCTCTACTCCTTCCATCTTGAATGAAATTGGTCATGGTTTGTAAGTTATACAAATCCTTTTGGGAGGCACATATCTTCCTTCTAAGTTAGGAAGATTGATTAAAGAAGCCTCTTAGGTCAATATTCAAATTCGTAAATATTTTGATGCTAATCATAACCACCTAGTCACAACCCAAGTCCAACTTGCTTCTTTCGGTGAGCATCAAGAATACATATGCTCCTTATCTCGACATGTCATGGTTATTGGAAAACTCTATCACAATTCCACTATCTAGATGATGTAAGCATCTTCACGTGTAGACAACCTCAAGAATAAAAACTCAATTCTCCAAGTCAAGATTTCGTCCCTCAAGGAGTAACATAGGATCTTTTATCAGCATCACAAAAAATTACTATCCAAAGTTTCTCAATTATGGCCCGATCTCAGCTCTCTCCAATCTCAGGCAACTATTGCTTGAGATGTGAAAGTTTCAGCTTCAGAGTTCCATGCTTTGTTTTCCAACTATGAAGCTTTTGGGGGACGCTCAATCCAACACTCCTGATCATAGCAACCTTAAGGAACGTTGAAAAAATTTGAGGGTAGTTTTGCAGCGGATGCTGAGCCAGGTCACACAAGCTATGTGTGTGAGGTAAGGATATCGTAATGATGATCTTATTATCATGTTTGGTCATTAATACCTGATATTAAATATTCAATCTTCTCTATATGTGTAATTTACTCTTTTTCTGTAAAACTTTATAGAAACATGCAACGGCAACCCTTAACTAAATAATCTATCAACACCAATGGTTGGTAGATATGGATTTGCTATATGCGTGCATAAATTTATCATATAAATTTTTTTATTTATATTTGCAACTGGAACTGCTCGTTCATCATAGAAAAAGGTATAGCTGACAATGGTGTTCAAATTCTCTTAGAATCCTTTGAATTGAATATTGTTCCTTGTTGCCAACTTTCAGTTCAAAAGGTGACCACAGGATACAAAACATCCACAAATTGAAGGCCCCTCTCCTTTGCCAGGACACTAATCATAATACTCGTGAAAGATGTGCTTCGAATAATCTCTAACGAGTACAATCTCTTGAACTAGTATCACAACACTTGGGGAAGCCCTTTCCAGCTTCATTAATTTGCTTTCATGTCTCTGTTTCTCGAAAGGATGGTAAGAGGAATTATGTAAGATAGTCATCTTCATCAACACTAAAGAATTGATAAGCATGTGTCATGCAAAATCAAGATTAGATTTGTCTGTTAAATCCATCTTCACATTTTCAAGGTTGTAGATTTGACAATGACAAGGTCCTTGTATCATCTCCTTATACTTCAACCAATTTTCTTCATTAGTAACTTCAGTTGATGTATAAGATATCCATCTCTGAGGAAACATCATGACATGGTCAGAACTTTAGCAGCGAAATGAGAAGAGGAAGAAGAGCATAGAACTGTACATAAAGTATGAATATTGTTATTCGCCGAATGATAATAAACTAAAGATAAGAGTTCAGAGGTACTCACTCTCACATCTAAGTCATGCAAGTTAGGCGAGTTCTCTAGTATCCAAAGAAGTAGTGTAGACTGAGAGGCCCTATGTAGGTGGAAAAAGAAAGAAAACACACTACACCTATTGCCGCTTTGAATGAACCAAATAACCATGTGAGGCAATATAATTTTACATTGATGGAACATGACTTCCTTCCAATATAAAATATGATTGAGGGTCTTACTCTCTCTCGTCTTCCAAGACGATCACTTCTTTCCTAACCGATGTTCCTTGGCTTCCAACAATCCTACTTCAAGTTACTACATATCCTAACTAATCAACTCTAACTATTTCCTTCTTCACCCCATTGTGTCTGCTACAAAAGGCCTTAGAATTATGGAAGAGGTGATCATCTTGGAAACTCTTCTGCCATATACAAAGTGGTTCCAGTACGATTCTTTTCCCAAAGAAGTTTGTACATGACTGAGGCCTTCGAGAGAATACACTGATGACTATAGAGGTGAGAAATTTTTGACTTTATACAATTGTCTCACATTGTCTTTCATGCTGACTTCAATTTTCTCTTCACTTTCGTAGTTTTTGGTCTACCAAACTCAATTGTTTTATTCTTAAACACGGGTATGATAGGCCCAACCCTCTTAGATGTTTATGTCATCACCGGACTCCCCTCTAATGGACTTGAACACTATTCTTTAGGTTCTTCTTCTTATTTTTTTTTTATTTCTAAAATCTTTCATATAAAAGATTTTTAGAAGCCAATGTGCAGGATTCAAAGGAGGTAACTCAGGATAAACATGTCCGCCTTCTTCTTTTTGACTGTGCAAGTTCATAATCTATCCTAATGACGTAGCAATCACCAAAGAATATTGTGTCATAGTTGAGGTCATGCTTTTTATTATTCTTTCGATTTTTACTCTTTTCTTAAGTACCCTAAAAAAGGTATTTGATCTTTCATTTCTCAACTAGCTAATGAAAAAACACCCAACAATGTTTCTGGCTCATGATGGTTTCTCAACTGTTAGATATATCTTTATTTTTCTTGGTTGCGTACTCTTACTTTACTAGGTTACTAACTCGATGACCATAAATGGGAGAAATTCCTTTTAGGCAAAATTTTGTTGAAACTTCATTCTCAAACTAGGGCACTATCACTCAACCTCAATAAACTATTCCTCTTGGAATTTGAAAATAATTCTAATTTTTTTCCATCGAGTCATGGTAAATATGTGACTCAACATATATCAAAAAATTTATCTAACGTCTTTTAGATCTCTTCAATGGAGTGGTAGTGATTCTTCTTCACTTAAGATTTGCTAAATGGGATTAACACCACATCATCTTCCTCTACCAACCGAACAATGACTGAGAGATACTTTCCTCTATGCTTAGCTCATCAATTCAAACTTTTCCAAGGAATTCTTAGTTCTATTTACCTGGCTAAAACATTAGCATGCAGCATAGCGATATCGAATTTAGTAGCCGACGTGATGACTAAAGTCAACCTCCGTAAGGTCACGAGTTTCTCTTTTATTGTCTTTACGGCCAACCCAAGAATCACCCTTGAATATGAAAAATAGTGATCCTTAGTCATCTATGCCATCTTCAATAAAGAACCGAAGGTTGTTATCGACCATTTCACCTGCTCGACACCTACTAACTGAGCGTCAAACATACCATGTCTGACAAGACTACATTACCCCAAAGACATTTTTATTGTAGTACTTTGATCCCACTGCTACAGGATCCCACTCTAAAAGATCTAGAGGAGGATCCTCCATTGCATAATAGATGTATTAGAAGGGTGAGCTTTCTTGATGGCATTTCTATATTCACTTTTGTTTTACCCTCTCTAACCATGTTGACATTGTTCGTAGGTATTTGATGCTCCCTCCTACCCTATGAGTTTGAACAGAGGTTTCCTTTTATCGATCTCTAATTCGGTCATGACCATCATGACCCATAAGGAAGAACCTCAAGCTTTTGCCTCTACTAGGATACATACTACACCCTGTCAAGAGGTAGTATATGTCCCTACCAATCAGATTGCAACCACTAGTATGCTATGTCAGAGGAGATCTCAGCTTCCACTCCATCTTGGATAGCAATTGTTGCAACTCCAACCTCGGAAGCCTCCATCAAGGTGACTCCTCATGAGGAACCTCAGCTTGGCTAGGGATGTGCATTGGTCGAGTCAGTTCATAAAACAAATTTAACTGAAAAAATCAATAACCGATCCTCAAAGAAATCTAGGAATTAACACCGAACATAATTATTTGTATATGAAAATTGAATTGAACCGAAAAAATTGGTTCCACGTTTCGGCTAATTGGTTCTTTCAACTCTTCATCATTGCATTCAAACTCCTCAACTAACTAATTTTTTGAAAGATTCTTCTTATTTACAGCCAAACTTGATAACTCCAATGACTCATGTATTAAGTTTGTCTCTTCTCAGTAATGTCCCAAAGTACCATATAGTGGAGTTTGTCTAGATTGTACAAGAACATTCTTCAAATGAAAATGGCGATCTTCAATAGATTTCAACATGCTGCTACCAATTAGAAGGAACTTACGATGTTATATTTCTGAATCAACAAATAAGAAATAAAATTACAAGACATTGTCCTTCAACAATCCACTAACATTGCAACTATTCTATATCAATGCCTTACCATGGCGTTACTCTATCACTAATTTTTGACACCAAATTAGTGTAACTGCTTACTAAGAATAAACATAAAAGAATAAGCATTAGAGGAAGGTATAACATATATAAAAAAAGAAACACCTTATCCTAGAGAAAATGAGAAAATGATTGTAGATTTTTTATGAAGGCGATTACAATTTCTTGACAACTAAGAGGGAGGGAGTCTGGGACAAAACAAAGAGACAAGCACAACGTAGTCTCTCAAAGAGAGCGACACAATCGATTAGGGCAGACATTTGGGAAAGCGGGTAAAAACAAATGTTTTTAAATGTTTGTTTTTCAATTATGTACCTTTGATAACTGAACCCAAACCAAAAACTGAATTTCATAAAATTATTAAACTGACTCCCGATCCAATTCATGTTGTAATCGAATGGAATCTGGAATCTAGGTTTAGTTTAGTTTGATAATTTGATTTTAACAAAATTATGCTCAACCCTACCTGTGTCTTTAGGACTCGAGAGAGCTCTCATGCTCATTTTGACCAGCACCCCACAACCACAGTTAGAAAGTTTGTCATTGGTTGTTGTTTCTGAACCAGAATTCATTTCTATTGAGGGTGTCACCAATGTTCCTCCAAGGGAGACCCTAGTAGATGTGCCAAACGATGATGTTCTATTCATGGGAGAAGTAGTGCCTCCACCACCCTCAAGAATCAATATAGATATAAAGTTTATTCAATGCATTCTCGCTAAAAATTTAAGAGAAGGATGAGAACTCCAAGGCACTCTTTCCTCTAAGCTCGAGAAGCTAGACACCAATCGAGATATCCCTCCTCAAGCTCCACAAATATTCTTTAATCTCTATCTATTGCCAAGACTTTATAAACCATCAATGATTATCATATCTCCATTCTCAATTGGACTATCTTGCGCAACAATGAGCTCAATCAAGAATATGTCCCGGTAACTTTCAATCCCAAACTTCTAAACTATGAGATAGTATGGACTCATGAGCATATTGATTGCCTTAGATGTGACATTCTCTCTTAGAGAAGTTGCTTCCCTTACTTCACAACTAGCTTCTTTCAACAATTATTTAGCTCTACGCCATCAAGAGCTGACAGTTGTAACTAGATCTTATGAGTAAGAGCGGCAAAAATTGCAGAAACTAGAGGAAGCATACTTGGAGTCCCACTCGAGGAGTAAAGTGAAAGAACAACCCTTGGCGGCCAAGAATATGAGGGCTTTGGAACATGAATATGAGGAATGTGAGATTATTATAGTCCAAGGTGAATTGTCCCTCGTGGACCTCATCTACCTTTGATAAGTCATTTACCTATGGATGAATGATCTTCCTTTATTTTTTATAATTCTTTTGATAACTATATACTCACATTCATTGAATTTTCAAATAATTGTCCTTCTCAAATCGAAGGTTAATATTTTTTTTAAGTATCTACCATTTATACTCCTTACACAATCTTTTCCTTTGGTTTGTATTAATCTATATTCCCCTCTAGGTATGACCTTCGAGAATAGATATGGTCCATCCCAATTGGGAGACCACTTTCCAAACTAGTAGGATGGTCTTCCAGACTAAGTCTCCCTATCAGAACTATTTTACTTAAACATGGTTGTATGCTCAAGCAATATTTTACTTATTGGCAACTAAATTATCGAATGCCATTGAGCGTTCTTCATCCACCGAGTCGAGTTTGATCATTAATGACCGTAAATATTTATCAGGTTGTAAATTTTTCTATTTGGCTACCTACAAAGACTTTATTAATTTCCATTAGTAACTTTGTATCTTGTCGATACGTAAGCCAAAATGGAGTCGTGCCAGTTGTCGAGGTTTTAGAGTTTCAGTATACGCAAAAAACTTTAGGCAATAGCTTGTGCCATTTCCTCACATTATTCTCGAGGGATTTCTTAATTAAATCAATAATCACTATGTTGGTAGTCTTAGCTTGGCCATTTACCCTTACATAGTAAGGGGTTGAATATACCAACCTAACACTGAATCTCTTGAGAAAAGTTGTTACTTTTTCTCTTGTGAAACAATCCCTTGATCAATGGTAATCGATTACAATATTTCAAATAAAAAATAATATAATCATTTATTTCATCTTGTGTAACCACTTTTAACTGTAGGGCTTCAACCCACTTAATAAAGCAGTCCATTGCTACTATAATAAAGGTTATTATAGTATATGTCCTTTCAAAGTTTCAAATAGATATTTTTTACTATGTCTATGGCCCAACCTTGGAATGATCATGGTTTCATGATCGGATGAAGTTCTACCACATGTGCTTTCTACAATGGACCAAAATGTTGACATTCTTAACACTCTTTTTCTTAATGCATAGTTGACCGATTATACCCATGTCAATATATCAACCACATCATTTTAGGCCCTACGATGAGCCTCGCAATTTCTTCATGAACTCTAGCTATCACCATTTGAGTTTCAATTTTATTCAAACATCTTAAAAGTAAACCCTGATGGTTTCACTTATACAACTCACCATCCAACAAAGTATAGCTTAACGCCCTACATCAAGTCTTAATATCCAAGCATTATGAGGGTTGATTCAAACATTTTACCAATAGATCTCTCCAATCATGAGATTCATCTATCTCTTAAATCGAGGTTATCACTACTTGAGATTCATATACTGCTTTATGAGACAAAGCAGTCTGGGCTAAATTATTTGTCACCTACTTTTCATATCTAAGAATTTATGACAGTTTCACTTTGAGAAATGTTTTCAACAAATCTTTTTCATGATGATGTAAGGGCTACAAGTTCAAACTAACACATTGGTAATCCCTGGTTAATTAACTTAGCATGACTTGAGAGTGACCATAAATCTCTAGTTTTCCTGTCCTAACAATAGAAACTAGACTTAAACCATAAATCAAAGCCTGGTTCTTGCCTCATTATTAGTAAGACACAGTTCCAAAGACATTGAGAGCATACCTCCTTAAAGAGTGAAACTAGTTGGCAAAACAATAATCATTACTTTCAAAATATAAAAAATCCTTATAATCATTGCCGAAGTCTTTATTATATATATACATATATATATATATATATATATATATATATATATATATATATCAATCCAAAAATGGTCAAACTCTTTAGCAACTCTTTTCAATTTTAGATTATTGCTAATCTCCATCTGCAACCTTTTGATAGCTTTGATTGACAATGAATCATGTGTTTTCACAAGAATTGTTGTAGATCCCAAAAATTCACATGTGTTCAACCCAATATGTGGAGCATGTTATATCTAAAAATTTGTGATGGATATCTTGGGCTCCTGCATCTACTCTTCTTGCCTTTGGATCACTTTTTTTTGGTTCCTTGACCTCCTTTGCATGATTTACCATGTATGTGTGAGTGGTTAGATCCTCTATTTTTTGTCTCGTGTTCTCTTCCTTGATCATGTAAGACCAACCAATCTTTCCTTCATTCAGCAAGAAACACTTCAATGCAATCATTTAGGTCCTCGTGTAGAAAATAAAGACGCCCTTCCATTTTGGCATCTTAAGAATCCACTTTTGGATAAGCTCCCCTATCAAATCACATGAATGTGTATCACTCATTTTCATGAGAAGTCTGTCTCCCTCAAAGGTCTCAGAACAACACTGTTTTTGTTTTCAGGGATAGTCATGCTCTAACTCCTCATCTGAATTGACAATTACTGGAGAGTGATGACTCGAACGATGTTCCTCATGATCATTATTGAGCCCTCCTTCGTTGAGCATTTTGCATATGGATACGAGTAGTCAACCAACACCTAGACGATAATCATGTGGGCGATCGAGAATTCTCTAGCCATTGCTCCACTTTCGAGGGGTTGGTTTGAAGCTTGATCATTCAACTTCAAGAAGGGATATGATTTTCACCCCATGAAATACCCAAGTCAAACCATTATATACTCAGACTTCAACGGTTTGAGAAGGGTGTCTATGATGTTGATGAAAAATCAACCTCAAGGTCTTTCTCTCCTAAAGATCCTCTGGCTCACAAACATTGGGTTGCTATTCCCCCTGACTTGGACACCCCTTTGATGGTGGAATTGAAGATATGACTATGGGTGGAACTCCATATTGTGTCATAGTTTCTCCTAATGATTCTAATGGGCATGCCCTCGAGCTTGGTATGTTGGGCGATTCGATAAGCGAACTAATATGGGGAGACTGCATTTGTCTATAGCCTTCATCTTCTCACCAGACATCATGTGTTTAGACTTTATTCGATTGAGAGACATACATGATGATGATAAACTCCTTTTACCTAGAGTCAATCGAGTGTGTTATTTAGGTTCCACTATGATCGTATATAAGGGCAATACAAGCTTGTCTTCTATGATGGCTCATATAGGTGTGAATATAATTGCATTCGTTCCAAGTTTCTTATCTGAAAACTTAAGATATCCATCTTTAATAACTTGTATGACTGAGCAAAACTTGTCACATTGGTTTATAACTTGTAATGTCACATTGTGTCATTTGCAGTATTGTGACATCTTGTGCTCATCTAAAGATGGTATTAAATGTTCTTGTGGCAAACAGATTTACCGATCTTTCAAAAGAATATTAAAGATCTGATAAGCTTTTGAAATGTCAAAAAGCCAATTTTCTTTCTCATCGACTTCTTTCTCTTTCTCCTTTGGGGGTCAAAGAGCATTGTACACATAAGGAGATCCCTATGTTAACTCAGTAACCATCACTTTTGCAAAGTTTTTCATTGTGTCATCATTTGTATCTTGCATCATATCTTTAAAGTAAGAAATCAAAATTTTTCATTGATTATGCCTTCGAGTTTCTCACTTATAAGTCAATGCATCTAGGTGATATACGATCTTCACCACACAGTTAGCTAATTGAATTAGAGTTGGGCAAAACTGTCCAACGGAGTCCTTAATAATTGTGTGCAGTAAATTTTGTATCAAGGTCATGTATTAGGCCTTAGTGACTTGCATTTGGCAATGTGTAGCCTATAAACACCCTAAAAATGTTTTTAAAACAAATCTAAACATGTTATTCAAAACAAATCTAGGCTTGTTTTAAATCCACGATTTGAACATGGCCTACGAATTTTTAAAAACCAAAAACATTTTAAAAATGAGAATGTTACAAAAAAATGAGTTTTTCAATAATGCTAAGGCAAGATTGAATGAAACATCCAATCAAGCCTCGAACCAAGGTCATCCCGAATTCAAATCCAAGTCGAGCCTAAGACGTGCCAGAAGAAGTTGCATTTGTACCAAGCAAGGTATGCCAAAGACATAACCAGGGTTGAGTCAAGGTTGGCATCAAAGATCCCAAAGCTAGATGGTCAAGGCACGGGCTGCACTCAACCAAGAAGTCAAGGCCACGGCTAGGAGGTCAAATTGCGGACTTCATGCACCAAAGTAGGTAAGGGACGACCACAAGCTTCACTAAACAAGTGGGTTGCACTTGGCAAGACCACCACAGACTGCACCTAGATCACACCCAAGTCAAGACTCATCTCGATGCAAGCCACTATGGTCGAGTAAGGGGTGGGCTAGGGTGAGTCGAGCTCACCTAGCCAAGTCTAATGAAGAATGTAGTCCATGTGGGCTGCACCAAGCCTACATGGGGTAAGAGGGGACCACCCTACCAGCCCACATGCACCCCATGTGCATGAATGGGCCAACTATTTGGATTGGATTGCATTGGGATGACGGCCCAAATCATGGAAGGCCCTAGAGGTCCCCCATGAAATCTATAAAAGAGGGCCTTGGAGTTGGGTTTTAGGCATTGAAGAGATTGAAAAAAGTGAAGAGAATGAGGAAAATCTACAACAAGAGAGAGAGAGAGAGAGAGAGGAAGAGAAAAGGAGAGAAAGAGAGAAGGAAAAAAGGAAGAAAGTGGAGGAGCCGCCCCTTTCCAAGATCATCTTCATCCATTGCCAAGGAGCATCCACGATCAAGGTCAATAACTTTCCTCTTCTTTGGTTTTATCTCTTCCTTACTTTCATTCAATTAAGAAAGGGTTGTAATTAAGGAGCAGTTGACTTCATTCATTGATGTAATAGCTAGATGTTATGCTGCCCAATTTCATTTGATTAGATGCCTACTATGTATTTGATTTTCAGTTTCTCCTATCCCTCTATATGTTATAAACTCTTATGTCTCATAATC
The DNA here is from genome assembly GCA_036023115.1 of Brasenia schreberi. NCBI lineage: Eukaryota > Viridiplantae > Streptophyta > Magnoliopsida > Nymphaeales > Cabombaceae > Brasenia > Brasenia schreberi. The sequence continues at coordinate 11,903,665 of JAYKKT010000092.1, read as the reverse complement.
CCCTCTATGCTTAAGATATAATTATACTTTCCTTCATTTCCTTCAGTCATTCATATTGGAATTGTTGTGGATCGTCTTTCAATTTCGGACAAATTACATTTATGTATATTGTAAACCAGAAAATTTGTTTTCTACATCTTGCATTTGTTTGATGTTTGATTTTTAATTCCTTATTCTCTACTCTGAATGCTCTAAAACTTTGCACACCTAATATACACAAAGACCCACTTTTAATAAAATTTTCAAGAATTGTAGGGTCGTGCAACCTCATAAATAAAATCGGAGAATATCAAACAAATTTAAAACAGAATGTGTAAAACCTATATTTCTTGCAACAAAGGTTGGATTATTATCCAATAACTTTGTCTACATTGAACCAATTTCATTAAAAATTATCACATTTAAAATATGATATTCATAGCTTTCTAATAAGACCAAGTTTTATAAAAATTGGAGGTCTATACACCAAGATACAACTATTCTTCTAAACCTCTATATTTTTGTCACAGATTTGAACGTCTGAGTGAGAGTCACTGTCTGATTTAATTATGCACATTCACAAACAAAAAATTAGAATAAAAATATTTCCTAAATCTCGATATCAGCCTCTTTTTCTTCTAAAATTTTCAAGATTTTTGGAGATTCATAAGCTATTGAAAAAAAATCCAAAAATAAGTCTCTGAAAATAGAATTAGTTTCTGTTTTTTCGAACTTTCAAATATTTTATTCTAAAAAGCCAAGTTTATGAGTTTGGTTAAGTTCATGAGAATTGAAAGTGGATTTTGAAAACACACTAAACTTAAAACAAATCCTCAAATCGTCTAGACTAACCCTTGAGCATTAGTTCAAGAAAGCCTAAATCGAAAAGATTTTACTAACTCACAATCACTATTAAAGTCAAAAACACTCTTTGCTAGTTTAAGTAAACTAACTAGTACACTCGCGTACGACGTAGTTTGTAAAAATTATTTGAGTTCTCTACATAGACTTCAGAATAAAATTTCACATCTACAGATTTGGCACGCCCGGTGGGACTTGAGTCTTTAAGAATTTGTTGATCCGGTTGGTTTTTAAAGAATTCATTTTTCAAAAATTGTGGTTCTTAATCCATTTCTTGTCCACAGGTTGATTTTACAAAAATAATGTAAAGTTTGGATGATTCCTTTGAAAATATGTCAAGTAAGGCCTCATCAAACTTTCAAAATCAGTTTTCTAAAACCACAAAAAGATCTTCTAAAGTTCGAGATGAAGAAATTGCCTCTCTATGGAGGAGAGCGATACAACTCGAAAGGGAAATTAAGGCCCTAAGCCAAAAGGCCAAGGCACATCGTTCCTATGAAAAGTCATCTCGAGTACATGGGAGAAAAACCATACCCAGAAAACCAAACCGAGCCCAAAATCTGATGAAGGATATGAGACCATAATAAGTGTAGAGACTGAATCATCTAACATTGCTAACACCCCTTTGTCTATGGGAAACCCAAAAAAGTTCTTTATTTCAAAAAACCAAAAAATCTGAAAAATCTTCAAAAATAAAAAGCATTTGAAAATCAAAATTTTGAAATTCTGAAAATTAAAAATGAAGAAAAAATCTATATCCCTAGTCACACAAGCAGAGTGGGGCATGAGATTCGCTTCACACAAATCACTCCAAATTTTTTAAAATCATTTGCTCCGTTGGGTTCCATTCCCATGAGCACCATTATACACACAAAAAAGAATGAGTATTGTACACACATAGGCTTGAAGGATGAAATTCAAGACCTACCAAAGCAACGGGATCTCGAAGCCACACATCAGTTAGAGGAACCTCAGGACGCCTACAAGAAAGCTTGCTCTCACCATGGAAAGGTAGTCAAGCTCGAAAAAGGTATACGCGAAACTCACTCTCCTTAAAACTCTCTACTCGATCCTCTCCTCGTTAGTGTAGGATCGATAAACCATTTGCGTCACACTCATGCACCCACAAGCTCACCAAATATGCCCAAGGATGTGGTTTTTCAAGGTGCGCCAAATGTTCCGTACCAACAAAAATAACTTCAAAAAAAAAATCAAAATAAAATTCAAAACTTAGTAGACATGGTTAATCCTAAGGCATGCATCGACATCCTAGGTATACCTAACCCTATCATGTATAAATAAATCTTTTTGAGCCTAGGTTTGTCTCATAAACCCAAGCCTATGGCCATGACTTCCCCGAACATCCTTAAACCAACCAAGGGACCGATTATGACTTTTCTTGGAATCCATATCTTTTCACTTTGCAAGGGATCAAACATGCTCTCCCTTAGCATCTATATAAACTCAAACCGTCCACCCCTACTGGCACATTGGGTTGCACCTAGGATCAATCCCAAACCATCTACGGTCGCATGTATCCTAGAGGCACCCAAGTCAAACCCTTCCAAAGCCATATACCTAGACATACCCAAAAAACTCAAGTGTATAACCATGCCATGGACGATACACTATTCCAATGCCATACTATTTACAAAATTTTCAAAATTTAAGAAGCCTTGGAATATGATATTGAACATGGGGTATACACCATACCAGGGTCTAGGAGCCAAGAACCAAGGTAGATTAGAACCCATCCTACCTCTACTTAACCTGGGTCAACATGGCTTAGGATACAACCTTTCATACCCCCTAAGTCACCACCTAAGACCAATTAAGTCAAGGGTGTCCTAGAAATAGCTAAAACTGAAACCTATGGCCTAGACCTCTTGTTTGGAGTCTAATTCATGGTGTTTTCTTTGTAGGCTTGATGGAAGACTCCTTACTTGAAAAAAATCCAAAAAGTGTATATATTTGGAAAAAAAAAATAGAAAACTCTCAAAACCCAAAAACATTTGAAAACCAAAAATTTTTAAAAAGAAAGTCTTTTATGTTCATCCTTCTAGCATTTGTTTGGAAAATCCAAAAAAATTGAAACATTCAAAAATCTTAAAAATTTTAGTTTTCAAAACCGTTTAAAAACTCAAAAATCAGTTTTGGCAAAACCCATGTACATTCTCAAACCCAAATCGTCTCATGCCATTGTGAATAATTCTCTTCTACATAACCCTTCTCTTGTGCATAAGCCTTCCCTAGAGATCAAAGCACTTGGGAGTGATCAAAGCAAGGAGGAGGATCCCCTCATCCATGAGGATGATCAAGCCTTTGAGCTTTCAGAATTTCATAGAATCCTTGACTTGGAAAAACTTTTAAATTCCGTAGGAGGGGATTTCCTAGAGATCAATTTAGGGAGTGAGCCTAACCCAAAGTGTGTCAAAATAGGTACTTATTTGCATGAGAATGAAAAGGCATCATTCATTACGTTCTTGAAATCGTATATAGATGTGTTTGCATGAACCTATGAAGACATGCCTAGTTTAGACCTTAGGATTGTAGAACATCATTTACCAGTAGAACAAAATGCAAAACCCGTTAAACAAAAACTTATGAAAATTCATCCCGATGTCCACTCCCAAGTAAAATAGGGTTTGAAAGATCTTTTAAAAGTCAGATTTATAAAACTCATTGCTTATTCTGAATGACTTTCAAATATTGTTGTAGTTAGAAAATCCAATAGTTGAACAAAGTTACTCCAAAAGATAATTTTCCACTTCCAAATATTGATTTGATAGTGGATAGCACTATAAATCATGAAATGTTTTCTTTCATGGATGGCAACTCGGGTTATAACTAAATCAAGCTAGCACCAAAAGATGAGGCCAAAATTGCTTTTACTACACCTTGGGGCACATACTACTACACAGTTATGCCTTTTGGTTTGAAAAATATCAATGCCACATACCAAAGAGCCATGACTAATATTTTTCATGATCAAATCCATTAGCTCTTGGAAGCATATGTGGATGATCTTTTGGTAAACTAAAAAACGCAATGAACATACATAGAATCTTTGCAAAAGATTTTCGAAAGACTTAGGCTTTATAAAGTAAAACTAAAACCCGAAAAATGTATTTTTGGAGTGGAATAGGGAAAACTCTTAGAGTTCATGGTAAGCCAAAGGGCTCTAAGTGTCGAGCCATGATAGACATGCCTACACCCTTCAACTTGACCCAAATCCGATGCCTCTAGGGTTGGCTACAATCAATTAGGAGATTTATCTCCAACCTAACAAAAAGATGTGAACCTTTCAATAGGCTTTTGAGAAAAGGGGTTAAATTTGAGTGGGATTCCAATTGCCAAAAAGCTTTTGAAAGATTGAAAACTTATTTGGAAAATCCTCCAATTTTAAAACCTCCAAAGCCAGGAAAACCTTTATTGCTTTATATTTCCATTCATACAAATGCATTGAGCGCTTTGTTTGATTAATATGAGGATAATAGTCTTAAGGAGTATGCTATTTACTACATTACAAAACTCTATTGGCATATGAAAAAAATTATCAAGCCATGGAGAAAACATGCCTAGCCTTAGTGTGGGCTTGTCAAAAGTTTAGACATTATTTCCTAGATCATGAAATTTGGATAATGTCTAAACTTGACCCTATAAAATATCTTTTTGAAAAACTTATCCTAACGAGTAGGCTAGGTAAATGGAAGCTCCTCCTAATGGAGTATGATCTAAAATTTTATGACCAAAACTCCATTAAGGGACAAGCCCTAGCCGATCATGTGGTTGAGTTATCCATTGAAGATACATATCCCATACTTGATGAAATGACCGATGAAGGCATCTTGACAAACGAATTAGAAAACCATGTTTTATCAAATTGTTCTATTGAAGATCAAGTATGGAAAATATATTTTGATGGTGCAAAGAACTAACAAGGGGCATGCGTGGGAATCATTCTCATATCCCCTAAGAAGGGAGAGATCCCAATGGCATTCCGACTAGATTTTCCTTGTTCAAATAATGTGGTTGAATATGAGGCACTCATGCAAGGCCTAAAAATTTTGAAAAATCTAGGGGCATCATGTGTTGAAGTCTTTGGAGATTTTATGCTTGTTATAAACCAAGTTTCAAAATTTTGGCAAGTCAAAAATGAAAAACTCATTCCATATCATGAATCGGCCATCCAGTTGGTTGATTCTTTCAAATCATGCATACTCATTCACATAGGTAGAGAGGACAACACCATAGTTGATGCCCTCTTCTCTTTAGGGTCATCTCTAAGAATTGACCCACTATGGGTACTCAATCCCTTGAGATCCTACATTTGCCCACTCCATCCACCCATTATTTAGAGATTTACCAAAATAACCAAAATCCAAATGAAAAACCTTGGTTTCAAGACATTAAAACTTTTTAGAAAATGGAGGATTTCATGAATTCTCTTCCTTTAAAGATAAAGTTTTTATTCACAAAATTTCAACCCGATATGTGATTTTACGAGGGGTTCTTTATAAAAAGAGTTCTACCATCATCTTGTTGAGATGTGTCAACCATGATGAGGCTAGGACCATTATGCATGAGTTCCACGATGGGAAATGTGGAGGTCATGTTAATGCAAATATGATGGCCATGAAAATACTTAGAGCAGGTTATTTTTTGTCCACTTTGAAGCAAGATTGTCATAACCATGTTAGGAAGTGTCATCAATGTCAAATGCATGGAAATGACATTCATATTCTATCATTTGCATTGAATTCCATCAAGAGTCTATGGCCCTTCACCATGTGGGCATTTGATATCATTGGACCTATCTTACCTACTGCATCCAATGGACATAGGTTTATTTTAGGAGACACTAAATATTTTTCTAAATGGGTTGAAGCTACCTCCTTAACTAATGTCTAAGGACAACATATAGTGGCATTCATTAAGAAAAATATCTCGGCTCGATTTGGAATTCCAAGAGACCTAGTATCAGATAATGACACCCCATTCAAAAATTAGAAAGTGGAAAAGTTATGTAAGACCTATAGCGTTACTCAATACTTCTCATCACCCTACTACCCTCAAGGCAACGGTCAAGCCGAAACCACAAACAAAACTCTTTTAAGCATCATTAAAAAGACTTTAGAAAATGATAAGTAAGGCATGAGAAGCTAGATGAAGCCTTGTGGGCTTATAGGACTTTCATCCACACACCCACAAATGTCACACCATTTGAGTTGGTCTATGGTATAAATGTCATACTTTCCATCCATACCAAATTACATTCATTTCATATATCTCTTGCACTCGATTTACCCATAGAGACCCTACAACAAGCTAGCTTGACCTACTTGATGAGAAAAGGCTCCTGCACACATATACCGACAAAGGATAACCCGATACTTTGAAATGCATAAGAAGGCTCACCACTTCAAAGTGGGAGACCTTGTCTTGAAAACTATCTACCATCGTGGCTCACATCTACTTGGTAAGTGGCAACCCAAATGGAATGGTCCCTATATTGTAAGAGGGGTAACAAAAAATAATGCATATTGGTTGATTGATGTTGGGGAAGAAATTTAGCATACCCTATAAATGCCCAATGCTTGAAAAAATATTATGTATAGATTCTACTTTATTTTCTTTTGAAAAGATTTCAAAATGGGTCTCCTTTGAATTTCTTGAAAAAAGAATCAAAATGGATTATGTGACCTTGAATTGGGGAATTGATGCTTTATAAAAAGTTGAGTTTTCAAAATCATTTGATAACATTTCAAAAATCTTTGGCTTACAAAATGAGGCCTAGTTCAAAATAGCAAAATATTTTCAAATGATAGGTGCTATTAGGAAATGGGATATACTTGGCTAAATCGAGTATCTAAAGGGATAAGTTGTATTCTCCTACTTCATTTCTCTCCAAAAAGAAAAATTGACAAAATCAAAAGAAAAGAAAAATAAAACCTCCAATATAGAGGTCTTCCAAAAAGAAAAAAAAACAAAAGGAAAAACAAAAACCTCCAAAATAAAGGTTTCCTTCGAAAGAAAAGTCAAAGCTTAAAAGAGCAATTTTCCATCAAAATTCTCTTAGCCTTATACCATGGATGCTTCAAAAGGGACTGTGGTAAATTCTTTCTCAAATCCCCATAGCTTATACCAATGGAGAAAGGTTTACCACTAAAATCCTAGAGTAGGAATAGGACCTACTTATTTGAATTTCATTTTGTTTGAGAGTTAGATTTTATTGTGTGAGAAACTGAATTTTGAAATGTTATTTAAAATTTTCTACAAAACCTCTGCTAAGTAGTGGATATTAAAATCCGAGTAAGGAGAAATGTCAGAAATTAGAAATCCTTTTGGTAGAAACCAAAAGGAGTTCCATTTTGAAAAGAAATTTTGAAAAACTGAAACATCAAAGGAAACAATATGGGAATCATCTTACTTGGGGCAGCCGGCCTTCATAGGTTTATTCTCAAGCTCATAAAACTCAATTAGGGATCTCTAAGCACACACTCCGCTTACATGCATGCATATATCTATTAAAGGGTAAGCTATGCATGATCATTCTAGGACTAAGTGTTTTCTAAGTCAAGTCCCCTTTGGATAAGATCTCCTTCACAAAAATAAATCCAAGAAGATAGATGCTATGAAATAAGGGAAAAATTCACACTCTCAAGATAAATTTGGGAAGAAAATCAAAAGGGTGTTTTCTTCTTTGCCATTATTCAGATAAATTTGCATTAGTGCCAAAGAGGGGCATATTTAAATACCCTAAAAATATTTTCAAAACAAATCTAAGCATATTGTTCAAAACAAATCTAGGCTTGTTTTAAATCCATTATTTGAACATGGCCTATGAATTTTTAAAAACCAAAAACATTTTAGAAATTAGAATTTTACAAAAAATGAGTTTTTTAATAATGCTAAGGCAGGAACAAATGAAACATCTAATCAAGCCTTAAAGCAGGGTCATCCCGAGTTCAAATCCAAGTCAAGCCTAAGACGTTTCAGAAGAAACTACATTTGTACCAAGGAAGACATGCCAAAGACATAACCAAGGTCGAGTCAAGGTTAGCATAAAAGAGACCAAAGCTAGATGATCAAGTTACGAGTTGCACTCAGCCAAAAAGTCAAGACCACGGTGAGGAGGTAAAGTTATCGACTTCATGCACCAAAGTAGCTAAGGGACGACCACATGCTTCACTAAAAAGTTGGTTGCACTTAGCAAAACCACCATGGGCTATGCCTAGACCACACCCAAGTCAAGACTCATCTCAAAGCAAGCCACTATGGTTGAGCAAGGGCCGGGTTAGGGTTAGTCGAGCTCACCTTGCCAAGTCCAATGAAGAATGCGGTTCATGTGATTTATACCAAGCCCACATGAGCTAAGAGGGGACCACTCTCCCAGCCCACAAGCACCCCATGTGAATAAATGGGCCAATCATTTGGATTAGATTGGATTAGAAAGGCCCCAAAGGCCCAAATCTTGGAAGACTCTAGAGGGCCTCTTGAAATCTATAAAATGGGGCCTTGTAGCTAGGTTTTAGGCATTGAAGAGATTGAAGAAAGTGGAGAGAGTGAGGAAAATATGCAGCAAGAGAAAGAGAGAGAGGGAGAGAAAAGGAGACAAAGAGAGAAGGAAGGGACGAAGAAAGTGGAGGAACCTCCCCTTTTCAAGATCGTCTTCATCCATTGTCAAGGAGCATCCACGATCAAGGTCAATTCTTTTTCTCTTCTTGGTTTTATCTCTTCCTTACTTTCATTCAATTAAGAAAGGGTTGTAATTAAGGAACATCTTACTCCATTCATTGATATAATAACTAAATGTTATGCTGCCCAATTTCATTTGATTAGATACCTACTATGTGTTTGATTTTCAGTTTCTCCTACCCCTCTATACGTTATAAGCTCTTATGTGTCCTAATCCCCTCTATACTTAAGCTATAATTATACTTTTCTTCATTTTCTTCAGTCATTTACATTGGAATTGTTATGGATTATCTTTCAATTTCGGACGAAATACATTTATCTATATTTTAAACCTGAGAATATGTTTTTTGCATCTTGTATCTGTCTGATGTTTGATTTTTAATTCCTTGCTCTCTACTCCGAATGCTCCGAAACTTTGCACACCAAATCTACACATAGACACACTTTTAATAAAATTTTCAAGAATTGTAGGGTCGTGCAACCTCATAAATAAAATTGGAGAATATTAGATAAATTTATAATAGAATCTGTAAAACCTATATTTCCTACAACAAAGGTTGAGTTATATCCAATAACTTTGTCTGCATTAAACCAATTTTATTAAAAATGGTCTCATTGGTAATCTGATATTCATAGCTTTTCAATAAGACTAAGTTTATAAAAATTGTAGGTATGTGTACCAAGATACAATTATTCTTCTAAACATCTGTATTTCTATCATAGATTTGTCCTGAACGTCTGAGTGAGAGTCACTGTCTAATTTAATAATGCACATTTACATACCAAAAATTAGAATAAAAATAGTTTATGAATCTTCATACTAATCTCTTTTTCCTATAAAAGTTTTAAGATTTTTGGAGATTCTAAAGCTATTGAAAAAAGTCTGAAGACAAGTCTCTGAAAACATAACCAATTTTAATTTTTCAGGACATTGAAATGTTTTCTTCCAAAAAGTCAAGTTCACTAGTTTGGTTAAGTTCATGAAAATTGAAAGTGGATTGTGAAAACACACTGAACTTAAAACAAATCCTCAAAGCTTCTAGGTTGACCCTTGAGCGTCGGTTCAAGAATGCCTAAATCGAAAAGGTCTTACTTATCCATTATAGACATGAAATTTTCACTCCAAGCCTATGAAGAGATTTGAAATAAAAGTTTTAACTCTAATTGATATACGAGCGTGCTAGCTAGTTTTCTAAAAACTAACAAAAATGAATCTGATCGGTGATTGTGGCTAAGCGGGCTTTTTTCGCTTTAGGCATTCTTGAACCGATGCTCAAGGGTCAGCTTAAGCGCTTAGAAACTTCACTTTTAGGGATGAGAAACTCCAATTCATGTGAGGATGAAGTGTTCTTCAAAGAAAAGTGAGTGCACTTGGTTTCAAGTTTCCAAATAAACAAGTGTTGAAAAATAGAAAGTTTTGTTTTCAAGACTATATTCCCGAATCGTTTTCAATGCCTTACAGACCTCCTAAAATTATCAAAATTTTACAGAAAAAGCCTGAGATGTAACGAGTTTGTAGGACTTTTCAAATCATGATTCAGAGTTATATTGCTGCAAAATTAAATCTGGGAAGTACTTCTGCTCAGGCACCTAGAAATGTTCTGTTACAGAAATATAAAAACTTAAAGATGAGCCTATAACTTAGTGCTCAAAGTTTCAAAATTAATAAATTTGATCTTTCTAGAAAGATATGGATGTCAGTTTTCCAATGAATCAAAATTCATCAATTTTGGAGGCCTACAGACAGAGTTATGGGATAAAAACCTAAGCTCTATTGTAGGAAAACTAGTTGGACAAACAGTTTAAAGAAATTTTTTCGGTTTTGCACAATTTTAATTACGATGTTGCACTGCCCTAAAATTTTTAAAAATTTTATTAGAAGTGGGCCTTTGCATATAAAATATGTGAATCAAAATTAATAAATTTAATCTTGCTGGAAATCTATGGATGTCAGCTTTCTAATGAATCAAAATTCATCGATTTTGGAGGCCTACAAATAGAGTTATGTGACAAAAACCTAGGCTCTATTGTAGAAAAACTAGTTGGACAAATAGTTTACAGAAATTTTTCTGATTTTGCACAATTTTAATTACAATGTTGCACTATCCTAAAATTCTTGAAACTTTTATTAGAAGTGGTCCTGTATGTGTAGAATATGTGTACAAAGTTTCGAAGTAATTGGAGCAGAGGTTTGAGAATTAAAAATCAAGAAATCAACATATAAAGAGATAATAAAATCCAGTTTTCAAATGTTTAGAAACATACGTAATGCAAACTCGTACGAATTGAAATTGCAACAACGCAACATCATGAATTAAAATTGCTGAAAGTAAATGAAGGGAAATATGTATATAAGCTTAAGCAAATAGGGGGTAGAGAGTGTAGAGTGTTCTATAGAATATATTAGGGAAGAATCGCATAATCAAACACATAGAGTTTATACATGAGAATGAAAATTTAGCAAATCTAATCATTATTACAATATAGAGGGAGAGGAGGCTCCATTAATACAACCCTTTTAAATTGAATTGAAGGAGGAGAAGTATGTGAATCAAAGGTTAGGATTACTTACAGATTTTCTCCAAAAAACCGAAACTCCAAGATGGATTTCAGCCCTCCCTTGCTTCACACTCACTATATGCAACCCTTAGCCAAGAACTACCCTAATTCCCTTCTCTTTCTTTACTCCCTTGGCAGCCCACGACCCAAGCTAGGTGTAGCACTTCCTTGCTAAACCCTAAAACCAGCCCAAAACGTGGAGTGTAGCCCTCCCTTGCAATTCTTCTCTCAACTCTCCAAGCATGAAGAATACGCCCCCCCTTGGCCAAGGGGCTGGTTTATAGAGCCTTCATTGGGGCGGGTTTGGCATGCTCCATGTCCATCCCTTGATCCAATTTAAGTGGTCCCCCTTGTGGTGATATGGACCAGCCCCATGTGGGCTGGTTTTTTTGTCCATTTGGGCACGTCTAGGCCTAGCCAGGTGAGGTTTAATTGACCGACTAGGTTTGTTTTCCTTCTTTAATCATTGGTCTTCACTTGGCTTGCTTTGATATATTGAACATGACTTGGATAAGTCTTCAAGATAAGTCCAATTCATTTTGTACAACCAGTCCATTTGATCTGAAGTGAATTAATCCATGATTTGAAGTAATCTGATTCCTAGATTTGACATGAACCAATCCTTCTTATCTCCTTGGCATATTTGATATGTCTATATCCAACCTGATATGCTTTGATTTGTTTGAAGAAGATGAGCTTTTGAATTGGTTTGTCCTTCGCTTTTTTACTGGATCTCGATCTTGAATTGAATTGGGTCTTCACCTGTTCGTTTGATTCGCTTTAATCATTTGAGCTTTTTTAACTTGATTTAAAACCTTTATTTTGGAGAGTTAAAATATTAGAACTTTTAAAAGGTTTTAAATCATTGAATTTTCGAAAATGGGAGTTTAGGAAAATTTTTAATTTTGGGTGTTTACAAATGCCCTTCTTTGCCATTAATCCAAATTTATTTGGATAATGGCAAAGAAGAAAACACCCCTTTTAGATTTACTTCCCAAATTTCCTTGAGAATATAAATCATCCTTCATTTCATAAAATCCTTTTCCTTGAATTATAGAGGAGGGGATTTCTATCAAAGGGAATTTGACCTACATTGGGTACTAGTCTTAAATATGATCATGCATGGACTTCAAATGTATGCATGTATGGTGTGGGTGATGCAAATGGAGTGTGAGTTTTTAAAGACTCAATTAAAAGATGAATGATCTTGGGGAGAGCCTATGAAGGCCGGCTGCCCCAAGTAGGATAATGCCATGTCATTTTGACATTTCGAGTTTTTCAAAATTCCTTTTCAAAAGGGAACTCCTTTTAGTTTCTATCAAAAGGACTTCCAATTTTTCATATTACCCCTCATTTGGGTTTCAATACCCATTACTTAGCAGACGCTTTGTACGAAATTTTGGAAAATATTTCAAAATTTCATTTCCCACACAACAAAGTCTAATTCTTAAACAAAATTAAATCCAAATAAGTAGATTCTATTCCTACTTTAGGATTTTCATTGATAAACCTTTCTCCATTGGGATAAGTTGTAGGGATATGGGAAAGAGTTACCACGGTCTCTTCTGAAGCATCACATGGTTTAAGGCAAAGAGATGAAAAATTGCTCTTTTTTTGAGCTTTGGTTTTTCCTTTTCTATATTTTTTTTTCTTTTTCTCATTCAAAGAGAAGACCTCTTTCGGAGGAATTTTTGTATTCCCTCTTTCTATCACAAGGGAAGACCACTTTTTGGAGGAGTTTTTGCATTCTCTTTTTCTTCTTCATTTTTTTCTTTCAAAGAGAAGACCTCTTTCGGAGGAATTTTTGTATTTTCTCTTTCTATTAGAAAGGAAAACCTCTTTATGGAGGAGTTTTTGTATTCTCTTTTTCTTTTCATTTTGCCAATTTTTCTTTTAGGAGAGAGAAGTAAAATGGGGGGAAAACCAATCCCTTTGGCTACTCGATTTAGCCAAGATCATCCCATTTCCTAATAGCATCTACCATTTGAAAATATTTTACTATTTTGAACAAGGCTTCATTTTGTAAGCCAAAGATTTTTGAAATGTTACCAAATGATTTTTAAAAACTCTATTTTTCATAAAGCATCGATTTCCTCATTTAGGGCCATACAATCAATCTTGATCCTTCTTTCAAGAAGTTCAAAGGAGATCCATTTAAAAATCTTTTCGAAAGAATTAAAATAGACCCTATGCATAATATTTTTTTTTTTAAGTATTGGGCATTTATAGGGTCTACTAAATTTCTACCCTCAACATCAATCAATATGCATTATCAATTTTTTTGTTGCCCCTTTCATGACATGATGACATTCCCACTTGGGCTGCCATCTTTTTTGGGCCTCTTTGGGTGAATGATGTGCATGTGATGCATGACATGTAAAATGTTTTCCACATGGTATGATGGAGATACATACTTTATGAGATGATGAATATATTCATTCTCCATGAAAAGATTTTTAGGGAATACATTCTAAATGCCCCTAGTTTGGTGGATATGAGTCTATGATGTCAAATGCCCACGTGGTGAAGGGCTATGGGCTTACAATAGAATGCAAAGTGGATGATGGGATATGAATGGCATGTCCATGCACTTGACATTAATGACATTTTCTAACATGATCATGACAATCTTGCTTAAGGGTGGACCAAAAATAACTGACCCTAAGTATCTTCATGGCCATCATATTTGCATTGACATGGCCTCTACATTCTCCATTGTGGAATTCATGCATTATGGTCCTAGCCTCATCAAGGTCTATACATATCAACAAGATGTCGATAAAACTCTTTTTATAAAGAATCCCTCCCAAAATTACATATTGGGTTGAAATTTTTTTGAATAAAAGCTTTATCCTTAGAAGAAGCAAATTCGAGGAATCCTCCATTTTATAATTTTTTTTTAATGTCTTGAAACCAAGGTTTTTCCATAGAATTTTGTTCATTTTGGCAAATCTCCAAATTGTGAGTGGATGGAGTGAGTGAATGCCAAATTTCTAAGGATCGAGTTCCCATGGTGGGATTGACCCTTAGAGATGAATTTAAAGATGAGAGGGTATCTACTATGGTGTTGTCCTCTCTTTCTATGTGAGTGAGAGTACATGATTTGAAAGAATCGACCAATTTAGTGGCCAATTCATGGTATGGTATGAGTTTTTCATTTTCGATTTGCCAAATTTTTGAAACTTGGTTTATAACAAGCATAGAATCTCCAAAGACTTCAATACATGAGGCCCTAGATTTTTTCAAAATTTTAGGCCTTGTATGAGTGCCTCATACTTGACTACATTATTTGAGCATCCAAAATCTAGTCGAATGGCAATTGGGATTTCCCCTTTCTCAGAGATATGAGGATGAGTCCTACACCTGTCCCTTGTTGATTATTTGTGCCATCAAAATACATTTTCCATACTTGATCTTTATTAAAACAATTTGCTAAAACATGATTTTGAAATTCATTTACAAATATGCCTTCATCGGGCATTTCATCAAGTATGAGATATGTATCCCCAAGAGGCAATTCGGTCACATTATTGGCTAGGGCTTGTCCCTTAATAGAGGTTTGATGATGAAATTTTAAATCATACTCCATTAAGAGGAGCTGCCATTTACCTAGCCTACCCGTTAGGATAGGTTTTTCAAACAAGTGCCTGATTGGATCAAGCTTAGACACTATCCAAATTTCATGATCTAGGAATTAATGTCTAAACTTTTGGCAAACCCATACCAAGGCCAAGCACGTTTTCTCCATGGCTTGATAATTTCTTTCATATGCCAACGGAGTTTTCGAAATGTTGTAAATATCCTACTCCTTATGGCTATCATCCTCATATTGAGCAAGTAAAGCACCCAATGCATTCGTATGAATGTAAATGTAAAGTAATAAAGGTTTTCTTGCTTTGGAGGTTTTAAAATTGGAAGATTTACCAAATAAGTTTTCAATCTTTCAAATGCTTTTTAGCAATCGGAATCCCATTCAAACTTAACCTCTTTTCTCAAAAGCCTATTGAAAGGTTCGCATCTTGTTGCTAGATTGGAGATAAATCTCCTAATAGCTTGGAGTTGACCTTGGAGGCTTCGGATTTGGGTCAAGTTGGAGGGTAGAGGCATGTCTATGATGGCTTGACACTTAGAGGGTTGACTTCAATGCCCCTTTGGCTTACCATGAATCCTTTCCTAAGCTTTCGCTTAACGGGTTTCACATTGGGTTCTAAGGGTGGATGATATTCTTCAATTCTAGGGTCTAAACCCGGCATGTCTTTATAGGTCCATGCAAATATAGGATTTGAAAAATGCAATGAATGATGCTCTTTCATGCTCATGCAAACATGCACATACTTTGGGGTTAGATTCACTCTCTAAAACTCTCCTCCTACGGAATTTAAAGGTCTTTCCAAGTCAAGGATAGTATTAAATTCGGGAAGCTCGGAGGCTTGATCTTCCTCATGGATGAGGGGATCTTCTTCCTTACTTTGATAGTTCTCAAGCACTTTATTTCTAGGGAAGTGTTAGGCAATAGAGTTGGGTTATGAATGACAAGTTTGTATGATTTTGGTTTAGGGATATATACAATTTTGGAAGAACTCGAAAATGGGTTTGTACATTGCCAATATTTTTGGAATTTTCGATTTTTTTTTATCCTTTTCAAAACACAAACTAAAAGGATCAATATAAGAGACTTTCTTTTTGAGTCTTTTTTCCAAACAAAAAATAGGAAAATGAATGTAAACAATTTATTTTTTGGAATTTTCAGATTTTCTAAATGTTTTTGGGTTTTGAAAGTTTTCTAATTTTTTTTTGGTTTTTGCAAATATATAATTTTTTTTGTATTTTTGTGTAAGGAGGAGTCTTCCATCAAACCTACAAAGAAAACTCTATGAATTAGACCCTAAATAAGAGATCTAAGCCATAGGTCTCGGTGTTAGTGGGTTCTAGGGCACCCTTGACCCAAGTGGTCTTAGGTGGTGGCTTAGGGGGTATGGATGGGGTATAGCCCAATCCATATCGACTTAGGTTTGGACTAGGTAGAATGGGTTCTAACCTACCCTGGTTATGGGCTTCTAGACCTCGATAAGGTGTGTACCCCATATTCAACATCATGTTCCAAGGCTTTTTGAGTTTTGAAAATTTTTTGTATAAGGGGTGGCCTTGGAACATAGTATCATCCATGTCATGTATATACACACAGCTTATTTTGGGTAGGAGCTGGGAGGTATGGATGGTGAAAGACTTGGACTTCCACATGACCCTAAGAGTGAGTGGTTTGAGAGGTTTTGGCTTAGGCTCTCCGAAGAGATAGACGGTTTTGGCATGGTCCCTAGGTGCAACCCAATGTGCCCCTAAGGGTGGACGATTTGGATTTATTTGAGTGTAAAGGGAAAACATGCTCGATCCCTTACAATTTATGAGGGTATGGAATCCAAGGGAAACCATAGTTGGTCCCTTGGTGGGTTTATGAATGTTGGGAAGAGTCATGGCCGTAGGTTCGGGTTTATAATACAAACCTAGGCTCAAGGAGACTTGTTTATGCATGGTAGGGTTAGGTGTACCTAGGATGTCAATGCATGCTTAGGAATAGCCATGTCTACGAGATTTTTATCTTGTTTTTCTTTTTGAAATTCTTTTTGTTGGTGCAGGACATTAGGCGCACCTTGAAAATCCACATTCTTGAAATCATTGAGTGGGTTTGTGGGTGCATGAGTGTGATTCGATGCATCCAATGAATGATTTATCGATCCTACACTAGGAAGGGGATGATCTAGTAGGGAATTTGTGGGGGAATGAGTTTCGGACATACCTTTTTCAAGCTTGTCTACCTTTTCATGGTGAGAGCAACCATCCTTGCAGGTGTCCTGAGGTTGCTCTAGCTCATGCATGGCTTCGAGCTCTCATTGCTTTTCGAGGTCTTGGATTTCATCCTTCGAGCCTACGTGTGTGCAACATTCATTTTCCCGTGAAACATATGAGGTATGTGAGGTAATGCTCAAGGGATTGGAACCCATCGGAGAAAATGTTTGTGAAGATTTGGGAGTGAAGTGAATCTCACGCCCCACTCTAGTTGTGTGCCTAGAAATGTGGATCTCACTTTTGAATTTTGGAATTTCAAAATTTTGTTTTTCAAATATTTTTTATTTTTGAAGTTTTTCCAAATTTTTTTATCTTTTGAAACATAAAAAACTTTTTTTGATTTTTCCATTGAAAATGGGATGCTTAGAGGATGGGCAAGGTTAGATGATTCAATCTCAACACTTAGTGCATTTGAAGCCTCATTTCCTTCATCGGATTCTGGGCTCAATTTGGTTTTCTGAGTATGCTTTTTCTCTCTATGCACTCGAGATAGAATTTCATGTGATTGATGTGCCTTGGTTTTTTGGCGTAGGGCATCGATTTTTTTCTCCATTTCCCTCATTATCTCTCTTAGGGAAGCAAACTCTTCATTTCGGGTTTTAGAGGATTTGGAAAACCATTTTGAGACATGTGATGAGGATTTCCTTGGCTTGTTTTCAAATGAATCATTTGTGCTTGACATTTTTTTTGAAATGCTTCGAGATAAGAAAAACCTGTGCACAAACTGAAAATTAACACCACAACTTTTGAAAAGCTTGGAGTTGGAAAAAATTTTACCTTAAAATTCCTCAAGACCCGACTCCCACCGGGCATGCCAATTTTGTAGACTCAAAATTTTCACTCCAAGCCTATGAAGAGACTTGAAATAAAAGTTTCAACTCTACTTGATGTGCGAGCGTGACAGCTAGTTTTCTAAAAACTAGCAAAAGTGAATCTGATGGGCGATCGTGGCTAAGCGAGCTCTTTTCGCTTTAGGCATTCTTGAACCGATGCTCAAAGGTCAGCCTAAGTGCTTAGAAACTTCACTTCTAGAGGTGAGAAACTCCAATTCACGTGAGGATGAGGTGTTCTTCAAAGCAAAGTGAGTGCACTTGGTTTAAAGTTTCCAAATGAACAAGTGCTGAAAAACAAAAAGTTATGTTTTCAAGACTATTTTCCTAAATCATTTTCAATACTTTACAGACCTCTAAAAATTGAAGAGTCTATAGCACTTTTCAGATCGTGATTCGGAGTTGTATTACTGCAAAATTAAATCTGAGAAGTGCCTCTACTTAGGCACCCGGAACTGTTCTGTCACAGAAATACATAGACTCAAAGATGAGCCTGTAACTTAGTGCTCAGAGTTCTAAATTTAATAAATTTAATCTTGCTGGAAATCTATGGATGTCAGTAATGAATCAAAATTCATCGATTTTGGAGGCCTACAAACAGAGTTATGTGACAAAAACCTAGGCTCTATTGTAGGAAAACTAGTTGGACAAATAGTTTACAGAAATTTTTCCGATTTTGCATAATTTTAATTACGATGCTGCACTATCCTAAAATTCTTGAAAATTTTATTAGAAGTGGTCCTGTATGTGTAGAATATGTGTACAAAGTTTCGAAGCAATTGGAGTAGAGGTTTGAGAATTAAAAATCAAGAAATGAACATATAAAGAGATAATAAAATCCAGTTTTCAAATGTTTAGAAACATACGTAATGCAAACTCATACGAATTGAAATTGCAACAACGCAACATCATGAATTAAAATTGTTGAAAGTAAATGAAGGGAAATATGTATATAAGCTTAAGCAAATAAGGGGTAGAGATTGTAGAGTGTTCTATAGAATATATTGGGAAAGAATCGCATAATCAAACATATAGAGTGCATACGTGAGAATGAAAATTTTGCAAATCTAATCATTATTACAACATAGGAGGAGACGAGGCTCCATTAATACAACCCCTTTTAAATTGAATTGAAGGAGGAGAAGTATGAGAATCAAAGGTTAAGAATACTTACAGATTTTCTCCAAGAAACCGAAACTCCAAGATGGATTTTGGCTCTCCCTTGCTTCACACTCACTATATGCAACCCTTAGCCTAGAACTACCCCAATTCCCCTCTCTTTCTTCACTCCCTTGGCAACCCATGACCCAAGCTAGGTATAGCACTTCCTTGCTAAGCCCCAAAACCAGCCCAAAACGTGGAGTGCAGCCCTCCCTTGCAATCCTTCTCTCAACTCTCCAAGCATGAAGAATATGCCCCCACCCCCCTTGGCCCTATTTATAGGTCAAGGGGCTGGTTTATAGGGCCTTCATTAGGGCGGGTTTGGCATGCTCCATGTCCAGCCCTTGATCCAATTTAAGTGGTCCCCCTTGTAGTGATATGGACCAACCCCATGTGGGCTGGGTTTTGAGTCCATTTGGGCACGTCTAGGCCTAGCCGGGTGAGGTTCAATTGACCGGCTAGGCTTATTTTCCTTCTTTAATCATTGGTCTTCACTTGGCTTGCATTGATATATTGAACATGAATAAGTCTTCAAGATAAGTCCAATTCATTTTGTACAACCAGTCCATTTGATCTGAAGTGAACTAATCCATGATTTGAAGTAATCTGGTCCTTGGATTTGACATGAACCAGTCCTTATTATCCCCTTGGCATATTTGATATGTTTATATCCAACCTGATATGCTTTGATTTGTTTGAAGAAGATAAGCTTTTGACTTGGTTCGTCCTTCGCTTTTTTACTGGATCTCGATCTTGAATTAGATTGGGTCTTCACCTATTCATCTAATTTGCTTTAATCATTTGGGCTTTTTTAACTTGATTTAAAACCTTTATTTTGGAGAGTTAAAAGATTAGAACTTTTAAAAGGTTTTAAATCATTGGATTTTCGAAATTGGGAGTTTAGGAAAATTTTTAATTTTGGGTGTTTACATTCACAATCGCTATTGAAGTTAGAAACACTCTTTTTTAGTTTTAGTAAACTAATTGGCACACTCGCGCATGACATAGTTTGTGAAAATTATTTGAAGTTTCTATATAGACTTCGAAATAAAATTTCACATCTACATAGACAACTAATAGAATTTCTTGACGCAAAGATTCATCAATTTGTAGGTGTTGGCAGAGGTCAGATCTTATTGTGTTACTTGAGAAATGCCTTTTGCATCTCATTTTAAGTTTGGAAGAACATGGGTTTTAGAGAAGTGTATCAAGTATACGCATCATCAATGAGAGAAAAGACAAAAAACTTAAGTTTGTGTATCTCGTTGTCACCTAGCTCTTCAAACTTAAGAGTGAAACAAGCCAAATGCTCCTTTATATATTTACCATCTTCTCCCCAAAACATGATAAACTTAGCTTTGAAACCCTTTGGGATTTGTGCGAGCCTATTGACCCAATCAAGATAGGGCTTACGATTCACTTCAAAATCGGGAGTCTGTAGTTCAATTCCAAAAGTGTTTTGAATAGGTTGATAACTCCATCATAATTCTTTGGATCATCTTCTACCTCCAGTGGTGGATTAGGCATATGATTGTCGATACAAACAAACAGTTTGATGGTGGAAATAGTGCTTGAGGTAGTTGGAATTACACTCCCTCAAGATGGTATACTAAATGAGGTGGACGAACCAGAGGCTTAAAGTTTGGTGGTTATGCTGGTGGTGAAATACCCACCCCTTTTAAGCTGCCATAAAGCTTGAAGCTCATAAAAAAATTGGATGATATACAAGGTATGTGCCTTGACATTTGATAAGCACCCTCCAACATATTAGACAATGTCAAAGTAAAATATAGTTGGGGGTCACATCAATTTGAAATAATGAAACTAAGACTGAAAATACAGGTGATCACTGAGCAATGTTGACTCATCTATACTTAAAGTCAAATCCTCCAGTTGGAGATGGTCCTGGGATATTCAAGCTCCTTGTATAAGTATCGAATATTGATACTCACTAGTATGAAGTTTGAGTGACAGTTTCCTATCTTCGTTTCTTGGTAAGCAACTCTTGATCTTAGATGGTAGCCACTTGATTGGTGATCATCGTATGCATGGTTTCTCCAATCTATCAGAATAATGCTATTTGAAAATCTCCAAACCACCCTTATAACTAGTCATTAGTTGATGGTCGAAGGTGTTCGGGAACTTCATTAAATGGACATGAGGCAAAGCCGATATAATCTTATATTGGTGTGGGAATGCCCCATTGGTGATTGAGTGGTATGCACTAGAGATGAAAGAACATATTGGACAATGACATAGAATAAACTCAATTTGATCGACATAAACTGGGCAACCTTGTAAAGAAATGTGAATCTTATCGGGCATGCTAAAAATGTGTTGTTTGAAGTGATATCCCAACACAAATGGTCAAGTACTGTAAGCTCGAAGAGAATGCTAGAAGATGAAGGGTGTGCTATAGAACTCTAACCCTCATACTTAAGTAGAAAATGAGAATGGATAAGGTATCAAGTGATGTAATGGATCCTCGAGAATCTAATTGTGCAAATCTCAATCCGTACGCACCTGATGTCACTAGGAAGTTGAAAAGACTATGTTACATATACTCTTAGGAAAAGTAAAAGAAGAAAGAAACTACAACTGCATCATTAATTTTTAGATGCTATCTTTGATTACACATGCTTATTTATAGGATTTTATAGAAATGACAAATAATGTATTAAACTTCATGATCCATAATATCATCTCAGGTACATAGGCTTGTCCTCTCATGCTTGTCATCATAATCCTTCACAAACATTTATGAGTCACGTGTTCCTTCCTTTTTAAAACTCTTCACTTCCTGCCACATATCCTCATGTATTTTCTAGTATCAACAATATGCATATAAGGTGGTCTATGAGCCAATGAATCGTATAACTTTTAGGGTTATACGAAGATCAAATTAACGACACAAACATATTAAGATGATATTTAAAGAGATAGTGTATCGTAACCTCATCTACACTCAAGAACCACTCTTCTCTCTCTTTGGTTAAATAGGGTTTCTCTTTTCTCCATGCTTTTATACTCCTGGTAAGGATTCTCTCCAATTGACAGGCAAGGTAGATCAATCCATAGAAAGGGGAAGATGAAGGGACTCTTCAAATTGAAGCTGTGATTTCCAATGAAGATTAACTAATAGATGTATCAACTCCTTATTTATTTCAATATTCATTGGAATTATAAGGGGCAAAGAGGGAAGAGAAGAAATATTTAAGGGCAAGAATAGATGGTGTGGCCATGAAGGGGC
Source organism: Brasenia schreberi (assembly GCA_036023115.1). Taxonomy (NCBI): domain Eukaryota; kingdom Viridiplantae; phylum Streptophyta; class Magnoliopsida; order Nymphaeales; family Cabombaceae; genus Brasenia; species Brasenia schreberi. Next base: position 11,881,483 of record JAYKKT010000092.1, on the reverse strand, counting down.
ATGCTGATGCTTCCCAAGGATACCATGGGATTTGTTGATGCTTAGAGGTTATACTTTTAGTTACTTTGTCTGTGATGGAAGTGTAGACGTGAATTGTAATTTCAAATCTTTTAGGATTTGAAATCAAACTCTCGAACTATGTCGTGTGCGCGAGCGTGCCAGTTAGTTTACTAAAACTAACAAAGTTCGGTTTTCTAACTTTAGTAGGCGATTGTAGACAAGTAAGATCTTTTTACCGTAGGCCTTCTTGAACCAGCACTCAAGGGTTAGCCTAGACGCTTGAAAAGTGTTTGAATCCATTAAGTTCGAAAAAGTAAAAACCAGATCTTACAAGTTTCAGACTTTGTAGCTAAGTTCCTGATTTCTGAAAATTTTCAGATTCTGAAAATTACAGAACCTGTTAAGCTTCAGAGACTTGTTCTTTGAATTTTTAAAAATACTTCTGAGTCTACGAAAATTCTAAAAATTTAACAAAAAGATGCATGTGTTCAGAATCTGAATATATTTTTATTTTGTATTTTTCTTATTTAAATTCTAAGAATTAAATCCAGAATCAGAGACTGTTATGAAACTCGGAATAGTTCTGTTTTTATGAGTCAGAGGCTCTCTACACTCAGACATTAAAATTCAAAAAAAATTATTTTGTTGGATAGCTACGGATGTTAGCTTTCCAGATAATTAATTTTCATGAAATTTCACTCAGTATTTGCACATATATGAATGAAAGAACAAGGGTATGTTTCTGAATATTTTGTTTCTGTAAAACGGAATCTGATTTTTTCTAAACTTAACGGATCTAATTGGATAAGCAAACGATCATATAAAATCTTCAAACTTTTATCTAAAAATCTCTGATATGCCTCGATTGAAAGTGCAAAAATTTGATTTGATTGGGTTAGCCGTTTATTTAGAACAATTCCGTGTTTAGACGTGTGTGATCATACTGTTTCAGAAATCATAATTGTAGAAAATTTTACAACGTTCCTGGAATAATTCTCAACCTCTACCCAATCCTATCATTAATGGAAATCATACAAATATGAGGTGTTTATCCCGTTCATAAAGAAAGTATTCGTGTTTTGCATTGATATGGTTCACGAACATAGGCCATAATTCAGTTCCAGTACATTTTCTGCAAAATCTGTAACATTTCAGTTTTCATGCATCATAATCATACCACGAATGATTCTAACCTGTAGGATTGAGAGAAACGTGGATGAGAGGCTCTTTTGAATGATTATCGGACGTCGGAACAGGGCTTGCTTCTTCTTCTTCTTCTTCTTTTCTTCCTTCTTTCTCTCTCTTTCTCTCTCTATTTTACTGCTCACGAACTAGAGTCTTCTGGTGGATCGTTGATTGTTGGTTGATCCTGGTTGATGGTTGATCGTTCCTGGTTGATGGCCTTTTTAGCACTTGGGAGAGCCCTTTTATAGGCTCACGAATACCTGCTGGCTGTGATTTGGATAAGCCTGACCTTGGTTATTTTGATCGCCTTGATTTGCTACCTCATCTTATCTGATCTGGAACGTGATCTGTTCATGATCCTCTTTTGATATTTGATTTCATTTGAATTGCTGAACATTATCTGTATTTGATAGGCATAATCCTTTTTTGATTGCTGAATGTTATATGCATTTGATAGGCATATGAGTTGTTGAATCGTTATCTGTATTTAATTTCATCTGCATTGGGCAATCTTGAACGTGATCTTCAGATCCTTCCTCAATCTGTCGCAGATATGGATGAGAAGCTCTAGAAGTCGTTGACAACATGCACCTAGTATGTTCTGATGAAGGTTGTTGAAGGCTGTTGAGGTTGTTGACAAAATGCAGCAGGGAGTCGCTGAAGGCTGTTGAGAAGCAGTTCACGAGAGTGATCATCACAATGGAACATCTCTTCATTCTTTTGTTGTGCCACGCACACTATCTGCATCCTCCTCTTGTGTTGGATGAGAATAATTTGTCAGGGTCCTCAGAAGAGTTCTAAAGGAAATCTTCAAGCAAAGATGCATTGTCAACTTTTGAAGCTCTTGCATCTGCACGTGCTTCCTCTAATACACCACCGGCAACGTCAGTTGGGATCTCATAGGCAGTCGATGAGAAAGAGTTCTTGCCACTTGTGCTCGGCCTAAAATCTTCCCCAAGCTAGAAGAAGAAACCCTCTCCATAGCATCATCGACATATGAACCATGCTCATTACTTGGATGGCGACATGTCTTACCGATTTTAGCTGCTGTGGCAGAACGCCTGGCATTCTTTCCCTTGTAAGGCTAACTGTTGTTTCTTCCCGACCTTCTGGGCGTAGTAGAACCATGAAAACCATCATTGAGGAAAATGTTGTCCTCCAATCTACTGTCAAGTTTCAACTTTCTCATCTCATGAGGCAGTTCGGGTACTAGATTTTCCCGTAAATGACTACCGCAAGCATCAGAACTAATGCCAAAAGTATTATCAGGCAAAGCATTCTAAGCAAACGTAAATCCTGTTTCATTAACTTTCACACTACAGTCCTGGATATTGCAGCTGAAAGCCACATGCTCATTTGGAAACGGCATACTTTCACTTGCATGTGCATCAGATTGATTCTGCAATCTGCTTTGAGTAGTCGACTTCTTGAACTCATCAAGCGTAGTGGGTGTTGACTTCCCACGAAAATCATGATAAGAGTTATCGTTTGAACCATTGGTGTGACCCGTATTCATCTCCTTCTGCAAAGTAGGTCCCTCATCCCAAATACTACTACATGGATACGATGCTTTAGTGCCATCTGAACCCATACAAAAGCCATTCTGTTCAAAAGAACCATCTGCGGATCTCACACCAGCTTTGAATTCAAAAATGGGTGCCTGATCCTTGTGTTAATTTTTCTGCCTTTAGGTCTAGTTATGACTTGACCCGGCTCAGCCCAAGCTCATAAGACACTCGTGGGCTTTACAAAAGAACCGACTCGACACATATGTACAAGAGAGGTTTACATGCGCCTACGCTCGTGCGTCGCCTAGCGCGCGTGCCTTCTGAAGCCAATGGATGAAGGATGAGGACGGGTGCATGCGGGTGCGCGCGCCACAGAAATCTTGCATGTGACAACTAATACATAAACTGATTTCATTGCCAAACTCTTTATCGTTGTTATGGCCACTTTATCCTATTGACCTTTCTTTTCGGAAGCTATCGTTTTTGTTTCAGTCTTTCCTTTATTTTGATGGTACCAACTTTACCCTCTGGAATTGATTTTTTTACAAATATGAGCTTTTTTTTTGTAGGAAGCTCACTTTCCCTTTTTAACGCCCGCTTTTCTTTCTGGGCACCCACCTTCCTTTTCAGGTGTCAACTTGTCTTTTTAATGCCTATTTCTTTTCAAATGATAAATTTTCAACATGCTTTTCAACAGAAATCTTTTAAGAAAACGAAATCCTGTTTTTCCCGTACTGAGGGCAAAATCATTATTTTTATCCAATTTTGTCAAAATTCGAAATTTTCAAAAGGGAAAGCACTCTTTCATCATTTTAAAGCTTTCATAAAATTTTGGTACCGAAACAAGCTCGTTTAGTACCTTTTTCATTCGAAAACCCAAAATTGCCAAAAATAGCTACTTTCCTAAAAAGGTAAAAATTTTAAAAGAAAATTTTGGGTGTTTACAGGAAGCTACACCAAAGATGACAAACACATAAAGAAACAAAAAAAAATGCCTTTGTATTTATCTTCTTTCTTGATACTGCTATATTGATTTCTTATATTTCCAATTTGGGATACCTCACATTTCTTGGATGGTTTGAAGCTATGTGGAGCTCTCTATATTCCTTGATAATCAACGAATATGTTTATCTATAAAAACAAAGGAAATAACAGAGAACGGACCAACAAGCTGATTGATCTTGCAATATGTTGTCCATGTATATTTTTCATGTAATGCATTCATCTTGTATGATTTATTATACCATTTGCAATAATACTTCCATCCCTGGATTTCTTCTCGCATTCAAATCTTATGACCTTTGAGCAATTCGGTTTGGCCAACTTTTAGAAAATAACCAAATATAGCTCCACTCTTGCTTATGTCAAAGAGATAATTGTTTGTTTCCACCATTTGTCCTTGTCTTTAGTGTTGCTTTGTTTGTTGAATTGTAGAAGAGAAATCACCAATTGAATTTTGACCAAATGGCATGCCATCCTCGAGGAGGTTTTGCAAGGTTGCAAGAAATCATAGAGAGTAGAAACAAAGAAAGTTATCATATGATTATCTATAAAATTTTATAATTGCATTTCCTTTTAACCTTGCATTTTTTTCCTTCCTTGGATATGCATTTCAGCCAAGTGAAAAAGCTCCTTGTTTGTGTTGCATCTTTGGCTTCTTTTGTGAAACAATAATTGTTGTTTTTAATTAGAAAATGCTTTTATTCAAAAGAAATGGTGCATGCAATATGGAAGGGGCCCCTCCTTCCTTATTTCATGCCTGTTATGATAGAGGCCTTATGGCCATTACCATAACTAAGAGTTATCATCTTTCACTTAGTCATATCAGTCAAATCATGACACAGTGGTTTCCTCCCACTATTTAGTGGCTTTCCTAATAGTATCAATTCCCAATTGTATTAAAGTACAACTCCCATGCGTTATCCTGTTATGTGATTTTTCGTAACAATATGCTTTTTCTGCATAACAACTCATGTTTGTGTTTTTATTTAACTAAAAATTCTAAACATATCTTAACCCTATATTGGTAACATATTTAGCAAATAAGTCTTCAGATATACCCTTTGTCAATAGGTTTGCTATCATATCTTCTCTAAGAAGGTAAGTGACAAATATTTTATTCCTTTTTACCATATCGTGTACGTAATGATACTTTACCAATATATACTTACTCCTTTAGCTATCAGCTCCACTCTTTATAAGAGTTATGACTGCAATGTTGTCATAATAAATAACAATTGGGTCATTAGTTATGTCCAACTTCAAATCATGAATGAAGTGGCTTATCCAAACGGTAGTCATTATAGCTATAATGCTCAGCCTCTTATGTATGTAATACTACATAACCCTGTTTCTTACATGATTAAGAAACAACAATACCTCCAAATAAAAACACTTCACCGAAGGTTGATTTGTTGTCATCTTTACACCTAATAAAGTCAACATCTGATTATCTGGTAATTTCTAATTCATATACCTAATAGCATAATGTTAAGTCCCTTGTTCTTTTTAGATATCTCAAAATCCTCTTTACATCAATCCAATATTGCAAATCAGGATTACTTTGATATCTACTTACGAGACCAACAATAAAGTTGATATAAGGACTTGTACATAACATAACATGCATTAAGCAACTAACAACTTTAGCATAAGGAACATTAGGTTTTTCTTATCTTTCACTAGGACAATCAACTTTGGTAAGCTTAACCCCTTTTGTAATAGGTGTATAAGCAGACTTACAATAACTCATTCTAAACTTTTTGATAATCAATATATCTCTCATAACTTAGATATAATAGTCTAGATACACTATCATAGGTAATCTTGGATGCCTCTCATGTCTTTCATTTTGAACTTAGAACTTATATAGTCTATATTGGTCTTGACAATTGTATCATCGTCATTACTTAAGGTTTTTCTTATCTTTCACCATGACAATCAACTTTGGTAAGCTTAACCCCTTTTGTAATAGGTGTACAAGCAGACTTACAATAACTCAGTCTAATTTTTTTGATAATCAATATCTCTCTCATAACTTAGACATAATAGTCTAGATACACTATCATAGGTAATCTTTGATGCCTCTCATATCTTTCATTTTGAACTTAGAACTTATATAGTCTATATTGGTCTTGACAATTATATCATCGTCATTACTGATAAACAAGAATCCATTTATATATAATGATAAGATGACAAAGTGGCTCCCACTGTTCTAAACATATACATAGTGATCTAAATGTTACAACAAACCTAATTTATATAATGATATTTTAAAAAGTCAAATACCATTGACAAGATTGCTTAAGGTCATATAGGGATTTCGTCAACCTATATATCATATTATAGTGACCTTTAATTACAAATACTTATGATTATTTATGTAAATAATTTCATTAGCTGATGTAAATCAAAATCTTAAAATGTAGCAATTATCAAAATAAACTTTACAGATGCAAATTTTGTAACTGGAGAATATGTGTCAACATAATCAATTTCTTTCTTTTGTGAAAAGCCTTTTACAATCAACATTGCTTTAATTTTTTTATTAAACCATCGATTTTATAGTTTTTTCAATACCCATTTACAACCAATTGATTTTCTTTCCTTTAACAAAATTGACATCTCAATGGATTCAATTTTCTCATTTGCTTTCACCTAATCTAGCAATTCAGAAGAGCTCATAGATTCTTGATAACTTAGGTTATCAGTTACCTCATCTAAATCAATTGAACAATATGTCTCCTTTGCTAAATAAGTATGATGGTCATATAAGTAGGATGGAGGACTTTGTGGTCTTTTATGACCTTTAATATTCTAGTTTGCATGAGAAGGTCATTTGGTTCAGCTTCAATGGGTTCAAATGATGATCTATCTTGATGTCAAAGATCAATATTAGTATCATCATTATTTGTAAGGATGTCATTCTTAGTATCTTTTTAAAATTCAACATCCCTACTATCTATTAACTCAAGGTCCTTGTGATAGAATCAATACTCTTTTGATTCCTTTGGGTATCCAACAAATATATACCTCAAAGATTCAATGTCTAGTTTATTCTTACAATGGTCTAAAATCTTAACATGTGCTATGAAGTCTACCTCTGTAGGTGATTAAGGTATGGTTTTCTATCAAATATTACTCATATGGTATAGTGGATAAACCTTACAGGAAACTTTGTTTAAGATATATATAGTTGTAGATGATGCTTCTCTCCAAAATACTTTTAGAAGAGAAACATCTCCTAACATGGACCTTATCATATTTAGTAAGGTTATCTTATATTGTTTAGCTATACTATTTTGTTGAAGTGTCCTATGTATTGTATCTTGTCTAGTTATACCATGTTCTTTACAATATTATGAAACTTAGGTGAGGTGTATTCTTTACCTCTATCGGACCTCCGCACTTTAATAGTAAATGTTAATTGATTCTCAACTTCTTGTTTATATTCTTTGAGTATGTCTAATGCTTCTTACTTATGTAATAAGAGGTATATATGTTCGTACTTCGAATAGTTATCAATGGAGGTTATAAAATAAATTTTCTCTCAATAAGACCTTATTCTAAAAGGTCCATAAAAATTAGTGTGAATGAGATTTTTTGAGAAATGGTTTTCTCGTCATTTTTTCTTCAGCGCAAGCTTCACATTTATCAAATATGATTTTATCTAATATTGGTAATAAGTTAAATGTTGTTAATTTCTTTACCTTATTTAGGTTAACATGTCCTAGCCTTCCATGTCATATATTTACATCAACAAAAATTGCACATTCAATATAAGCAGAAGAAGTTGATAGTCCTTCATTATTTAGGATTTCAAGCATGAACAAGTCATGATCAGAATAAAAATTCCAATAAAAAATATACGACTATGTTTCCTATAGTCACCTTCTCAAGAAAAAAAATAACCTCAAAACCTTTTTTAATGGGAATAGTCATAGAAACCAATTTGCATCTTATAAAGGGCATAATTAGTACATCAATTAATAAAACAAGTGTGCCCACTACATCGATGCTAAAGGACCTGACACCTAGAACATCAATGTATGAATTGTTTTCCATGTAAATATGATATTCTATGGGTCAATACTCTTTGAGGTCAATTACTCCATCTTTTTTCTTTATGATGTTATATGTTGCTCCGAGTCAATCTAACAACTAGAAATGACACGGTCCATATAAAGACATTCTAAAGTCATCTTTATTGATTGTTATGCTGATTGTTGTTATCATCTTTATTGAGATCGTTGTAGTCCTTATAGTGCCTCATTTTTCACAGTTAAAGTACTTTACTCGAGAAATAGATCCTTGTGATTTTTTAAATGCTTGACCTTTGTTTTTATTAAATTTGACAAAATTTTATTTTATTTTTCTTTCTCTTTTTTTGGTACTTTTGGAAACTAGAGCCTAGATCATCTTGAGCAAAGGGCAGTTTTTTCTTTTTTCTCTTCTTGAGGTACTTCTACTTAATAGCCAACTTTAGAGGGAACTAGGCCAGGGTTAATTGTTCCATTGACCCTAAGGGCAATGGTGGCCATATCCCAAGATGAGGAAAGATTGTTCAAAATGGTGGGTATCTTAATGGGATCAGGGGTGACTAAGCTACCTGTCTCTAGTAATTACAAGCATTTTGTTAACATGCTCTACAACATTGTTTGACTCTTTCATTCTAAGAGAGTTATATTGTTGCAAGAACAGCTAAACATGTAGCTTAGCAATCATGTCATACTTGGTCATGATAGTATTGAAGACTTGCTTTGTATTCTCGAAGAGCCTATAAAGACTTGCTTTGTATTCTCGAAGAGCCTAATAAAGTCATCTTTCATATATATATGTATATATGTATATGTATATATGTATATGTATATATATATATGTATATGTATATATATGTATATATGTATATATATGTATATATGTATTATTACATTAGGTGTTGTACATTCCATATTTGGAAGTTCAACCTATTTAGTTTTTGGGTTTTATCCAGTTCAAAAACATTGACTCTAGATGTTGTTTTCTAAAATATTTTGCAAATATTAAAGAATGAAGGTATAACACTGAGAAGCAAGAAGCACAATAATAAACAATTATCAAAAAGAGATTAAATGCAACAATTTAAGCATGCTCTTAATAGTACGCTAATCAAGCATCTATTTGTAATTTAACAATAATCACCTTCCTGCAAATAAAAGATATCACAGGTATTGTTATGAAAATATTAGAAAAACTTAAGTACTAAACAGGAATTTAATATGCTATGGGATTTTTGAGAATGAATGTAGGCATAATAGTAAATTACAGCAACAATAAAAAGTTATGAACATCAATCTAGAATTAATAGTATATACAATTATATAAATACCAAATGTTCAAGTAACTTTTTGAAAAATCGTAGAATTTATGGGCTGAACTGCAAATTGTCTACTATGAATCCTTAAAGTTAACAGGGTAGAATGGTAAATAGGCTCCCACAAAACCGCGATATTCTGTATACTGCTGCACCCAAGAGGAAAGTTTTGGAGGACAGTTTCTGTCTGCCCTTCCTATTTCTCTTAAAAAACGAGGCTGAGAAGAGACAGAGAGAGAGAGAGAGAGGTCTTCCACAGGAGCCTCTGGTTCTTCCCGAGAGAGAGCGAGGTACCGAGGGTTAATACTCTTCTTCATTGTTTCCTCCTTGATCTGCCTGGTTAAGAGAAGAGGACGGAGAGGGAGAGAAAAAGACTGGTGGTGGCAGGGCAAAATGCCATTTGTGCGAACAATGACAACGATGGGTACTGGCGGCTGAGGCGGTCGATTGGCCATTCGATGTGTTTTGGGAAAACACTCATCTACCTACTGCTATCCATGGCGGCCTTCTTATAGAGCTCACCACGAAGATGGTAGCCTTCGCGAAAATAGCAGTTACCATATTCGTGGGTTATCATTCTCACCTTCCCCCTCTCTTTCCATCTGCAGACAGTAACGCACGATGTGTTACTGAGCGGTAGATTATTGGGTGGATTAAGATCTGTGTGAATCTGGATCCGACCCAATTCAGTTTATTACATTAGGTGTTGTACATTCCATATTTGTTATGGCAGCATTCTTATCAAAGTAGTGGCTGGTGGTCTGTGGAATACAAATATGATGCTGCTTGGTGAACTAATGATTTTTTTTTCCATGTTTTTGTATTATCGGTGAATAGTCTTGCCATATTATAAACTTTTCAGGGAAGTAGTCATCCACATCTTGAGTGCAATAGAGAGGTTAAAGTTCTCATAAAAGTAGAACATCAGTACTTTTCTTCCCATGTGCCACTTTCTATGATTTCCAAACACAGTAGTAATCCAATATACTCTGATTAACATGTATTCTTCCTAATATTCATTAGTGAACAACTCAAATGTGACTGTTACCTATGTTCTCTATACTTTAGTCAAGAAGTGGTCCAACAATAGCTCAAGTCATCCATAGGGTATGCTTGCAGTGAGAGGTTGCGCATAGCTGCTATCTGTCTTGCTCAAGTCAAAAAGTTGTGCTAATAATAGCTCAAATCATCCATGGGTGTATTTGTTGGAAAGGTTCATGAGTCTGCTGCTATAAGAGAGGCTGTTTAACATACACATATCTTGAACAGTACGTGGTGGAATGAATATTTCTTGTACATCATCACTTAATTCACATGTTTATAGAAACATTATTTCTATTGTAACTTTGTTTTTTTATGCCTTCTAAAGCACAAACACTATTTCATCAATGTTTCTAAAATGTACCAGTCCCGCTGTTGTACATCATAAATAATTGTGGTCATTGGTCACAGGTTCGCATCAATATTTGCAAAAGAAATCATTCTATGAAATAATGTTTATGTTTTAGAAGGCACATAAAAGAATATCAAAGTTATGATAGAAATAATGTTTCTGTGGTAATTAGACAAGGTTCCTATAAACACGTGAGTTAAGTGATGATGTACAAGAAATATCCAATAATCCCCAGTTAGTGTCATACCAGCAGATTGTATTTTTAAAACGTTTCTAAGGTGCTGTCCTGCTTACGATTCCTTTGCCCACGGATACAATATAACTGCCATATTTGCTGCTTAATGCACTTCTCTATTTTATCCAACTTGCACAACAGATGGGAGATTCCTTCTCATATAATGTAGGTCTGTCTGATGTTTGAGGCTCTCTAGACAATGTCTTTGGTAGTTGATAAGATGATTTTTGAGAAAGATCGTCTGTAACTTTTAAACATCATCCAACTTGCTTGTTTAGACGGTGGTGTTTCATCGTCAAGTTGATGATTAGATAAGCTTTGAAAATTTTGCCATCCTTGTGCCCCGTGAGGTAACTCGCGGCCCATTGCTGGTTTGGCCGGGTAACTGCCTGGGGTGATTACGCTGGTTGTCGGTGGGGAACGTATTGGCTCTTCTTTCTTATAGAAGCTCTTTTCAGTAGTAGCTATAAGCACAGGCTGATACCGCATGAGCATGTTTCGTTGTTCACCATGCAGATTTACTGATCTGCTTCCATCAAATGGGAGAGAGAGAGATAATTGCCTTATGTCTAGTTTCTTAGAACTAGGAAAGGAAAAACTAGATCTAGAGAGAAATTTAGTATCAGATATCTTATCCTTAGTCACGTGAAAAATCACCTTTCTTTTATATTTGGTCTATGTTCGGGTTTTATGAATCGTCACATTTTGATAGTATTGTTGGTCACGGATCAGTTCCTCTGGAAGTTTCAATGTTTTTTGTTTTCATTTTATATCACGAGTGTGCCAACGATATGAACCTTGTCATTAGAGTTTCCTGTTTTACATGCTCTCTTCTTGTGGTATAGATCCTGCGGTGGGGTCAGGAGATGATGGCAGGCACTGCCTCAGCAGAGGAGTGGGATAAGATGGCTGGAATTAAAGCTGTCGACAGTTTGTAATCTCGTGGCATGAAGGATTAGCGGAAAAAATGCAAATATGTTTCTATTTCTGTTGCCCATGCTCTTTGAAAGAGCTGGAGCGGTCTCATAATGTGTAATAGCAGTACAGTAGCTGCACCAATTGCGTCCGTATTCAACGGGGAAGGATCATGTTTAAGAAGGTAATGAGCAACGTACTCGTGAATCGTCGGAAAATTGAAAAATGGAATTTTTGTTGAAGCAGATTTATCCATGAAGGCAGGGCAGTTTATGCATCTTATTTGCACTTGTATGCCATTTCTCCTACTCAAACACCATATAGCACTCAATTGAAAAATAAAATACCAAATATTCAGAAAATCCATTTTAATTATTAAGAAAAGTTCGTGTCATCTGCAGTTGCATTTTAGTTTAGTATATGACTTTAGTGCAAGAGGTGCTGAGAATTGGGAACAAGGAACAAGATTGTCTCAGACGGATACCAAGATTGCTCCTTGTTACCCTGCTGCTCGAGAATCTGTTCTGGGGTTGTTGCTCAGCTGGGCCTTTAGCTTACTAGCTATGTTGATAGTTAGAACCAGTGCTTCGACCAGAGGCTGCCTGCCTAGATGATGTGTATGTGATTAACAGACGATTTTAAGAGAACAGAGGAGTATAGCACCTATCAATGGCATATGCCCTTAATTGCTTATGTTTCTGTCCTGAACTGGGTAGGGGGACAATGTTTTAATGCGAGGTTGTGACACTCGCGATTGCAATCCATTTGTGCGAGCTAACCCCAACATAGGGCCCGGGTTGGGGGCCTTAGATTCGTGTGTGTGTGTGTGTGTGTGTGTGTGAGAGAGAGAGAGAGAGAGAGAGAGTAAAAACATAAAGCAAGAATAACACCGATTAAGCCTCTGCGTTTTCCTTCAGCCCATCAACAAAATTCATACCCTATATAAAAAGCCTCAATCTCAATTCTAATCTAGTACCTAAAGCAAGAAAACATCATGCATGTAACTGATGATATGGAATAGTCTCCCGCCAAAAGGAAACAGGAAAGAGAACAGGAAAAGATGACCTAATGCATAGACTGAGAGGCACCCGCGCGGATGGTCTGGTAAACGGAAACTGCAAGTGGCAGCAGGCCCATAAGAGCGATCTGAAGCTGCTCCGAGCTGCTTGTCCGGACAGTGATCTGCCCGGTGAACTTGTTGTTCAAGCCGACGCGCACGGCAGTCTTAGTACCACGCCCCACCGAGAATTGAGCCTGCAAGTTGGCCCCTAGGGCTAAATCACCACGCCACCTCATGAAGGAGAGCCCCAATGTGGTCGCGTCCTGGCCGATTGGATAGTCCTTTTCCCTGATCCTCGCCTCCAAGTTGGCACCATAAGCAACGTCGTTCTGTGCACGTATCATGCCGGCGCTTGCTGCCAGATTTGCCTGTTTTCCGATTGAAATCTGATCCTCCATCTTGATTCCTGAGGCCAGTGTCTCACCAATGAGTGTGAAGGACAAGCCAGCAGCAGTCTTATTCTTCTTGAAGTTTTTGAATTTGGATTCACTCCTGAAAACGTAAGCGAGTTGTTTTCCAACGGTTTGAACATCAAAGCCTGCCAGAGTCGAACCATGTTCACCATGCTTCATGGAAACAGAGGAATCCATATGGATGTTGAAGTCCTTCTTGTCCTTTGTGATTTGAACTGAAATGCCGGCCGGCAATTGGCCAGCAACGGCGAGATTCTCCTCCAAGCTCACACCGTCATACCCACAGTCGTGATCCCAGCCATGGTTGTCCAGAACTGGACGAGCGAGCAGCTGTGATCCGGTCGGCTCTAGGAACCGGTATCTATAAGCAGGGTTATCCCCGTCGAAGCTAGGCGGCAGCACCATATCGGGCAGTGGTACCGGCATGGTTGCTGGACCCCCGGTCTCGGGGTCGATTTCGTCGGCTTCGGTAGCAAAACCCCGACCTTGCTGCTGCTGCTTCTTGGCCTCTCTCATGCGTCTGAGCTCCTCCTTCAGTTGCTTCTTTTGAAGCAATTTCACTCTGTATTCGTACTCCTCGAAATAGGCATTCCTCTGCTCCTTGCTCAGCTTAGCAATCTGAGATTTTCTCAAGGGTTTGAATGGTGGGAGCTGATCGTACTCGTCACCTTCTTCATCAGCCTCTGCGTCTGACAATTCGCCGTCCGAGTCGAAGTTATCATCCCCTTGATCCGCAGAAGCAAGCTTGGGGTGAGGCCTCGACTGCAAGAGTGATGACAGCAGGAAAGGGAGCGGTGCCGATCGGTACCGGAGACCACCGAAGAGAAGTTTCCCGGCAGACGGCTCTTGCAGTTTCAGCAGTGAATTGGCTTCAGATAATATCTTGGTAGAATAGCATAACAGAAGCAATTGGGAACGCCACGCTTGGCCATTGGGAAGCACCTGTTGTCCAGCCCTGTTCCGCCGGCAGGACGGGTGATTCTCCACGAGAGCCACCGGATTCATGAGGCGCATGTCGCCAGCCGCCTGCCTTATGGAATGCTGCACGGCATGCGACCGGTGGGCGACCGACGTGTCGTATGCAAGGGGGGTGCCGTTGGGGCCATCAGGTGGCGCAGAGGATGCATGAGTGAGAGCCACAATGGCGTTGAACCACATAGATGCCCCGAGGTAGGAGGTGATCGACTTCAACAATGGAAGATCGTTCGAGTCACGGGCACGGGCATCCATTCGGTCGACGTAGAGAATGATATCCGGTGGAAATTTCTTAATGAATTTCTTCACAGAAGATAGAATCTTCCTGTTGGTAGCCTGTTCCATCACCGATGGTTTCAAGCCCGGAGTATCAATCACTCGAATCTTCACTCCGTTCACAACACCGGTGATCTCTCTAGCGACGCTCGTAGCGGGCTGAAAGGCGTCGGTCGGAGCTTTGTCATCGCCGAAGATCGAATTGACGGTAGCACTCTTACCAACTCCAGTTTTTCCGATCAACAGAATGGTGCACGAGAAGTCCAAATCATCCTTACCTTCCTCCTCCAACTTCGCAGCGGTGTGGCGAGCAGCGTCGAGGCTGAAAGCTCGCAAGCCGGCTCGACCACGGCGCATTCCCTCGGCAAGGCCCAGCCTGTAGAGAACCTGGGCAGCAACTGTTTCTTCAGGAGAGTGTCCTAGCCTCTGAACCAGGCGGAGGAACTTCACCCTCACCGAGTTTATCTTCTCGCTGAGCTTCTTCTCTTCTTCGTCCATGGTCTCTGTTTCCGATTCCCTTGCAGAGGAATCCGTTGGAGATAAGATATTCGAACGGGTCGAGCGGGGTGCAGAGGGCCGCAGCGTCGGAACTGATGGTCCCAGGCCGGCAGGGCCTTTTCCGGAGAAAAAACCGGTAGTATTTTGAGACCCCGCATTGGTGCTTTCGGCGGATGCGCTGCTCGCGGCCTTCAACAAAGCAGTCAAGGCTGCGGAATCAAACAGCACCTTATCATCCTCTCCGTCATCATCTTCTGTGTCGACCGCTTCGTCGGAATCGGACATCACAATAGGACGGTTATCGGAAACTCTAACACTAGAGCCTCCTGACAAGTTTATGAATTTCTCCAACTCCTCCACCAAGTCCAGTTTCTTGGGTGCATCACTTGAAGCTGTTGCCGCACCCCCACCCTGCAACTCCGGCAGATTGCGGCCCTCTGAAGACGAAATGACCGGCACATCCTCCTCGAGCGACCGAGAACTGTCTTCAAGATTCCGATGGCTCTCCTGCGATGGATCTTTTGATTCAGGAGCAACAGTTTCATCATCTTCAGTCGCCTCGAAGTCCTTGGCGTCTATCATTGCGGCAGCTGCCTTCGGTACCGATTTGAGAATGGGATTTTCTTCATCTCCGGATTCAACTATCAGATTTATTGAACCATCATGTTCTTCTCCAACTACAATAAAATCCCTGTCTTCTTTAGGTGAATTTTCGACAGCGACATGTTCTGGTGCTCCCACTACAACAGAAGGTTCTCTATTAGCATTTTGTTCTTCATTGGCACCCACACAACCCCTGGAATCTATTTTCTGAGCAAGAATAGGTTCATCACTCTCCTCGGCTTTGATGGTCGCATCAGCTTTGCTAGATTCTAGGGATTCATCATCAGGTCTGCTTCCTACGTGCTCTGTATCAGATACAGTACTGAAACCAATAGTTTTTTGGGGCTCATTCGAGCTATGGGCTGCGCTTTTAGCAGCTCCTGCAATTTCTGAGTTGGCTTCTAACTCACTCTTCCCATCAGAATCATCACTCGACACCCCACTTTCACCTACCTCTACAGCACTAATTTCTTCGCTAGGTGCTGTGGATTCAACGATAGCGGAAGAGCCTAATTCAGGTTTCGTATCGGATTCTCCCTCAGAAACTAAATTCTTTTCTTCTCCAACCAAAACACCGATATGTTTGTGTGCCTCTTCGAAGTCACTAGCTCCCTCAGACAAACCGAGTTTCTCAAGCCCAAGGCTATCAGTTTCCCCTGGTTCTGAGTCACGAACGACCTCGTTGGTCACAGATTCTACCTTCACCTCGTCTTTACCGGTATCGATTACCTTGGAAACAATGCTTCCTGAATCCGAAGAATCAACATTCCCCTGTTTCTGTTCATTCTCCAAGCTACCAACTACCTCTAATTTGTGCGCAAATTCTGCTTTTTCATCGTCATTCTTCGCCGCTTTGGAAACGCTGACGGTCTCGTTACCGCTTCCAAAACCAGGGTTTTCTTCACCACTCAAAACCCCAACATCACCGGCCGGATCGCCGGAAAATCCATCCTCCCCATCGCTCACGCCTCCGTCACCGTCTTCAACCTCCACCTCCTCCGACACCTTGGCAACCGGCGGTACCGGAAACGACGAACCCGCGACCACGCCATCGCCGGAATCGTCCATCTGCGATCTTCCCAAAGAGATCTTCGGCCCTTCAGGAGCAAGCGCGAACTCATCGTCGTCGTCCTCTCCGCTCAGAAAGCCGGCGGATTCGTCGCTAGAGTGGCCAACCCCACCGCCGTTAGCGATATCTTCATCGTTATCGCTAGCGGCGGAAGGTGGGGCTCTGATGGGGGTCTGTGACGACACGGACGACGAAAGGGGGGTCACGTTGGCGTTGTAGAGCGTAGGAGCACCTTCGGCGTCCATGGCGGTGTGTGAGTTCTCTCTCTCTCTTGTTTCCTTCCTCTCCTGCTTTTTAGAGCGTGCACCACATCCGTCCGCTCCCCTCACAAGATATCATCAAATTTTCTTTCTTATTTTTTTATTGAAAAATCACGGAGAAAGTTAAAAAATGAAACCAATTAAATGCAAAGAAAGATGTTACGTGGGTTTTTGACTGGGTAGGTCGAGTTGAACGTAATGTTATTTGTGCTCTTATAAATTCAATAAGTGGTGATGGATATACCTTCATAATATATAAATCTCTTTGATGTCATGATGATATTGTTATTAGACGTATGTTTTTCATACGAACAAGTTTTTCATAACGGATACTTAGCAGCTCCATTAGGTCATTTTGAATATCTATTATTACGTAGTAGCTATTGACCGCCAAACCATTCCGCATACATAGGGACGCTTCCACTTAATACTCTTCGCCCTTGGACACTCAGGCAACAGGTTAGTTAACCTTATCCCTTTTTTCTCGATCGGCAAGCTGGGCTGGGCTGGGCTGGGCTAGGCTAGGCAGGCCGCTGACACACACATACACAATGGGGAGGCCAAAGCCATATGCACGACCCTCGTATAAGCTCATGATCTTCAACTTGGACTCCTGACCTGTCGCTAATTGTGCAGTGAATTTTTGACGAGGGAGGGAAAGTTACCTTCTGCTAAATAATATCTCAAAGACGTGAACGTCACTGTAGTCCAAGGATGGAACCGTCGGCTATTAAATTCCTAATAGCCGGTCGGAGATATTTGATGGAATATTAACGAGTACGTTTTGTTTCTTCCATGAATTTGCTGGTGTATAAGCAAAGATGAAAGGAAATAAGCATTCGAAATAAAGGAAAAGACAAAACCGTCTGAAAACCAAAGTAATGATGCACTTCTTTGCAATTAATGGGAAGTTTGAGAAGAGAAGCATTCTTTTGGCTAAAGGGTTTGTGGGAGTCAATTGTCGATTGGGGTTGTGTGGCTGCGGTTTCAGCCAAGTCAGTGCGTGTTTTGCTTTTGTTGCGTGTCTTCTTCTGCTGAGTAAATCGGCCGGCCGTGGCTAGCAGCATAGCGTAAGATTTCATACCCTACGCGATAACGTAATCCGTTGCTGTATGGCTCTCCTTGGCTCGTCATTTATCCACTTCGCCGCGCTCTTTAATCTTGCACAGAAACAACGCCCAGGTCTGGAAGGTGGTATTTATGGACGAGCATGATCCACAGTTCAATATGATTATATATATGGAGAGCGGAAGCATGTTCAAATTCACTTAAAAGATTTCAGATTTGAATTTAAAAAATAAAAAATGATATTGTATTCATGTTTTTCATATTTAAGGTCCGTGATGTATTAAATATTTTTAAATTCAAATCTGTATCGTTTATTATGTTATCGAAAAGTAGAGATTTAAGTTGAATTTGAGCGTTTATCAGTATTCATGTAGACTATGTTCTCCTCTATATAAATAATATATATATATATATATATATATATATATATATATATAAGAAATTGTTATTTTGAGAATAGGTATGCATGTAAAATTGATAAATGATGCCGCCGGAGTCTCAGTACAACAGTAGGGCTCTTGATTTCCACGCTGCAATGGCAAGTTTCATTGCGTGGAGTACATGTTTGTTAGGCTTCGGCCTCCCTTTGTAACAAAAAAAAATCATAAATGATATCAAAACAAAACCAAAAGCCAAGCCTTTTCTTACATGGAGTGGGGTTGGTTACATAAATTTCATCATTATGGTACCTGATCCTATGTTGATATTAGGCATTTGACTCTAAATGCCGTCTTGTGACCATTCACCCAGAAGAGAATGCAGCAGGGGGGTGGCACATCAACACATCGACTGTGAGAAGATATCACAGGCAATGGACGAGCAAACATGTGACAACGGGTCGCACAGGTGACGAGAGGAGTAGGCACGAGATGCAACCTTGTTCTTTGTTAGCATCAACCTCGGGCTGGTCCATGGAAAAAACAACTCACTTAGGGACTTTATGGTGTTTCCTCCGTTGACGGAGTATTTCACTTTCTCCCATGTGTTGTGAAGAGTATGCCAACAACACCCTAATCGGGGGTGTTTCAACTCGAGCCCATGAAATTGGTGCAGGTGAACACCCAAAATTTCTCATGAAAATGAATTTCGTATTATAAATAATTTTAAAATAATCAATTTCAAACATATATGACGACCTTCAAATCCTAAATTTCTGAAGTTGGAGCATAAATTAAGAGGAAGAAGCATCAACCGTGTTTCACCATGGAAGATGACGCCAAAGCTAAGAGGAACAAGGTAGCAAGAGCCACCTTGAAGGAGCTTCAGTGATACTCTGACTACTCTCATCTGGCCTGAGTTGGTGTCACGACACACCCTTCACCAACCCTATAGTTGATCTAGAATTCAGGATTCACACTTTGCCAGATTCACCAATTATGGATCCAGGTCCTGTGTGGTATTCAATCACTTGATATCATCACTTCTCTCTCACGATGAGGTCTCCTCAGCCACAGTGAATTAAATCACAACCATCCAATCGCCACTATCCAGACAATCAGCCACTAAGAGCTGCGGTTTCACGATATGACTAGCCCTTGAAGATTCATGGTCAATATTATCAGACAATTTGCAGCTTAAACAATGGGTGGAGCGTGAAGAAATTCAATTAAAACATCTATAAAAAGGAGTCACCCAACCCCTTCATTGGTCATCCTCTGCCCCTTGAAAATCCTGTGAACAATCTCCCTTCTTCATTGGCAGCATCCTGTAAGGCGGTCTGAGAAGTGAACGACAGATCTTTCTAGCATACCTTACAAGTCTGATGAGAGCATACCCTCTGTATCCCGTATACACACACATATAGGAGCGGTTCTGGCCTGTATAAAAAGTCAGGAATGGGATTGGTTCAACTACATGTGTGGAGTTTAGATATGGTTGAATTCAACTGGGTTCAACTCAAAATCAGATTTTAAATCGTTGGATTGAACCCAGTCCAGTTAAAAATGGATTTGGGTCAAGGATTTGGTATCGAGTCGAAATGACCAAAGAACTGGGTTCAGTTAAGTGAATTGGACTGGGTCTTGACTTGGTTGGTTTCCATTGAATCAATAGGTTAGGTTTTGGTGTAACATGGTTTTAACTAGATTTTGGATTAGGTAAGTCTAGGCTTCTTGATCTCAAATGCAGTAAAAGGGACATGAATCCTGTGTGCAACTTTATTCAACTAGGCCAGTGTGGAGATAGACTTTGTTCCGGCTAAGTGGTTCAGGTCATGACTGAGTTTGGTTGAAATTTGGAGCGGGTTCAAATCATCAACAGGTTCCTTTCATAATCAATATACTTGCACATACTCACACTCTTTGTTCCCATTGGGTTATCATATTACCAATAAAGAAACCAATGGGTTAGCACCAAATGACACGGCCATTTTCCTCTCAAGTTCTTCCATACCGATACGAAAAATAACTCCATGTCTATGTCAAGAGATATTTCACCCCACAAGCATTCACACAACATATTTATAACTCTTGATATTTGCAATTATTTCATCATGATATCATCATTATTTACAAATTAAAGCATTTTCTCATTATAATATCATTTTATAAATATAAAACAAATCATGATCATTTATAGATCATGAAAAACAACTCTAGGCATGCACGTAGGAGAACCCACATACTTCAAATGCTTCCCAATATGATTCCTAAGGCCTTAGGTCCACAATTTTCAACTCAAAATCACTTGTTTTGATCACTATACATTAATAAAAAATTATTACATTAAAGTTCATTGAATCACCAAAATCTGCCCATATAAGGGATATTACTCTTGCATGACCGGTCCCAAGCCTGTATTAAGGAGGAGGGTTGTGTTTAGCTTCCGACAACTAGTGTAAAACTTTGTCGGATTTTTATACCATGGATTACACAAATTATAATCATTGTGTTGGGGCGTCCCCTCTTAGCGACGCGCTGTAGAGCTCAAATGTAGTAAAAAGTAATCAAGGGTCACTACATTTTCGCCTGAATATAGTGAATCAATTGTACAAAGGGTTCTCATATAATGGAAAGGTGTGGGTAAAGAAGTTAGTTCCGCTATATTGTCGCCCGAATGTAGTGAATAAAAATTATAGAGAGGGTCTCCGCATTTTCAATATGGACGGATGCGAAGGGTAATAAGCTAGTCCTAGATAATAAGATTCGTATTGGTTTTTGAAATATTGGAACATTGTCCAATAAGCTAATGGAGGTATAGATACTATGATTAAGAGAAAGATTCATATTCTATGTTTACAAGAGACAAAGTGGGTTGGAGAAAAAACAAAGGAGATTGAGAGTACAAGTTTTAAATTATGGTACTTAGGTAAGGAAAATGCTTGAAACGGAGTTGGTATTATCATAAATAAAGATTTAAAGGATAGTGTAGTAGACATACAACGATATAGTGACTGAATCATGATGTTGAAATTAGTGTTAGGAGCAGAGATTTTGAATATAGTTTGTGCTTACGTACCTCAAGTAGGACTACAAGATAGTATAAGACGGCTTTTGGGGAAGAGTTAGATAAGGTGATTCAAAAAATTCCACAAAGGGAGATGATTTGTTTAGGAGGAGACTTAAATGGACATATCGGTAAAGAGGCAGTAGGATATAAGGTATTCATGGAAACTTTGGTTTTGAGGATATAAATGAGGAAGGTAGGAAGATTTTAAATTTTGCTATGGCATTTGAACTCTTTTTAGTCAATACAATCTTCAAAAAACGAGATGAACATTTAATTACTTATAAGAGTGGCTTATCACAAACACAAATTGATTATTTTATTTATAAAAAAGAAAGATAGAGCGTGTTGTAAAGATTACAAGGTAATTCTAGGAGAAAGCTTAACCACCCAACAACTTTTAATTATGGATTTACGAGTAAAGAAATCAACAAAGAAGAAAAGAGTACATCGAGCTATTCAAACTAAATGGTGGAACCTCAAAAGCGATTAAATAAAAAGTCCTTCAAGGAGATGCTTGGAATTATGTTGGTATACCTTGTGATATGTAGAACAATATGACCATACATATTAAGAAAGTGGCGAAAGATTTATTAGGTAAATCTAAGAGAGGTGTACCGGCATAAAAAGAAGCTTGGTGGTGGAGTGAAATAGTGCAAAAATAAAATCAAGGCAAAGAGCGCATGTTACAAATTACATTATGCAAAGAAAACTAACGAAACTTTAGAGGTTTATAAGAAAGCAAAGAAGGAAGTGAAAAAGGTCATCAGTGAAACAAAAGCTAACATTTTAGAGCAAAAAAGAAAGACCTTCACATGATATTTATTGATCTATAAAAAACTTATTTCGAGGGAGATTATTTGGAGAACTTTAGAAAAAAGAGATATCCATTGACATACATTAACATTATAAGAGACATGTACAATGGTGCAAAAACATGTGTGAGGACTCATGAAGGAATGACAGACTTCTTTGAAGTTAATATTGGGTTATATCAAGGATCAATTTTAAGTCCATACTTATTTTTAATGGTGATCGATGAGTTAACAAAACATATTCAAGATGAAGTACCTTGGTGTATGTTATTTGCAGATGACATTGTGTTAGTGGAGATAAGGAAAAAGTTAATAGAAAATTGGAACTATGGAGAGAAACATTAGAAAGCAAAGGCTTCCGACTTAGTATAACAAAGATAGAATATATGGAATGTAAGTTTGATCATTTGGTTACTTCAGAGGACATAAAAATTAAAATTGGCACACATTGTATCTCCCAAAAAGAAAAATTTAAATACTTAAGGTCAAATTTTCAAAGTGATGTAAGAATTGATAGAAATCTTACGCACAAAATTAATGATGGTTGGTTAAAATGGAGAGGAGCATTAGGTATTCTTTGTGATAAGAAGATACCATTAAAGTTAAAAAGTAAATATTATAGAGAAGCAATTAGACCTGCCATGTTTTATATTTCTGAGTGTTGGGTAGTTAATCATTAATATATACAAAAGATGTGTATGATAAAAATGAAGATGTTAAGATGGATGAATGGTCATACAATAAAAGACCATATACATAATGAGATTATTATAAACAAATTAAGAGTGACATCAATAGAGGATAAAATGAAAAGAAGAACTTGTAAGAAGGTTTGGACATATAGAAAGAATATCAAAAGAACTTATAAGAAGGTATTAAAAACTAGATTTTGAAAGTATTAAAAGAGTCAGAGGACGACTACAAAAGTGTTGGAAAGAAACAATAAAGATTGATCTAGCTTATTGTGAGTTAACTAGTAACATGACACATGATAGGACTCTGTGGAAACAAAGAATCTATGTAGCCGACCCCGTCTAGTACAGGAAAAGGCTTAGTTGTTGTTGTTGTAAAGTTCGTTGAATCACCAGTCCAACAGTTCAAATCACACTCAAATTGGACATTGTATGACTCTTGAACGACCAAAAAAAAGAAGTTGATTCTATTTTGGATCCAAATAAGAATGGGATCCAATCTATTTCCTTTTAAATCTAGTTTGGATCTTATAGCAGGAGTGAGCCCGATCAGACTGCATCCGTTTCAGTTCACTTGGTCTATTGAACGAACCAATGGCTCATATTAAAAAACCTGCACGAACTGGCTCAACCAATTCGGAGCAAAGGGCCTGGGCAGTTTTTTAATGCCATTTTTTCGGCAATTTCCGCTGCAATGGGTAGATGGTGACCACCATTTTGTATAATGTCTAGCTCTCCTCTTTCAACCCATCCTAAGAACATATATTTGTTTTTTTTTTTCAAAACACCTTTTAAATTTCTAAATTACAATCATAGTATCCAAAAGTAAAAGGGAGGTATGACTATATTGACGGCTGAGTGCACAAATGAGGTGCAGGGAAAAGGCACAATCATACATCCAGACAAGCATAATGTCGTGCCATGGGTTCATGGTCCCGGCCTCGATCAACCATCACACTTACTCATCGGACATGATACCACGAGCTCGAGACATGTAATGCTGAAATTATTCAAATATGTACAGTAAGTCCTTCAAATTATAATATCGATAAGATCCACTGATATTTACAATTCGATATCTATATGTATAGAGAATTGTAACCAAGTCTTAAGTTTACATTATTTGCAAACGAATACAAACTTTTCTAAATTAATAACTTTTCAGCTCCATTTCAAGTTGTTTGTCCCACTAAATCAACCCGATAAAAATCTCAACTAATATTTCAACCTCAGTAGAAAGATATACTTTCAATAAGATTACATATTAAAAGCATGCACATTTAAAATAGCAATACAAAAACAATTAACAAGACAAAGTAAATGCAATCACAATTTTATAACCTGATAATTAAATCATATATATCCACACATACTCTTACTTACCCTCCCCCACACATATCTAACTCAGTTTCAATAACTATGGCCCATAGGTACACGGTGTTGTTGATACATACGACTAGAGTACCCGAGAGCTTACCCTTCAACCAAGGATTTCGTATCTCAACCATATCTCTAGAGATCCCACGCAACAGGCAAACACAATATGACAAGTATCTTCACACAATTAAGTTTTAAATTCTCTTTTTATTCTTATTCAAAATAATATCTCATGCTCAATACAATATCCACAAACTACTCATTTGTAGCAATCTCATACATAAAATTCCGATACAATGTCACAATATTCACAATCCTTTAATAATAAAACATATATCATTTACAACCAATGCACCCACATAACAAGCATCACACACATGCACAACTTTTAAGAAACATACAAATTATTGATAAGTTCTCAATAAATATCATAAACAATTCATTGTTTATCAAAATAATAGCAAATCATATAAATATAAAACATCATTAAAAACATTTCAAAACAACCCCTAGCATGACCCTACTAAGAAAGCATATCTCCTACCTTAACCATAGCACATATCCATTACCCAAATATATATAAAGATGACATGGTCTACTATGGATGTCACTAAGACATCTCAAGACAAACAGTTTAAATAGTGCGTTTGATAGGAGTCTGAAACGATTTCAAAATTCCTAAAATAGTCCAATCGGATCCTAAAAAACCTTTAGATCCAATCTTTTCCCCTTAATTTATATTAATTTACCCACTAACTGACTATCACAAAATTATAGCTTAGTCAACTTTGAGTCCGTTCCAAGCTCAAAGCAGAGCTCAAACGACTCTAGAATCACAAAAATAATAAAGTGAGTCTTAAAATTGATCCTACCCCGAACCTGGTCCGTGCCGATTCCACGGGGGTTGGGGTTACCTTGTTTTTGAAAACCCTTTATAGCAGCTCTGGGCAGTAGATGAGGTTGGTGTAAAAAACAAAGTTGCTCAGCACTTCGAGCTCTACCCAACGGTGACCAGATAGATCTTCACCGTTTTTTGGTGAAATTGTCAGAAAAATCCCACGGAAACAAGAGGGCAACAAATGGGGCCGAAAATAAATTTTGAGACTGATTCGGCTATTACAAGCGGAGATTGCTGCCTATACCAAAAGTGAAATCGTTCGTCTCAATGAAATCCACAAATCCATTTTCCGGTGGCTGGATGACCGGAAAATTAAGAAAAATGATATACCTTGAAATTTCCAGCCACCCTCCGTCTTTTTTCTTTGTTTTCAATCTATTGTTGTCATCTTTTCGTCGAGTTTCTTAACATATCCTTCATAAAATAACAGGGGCCTATATTGCTCTCCTTAAATAGGTGCCGGAAATGTTGGATTCAGCAAGAAGAATCGTTGCCCAAAACAATAATAATTCGCTGTTATCAGGAAACCGCCATTTACGATAGGGCTTCTTTTTTTCTTCATTTGGTTTGGGTCTTCAACTCTAGGCCCAAATCCTACCTACACAATACACACGTATATCAACAACAGGATATGTCCACCAACCTGATTGTGTGTGTGACCAGGAAGAGATGACCGTCAACTCGTGAAGGTTTGGAGTTTCCAAAAAATCGAAGTTAAAGCCTCCTCCTGGATGAAATAAGGGTGTTACTGTCACTGGGTTGGCTGTGGCCCTAAACCTATACCAAACCCAGATGGGTCGGGCTGTGTAACAAAATGATAACTCGTCTTCTTCGGTAAGATTGAGATCTGATCAATATACAGAGTAAAAGAGCTTAATTCAACCAAATTCGGATCCAACCCGAACTTCAAATAGGATCCGATAAAATTTGGTATAGGAAGATTAGAAGGTTACCAGAGAGTGAGGTTAGAGCATCAACGGCATTTCCTTTTTGATAGGAGTCAGATATGGGTTTTCTTGAATCAGGTTTGGGACCCAGATACGGACCTGGTATTAGCATCCCAACATGTAGGAATCAAACTTTTGAGATTGCGGGGAACCCGACGAAGGCCAACCCATTGGCACCCTTAAAGATGGTCAATGTCCTTAATGATCCAAAATCATGCACTATGATAGCTGTCATAATCAACGTTTGCATAATTGGATTTGGATTGGAATGTAAACCCCTGATTCTGGATCCAGTACCGTTTGTGAATGTGCCTAATTGGCTTGCAACCAAATGGATTAGAATTCATATATTGTTTGGATTTTGATATGAAACTGAAAAACATAATCCAAATTCGAATACGATCAGAACCATTTTTCTTGAAGTTCATTTGCGGGCATTCAAGGCACTTCGTCATCAGGATATCCACAAGAAAGCGTCCGGTGAAGCTTTTGAACTTTATGAGGTTGTCTCAGTTCACAAAGAACCAGCCATACCAACCAAACATGAGCTGTTCAAAGACTGCTGGCCAACTCGAATTGCTTTCATGTTCGCCTTGTTAGTATCGTCGGGTTGGATTCGAATCTGGGCAGTAGAGGTCGGGGTTGGGGAGTTGGGTTATATCGAAGATTGTATACATGAAAGCAGTACTAATTTTGGGTACTCCAGGGCCTCAGCTTGAGCCAATACTTCATTTTGGTGAGTTGGGAATGGTGAAATTGCTATATGTTCAACACATTAACTCTGACATAGTGAGAGGTGTTGTGCATTTGAGCCCAGCCAAATTTATCAAAAAATTAGAATATTTGATCAATATTGCCATCTGCACACAAGCACAAGTGCGCACACACATAAAAGTCTGTATACTTCCCCAAGTCATTAGTATCTAAACAAGCAAAGCTACGCACTTGACTGCACATGGTTATACAACCTGAGCCGGACCAAGCACATATTGTTCTGCTCGTGTTTGGTTTGCCTGGATCGATAATCCAACACGAAAGATTCACTTCACCATGAGCTCAAGTGAACCGGACCACTTTATTTGATAAGAACCACAGCTTTCTTCGTCTTTCGCTTCTCACATAGGTGAGAAAATGATTACTTGACAAACAAGGACTAGGAAAACCAAAGAACCCCCAATCCTACTCCCTTATCCTTGCTCTGAAGGCCAAGGAAGAGCACGAGAAACTAATCATCTTCGAGCCACCAGCAGACTTTGGGAAGACATAAAATTAGTGAATGCACAATTGAATAAGCTTGAAACGAAAATGGATAAGTTTGATTCATGAGATTCATCATGTCATTGATTATTTATTATAAGTCTCTAACCGTTCTATATTACTGCATTAAAATACAATAAAACATGGTTTAAGAATGAAACGGGACCAATGGTTTGGTGTTCCAAAAATAGGAACAAATTATATTGATTTAGTTCAAAGTTGAGCCCAGACCGAACCAAATCGATCCACGAATATCCCAAGATATCATCAACATATGTAGTCGGGAAGAGTTTAGTTCGACTAGGGACCCAACCTGAGTTTCAGTGTAGGAAGATTAGAAGGTAAACTGTAAACAGTGTTTTGAGCACCATTGACAGTCGTTTGTTGATAGGATTTCACTTCAGGTATTGGTTTTCTTGCAATCGGTTTTTGTAGGACCCAGATATGGGCCTGCTATCATCCCAACGTATGGGAGTCAAACTTTAAGATCGTTAGAAACCTAACCAAGGTTAACCATTCAAATCCTTAGTGTTGGTTAATTTTCGATCATGAGTCATAATCATGCACCGCTAAATCTGTCATAAATCAAACTTTCTCATAATTGGATTTGGATTGAAATGTGAACCCCTGAATTTTCTGAACCCAAGTATCGGTTTAGTGTGCAACGTTGTTGTATTCCCAAATGGATCACAATCTATATAATACTTGGATTTAGATATGAAACTGAAAGAATCCAAATTCGAATATGATCAGATCCTATTTTTCTTGAAGATCACATGCGGGCAGGCAAAACACTCTTGTCAGAGTCGTGGATTTTTGGAATCTTTATGGGGGTGCCTCAAAACAAAGTTCACGAAGAGCCCCAGGTACGGCTGGTAAACCAGGCAAACAAAGCTGTTCGTAGATTACTGCCCAACTCGAATTGTTATTCATGTTCGACTCGTTATAGTATGTTTGAGCCAAGTCAAAAAAATTTGGTTACAAGGGAAGGCCGAAGTCAGGTATGCACACCCTGGGTATCAAACCCATGACCTTCATCTTCTGAAAGAGCCCCCTCCAACATGAGCTAACGCTTTGAATTTGAGACGAGCGAATTTACTGAAAACTTAAAAGACTTGATCCGGTTAGTATAATATCGGCTGAATTAGTTGGGTTAACATGGTTTTCAAGCATAGTTCTCAGTTGGGTTAACATGGTTTTCTAGCATAGCACTCTAACATTAGGTCACTTGGTAGCGGGCTTGACTCATAAGAGGATCATGAGTTTGATACTGGACATGCATACCTAGCTTTGACCACCCATTGTAGTAAACAAAAGCCCTGGCTTTCTAGCACGTGTGCACATGTATACTAGATTTTGCTCATGTCTCAAAAAAAGAGAAGATCTCTCTCTCTCTCTATTGTTCAGCTCGTGTTTGATAGGATGACTGATGACGATTCAAACGGGAAGGAGCTGAAGTGAACTGAACCGGCTTATTTGATAGGAAACACGCTTTTCTTCGTCTTTCACTTCTCACGGAGATGAGAAAATGATTACTTGGCAAACAAGGAACCCGGAAACCCGAGGCCCCTAATCTGCTGTTGCTACCAGTGGATAAGAAAATCTGAAGGAAGACCACGCGGCAAATTTGATCTTCTTCGAGCCACCAAGCAGACTTCGCTTAGGCCAAATCCAACCTCCCCAAACTCTTGTTCCTCATGCAGATTCCGGCAAACCCCAAATTTTCCCAGTGAAATCTACAAGGGAGAGATCCCTTCTTAGGCTCTCTTTCTAACCATGGCGTCGTCCATCAACGGGCCTTCGGCGCCGCAGTACCCTATAAACACGGGGAAGCCTTCTTCCCATGTCTACCAGAACCATCATCATCCTCAAAACAACCATCACAGCAATCTGCATAACCATCATCATCAATGGAAGTCTGCTCACATGCTCGCCCCTTCGGCTTCCCCCGCCCCGGCAATTCCGAAACCAGCGTCTGCGCACTCCTTCTCCTCTCAATTCCACTCCCTTTCCTCCAACACCCAACTAGACTCCGACTTCTGCGGCCGCAAATCCACCCGCTTCGTCTCCAAATTCCACGCCAGCCGCCCGAAAACTGGCCCGGTTCGCCGGAGCTCCTTCGATGAACCCGTCCTCGAGCAGATTTGCGGCCAGGAGAGCGTAGAGGACGTGCTGGGTCTTTGGGACTTCAAGCTCGCCGTCCCCGAGGACTACAATTTCATTATCCGGGAGCTCGGCAATAGAGGGTTGTGTGCGAAGGCACTCACTTGCTTCAATTGGGCCCTCTCCCACGAGCCCAGGGTGTACGAGCGTCAGAAAATGTGCGCCGTCACCATCAGCAGCCTCGGCCGGATGCACAGAGTCGATTTGACGAAGCTAGTTTTCGATGCAACTCGTGCAGACGGCTATGGCAACTCCGTCTATGTCTTCTCCTCCCTCATTTCAGCCTACGGCCGAAGCGGAATGGCGGAGCAGGCGATTGCCGTCCTGGAATTGATGAAATCGGAGGCCTTACAGCCGAATTTGGTCACATACAACGCCATCATTGACGCTTGTGGCAAGGGCAGAGTGGAATTCAAGAGAGCAATGCGAATTTTTGACGAGATGTTGATTCATGGGGTGCAGCCGGATAGGATCACGTTCAATTCCCTGCTTGCTGTGTGTAGCAGGAATGGTTTATGGGAGCGGGCGATGGAGATGTTTGGAGAGATGGCGTTACGGGGGATCGAACGGGACATATTCACCTACAACACGTTGTTGGATGCTGTTTGCAAGGGTGAGCAGATGGATTCCGCCGACGGAATCATGAAGGAGATGTCGAGGAAGAGGGTGTGGCCTAATGTGGTGAGTTATAGCACCGTAATTGATGGGTATGCGAAAGTGGGGAGGTTGGAAGATGAACTCCGCATTTGGATAGAGTTTCTTACAATACGCTTCTTTCTGTATATGCCAAGATGGGTAGGTTCGATGATTCTGTCACAGTGTCGTTTCAAAACCAAAATTTTTCAAAAACCTTGTCTCACCGTGATGGCTAGAATCACTGAGTGATTCTATCAACCTATGTTACAAACCGTTGCCTTTTGAACAGATGTTAGGCGGGGTTTGCACATTCAATACACATGCATATTCTTAGATAAACATACATAAACACGGCATAAGGCTTAGACCATTCTATAGTGAATAATACAACTTAAAGTTTCCCTATTTAGTTAGGGTTCCCACTTGGAACCGAGCAGAGATGATCTCGCCTAAATAGGAACACCAAAGAGGGGTTAACAAACACTCACGCCCTCTTTCGGTTGGTTGTACCCGACCTTGAGAAACGGCTGTATTGGACAGGATGCACACGGTTGCACCGGTCTCTCGGCTGCACACAACGATCCTGTGCGCCTTGGGGTCGCACAGTCGCTGGGAACGACGTCTTCGGCTGTGGCTGGATGAAGGCGGTCTGACGGCACCCTGTGGGATGGTGCCTGCGGCTGAACGGAAGAGGGGTGCCCTGGAGAGCACTCTGTTGCTGAACGGGGTGCGCAGCGCACTGTTTGTGCCCTGGAGAGACTTGATGATTGTCACCGCTTGTGACAGTCCCTGTCGCCAAGAAGAACGGAACGGTATGCGCCCTGGTCTGAAAGAACACACCTACAGCACCCGGCTACGTCTGCGACACGCACCACGACCCTGTTGCGACACCCTTCTGCGTTGAGTCAACAGCACCAAGGTCCTGTACTATAGAGCCTCTTAGCACCCGGTCACGGTAACGGCAACGGCTACGGGGCGTTGTCCGGCATGTCCCGCGTCTCTGCACTTGGCCTTCACAGTCACTCACAGCACTTTACACTCTCACTCCTCACTCACTCAACCCCATAGCACTGGGCAGGAGGGCTGCCTTATAGGCGCCCGACCTTGGGTAACCGCTCTCGCCCAAGGGAAGCGGGTGAGGTGTCCAGGCACCTCACGCCTGGGCGCCACCTGCGCCCAACAGGCTAACCGTCACCCGGTTAGCCTCCACCTGTCCCAAACCATCCCAACCACCTGGAACCCGACCTACCTGACCCGACAGGGCATGGACCTGACACGACCCGGACCCGACCCGACTTGGGTCCGATCTTAACCTAACCTAGACCTAAACTAATGTGACCTAGCTTAGACCTAGACGCACACACATGGCTCGGGTTTATAAGCACACCCGATCCTTACAAGGGACACATACGCACAACACGGTGTATGTACAAGAGGGGGTTTACAAGCGGTTATAGTACATGGTGAAGCCTCCGGATGTAGGGAGCGCACGAGCAAGCGCTCTATGGATTTGTGTGTGACAATTCTCCCCCAACGATGTCCAAACTCGTCCTCGAGGTCGCATGGTAATCCCGAAGCATCTGCTCATATTGCCAAAGCTGCACGCATGGCACCCATGAGTCATCATCAGTGCTTCTACCTGTCTACCGTACAAGATACTGGGTCTGCCGTCGTGGTCCTGCTCCCACTACTCTGTGAGCGATCAAAGCCTCGACTGTTGGGATATCTTGTCTAACCAATGGTGGTGGTCTGCGTTCAAGCCTTTGTGGATCTTCGAAGTACTTTTTCAATTGGGATACATAGATGATTGGATGTATCTTCAATCGATCTGGTAACTCCAGTTGATAAGCAACCTTACCTATCCGTTGTATCACCCTGAACGGTCCATCGTACTTCGACTTCAGTCCCATATGACTACCCTTGTAAACCTGCTTCTGGATATACTCAGGTATCCGAAGCCAAACCTCATCTCCTACGTCAAACTCAACATCACGTCGATGCATGTTTGCCTGTCTTCTCATCTGGGACCCTGCTCTCTCGAGAGAAGCCTTTGCTTCCTTGTACATGACATGCCTATCGTGTAACTCTCGCAAGGCCGCTGGACAATTTCTTGACCCATTTCCCTATACAAGCTCCAAGGGTCCGAGTGGTTGCCATCCCAACGTAAGCTCAAAAGAACTCTTTCCCGTGACTGAGCTTTTATAGGAGTTGTAGCTATACTGAGCTACCTCCAGAAGAAATACCCAGTTCGTCTGACTAGCAGAGACATAGTGGCGTAGATACTCCTCTAGCATCGCGTTGAGTCTTTTCGTTTGACCATCGGTTTGTGGATGCTGTGATGATGAGAACAGGAGACACGTTCCCATCAATCTGAATAATTCGATCCAAAATCGGCTCGTGAAGCGAGCGTCACGATCACTAACAATCTCTTTCGGAACGCCAAAATGTTTCACTACATTTTTAAAGAAAAGACAGGCTGTCTCTTTGGCATTGCATTCCCGCGGTGCGGGCATAAAGACACCATACTTTGAGAACCGGTCCACAACCACCAGTATCATCTCAAAGTCGTCTACTTTCGGCAATTCTGAGATAAAATCCATGGAAACAGATTTCCACGGTCTCTTTGGTATCGAAAGAGGCTGAAGTAGTCCAGTTGGTCGTCGTCGCTCCACCTTATCCTGCTGACATACAGGGCACATCTGGATATACTCGGCTACGTCGCGAACCATTCGGGGCCAGTAATATCCCCGGGACAAAAGGGCGACAATACGCTCTATCCCTAGATGTCTTGCATACTCTGCATCATGTACTTCATGCATCAATGTCCTCCTCAAGTCTGCGGCTTCAAGTATAAACAACCGACGATTCTTGGTCCACACCAAGCCATCTCTGATCTCGTATCTGTCGGATACGCCAGATTCTACTTGAGATACAATATGACTGTACGAAGTATCCTGATCAATGACTTGCCTTACTCGATCAATCATCTCTCCACGTATTCTGGTAATGGCACACAAGGTTTCTACCCTCTTTCGAATTAATGCATCAGCCACTGCATTTTCCCTGCCTGTCCTATATACCCAGTCGAAATCGTACTCCTCTAGAGTCTCAAGCCAACGTGCCTGTCACAAGTTGAGCTTCTTTTGGGTTTTAAAGAACGTGTTTGCCACATTATCAGTCAGAACAAAAAAGTGGGATCCAAGAAGATAAACTCTCCAGATCTGAAGGTAATGCATGACTGCCAGCAATTCTTTCTCATGCGCGGGATATCGAGTCTCCACGTCCTTTAGCTTTCTGCTCTCGAAAGCTATGGGATGCCCATCCTGGGTCAGAACACCTTCGAGTGCTCGGTCACTTACATCCGTATGAACTTCAAAGGGTTTACTGAAATCGGGGAGACGTAGAACTGACTCCTAACAAACCAAAGTTTTAAGTGTCTCAAAGGACTCTACGCACTTGGGCGTCTACTCCCAAGTTCTCCCTTTCTTCAACAATTCAATCAATGGTGCTGCGATCTTCAAAAAATCCCGAATGAATTTTCGATAATAATTCGTCAACCCAAGGAAACTCAGTATCTCACCAACGTCTCTGGGAGTTTCCCACCCCTGAATAGCACAAACTTTCTTGGGGTCTATGCGGATCTCTCCTCCGCCGATAATATGCCCAAGAAAGGTGATGGCATTCTTAGCAAAAATGCATTTTTCTCTCTTTACAAAGAGAGAGTGTGATCTAAGTCTCTCGAAAACTAAGGCGAGATGTCGGACATGCTCCTTCAAGGTTCGACTATAGATCACAATATCATCCAGGTAAAGAACCACAAATTCGTCGATATAACCAGCCAATACTCTGTTCATAAGCCTACAGAAGGTCACTGGAGCATTAGTGAGCCCAAATGGCATCACTAGAAACTCATATGCTCCATACCGTGTCACCATGGCCATTTTGGCCTCATCCCTAGGTGTTATCCTCACCTGCCAATAGCCCGATCGAAGGTCCAACTTCGTGAACCATCTCGCTCCTCCGAGTCGATCAAATAAGTCGGCTACTAAAGGGATTGGGTAACGGTCCTTCACCATTACTTTGTTAAGCGCTCGGTAATCGACGCACATCCGTAGTGAACCATCAGACTTTCTCTGAAATAGTACTGGTGAACCAAAAGGTGATTTCGACGGCTGTATCATCCCGGCTTCCAGGAGCTCCCCCAACTGTTTCCTGAGCTCCTCCAACTCCTGAGGACTCATCCTATAAGCGGCTCGGGATGGTACTCTCGCCCCCGGTTCCAACACTATCTCATGGTTAGTACCCCGCCTAGGTGGT
Organism: Brasenia schreberi; assembly: GCA_036023115.1. Lineage (NCBI taxonomy): Eukaryota > Viridiplantae > Streptophyta > Magnoliopsida > Nymphaeales > Cabombaceae > Brasenia > Brasenia schreberi. The sequence goes on along the minus strand of JAYKKT010000092.1, from coordinate 11,847,124 downwards.
AAACTTTTAGGGAGTTCAGTAGGCATCGTGTCCTGGAAGGTGAGCAACACTTGCTCAATCTCAAGTGGAACCCTCTCATCTCCATTCTCTATCTCGTCTTTCCTCAAAACCGCAAGCAGGGTAGGATGTCCCTTTCGGAGACCAGTTTTGAGTTGCATCACAGATAAGTAAATTGCTCCGCATGTCAAAAGACTAGGAGCCTTACCTGGATCACATTGAGGTACAAATCCAGGCTATGTGGGTTCCACGCACACCAATCCTCCAAGGTGTGGTGCAACCATCATACAAGCTGCACGAAAGAAATCACAACCAAGCACAACTCCGAAATCATCCATTGTGCTGACTATGAAGTCTAGGGTACCGTTCCAACATCCAACTTGGAGACAGCAAGCTCTTGCTATACCAGCAACTCTAGAAGCGTTCATGTTCACTGTCTTTAACCGCTGTTCAAACTGCTCTAGTCTCAAACCCCACTGGGTAGCTAGAGTCGTGGAGATAATCGAATGGGAGGTACCAGTGTCAGCTAGTGCTCGTACTGCTATGTCACCTATCCGTGCCTCAACGAAAATCAGGCTGCGACGAGGTTCATCACGCACACACGCTGCACCTAAGAGCTAGAAAGATGCGGCTTGGGCGCCGGTACTTGTACTAGCGCTTGCCAGTTTTTCATCGGCGATCAAGGCGGCAACTATTTTTACCTTTTTAGGGCAAAATCTCATTGGATGAGGACCTTAACATATAAAACATGTACCTTGAGTCTTGGCTTCTTCCTTGTGTGGCTTATTTTTACCTTTGACTCTATTCGATCCTTCTTTTGAGTTCTCCTTTGATCCCTTTTTCTTTTTGTCCCATCTCTTAGTCTTATCTTTTTCTGATCCTGATTTCTTATCTTTTTTCTTCAGATTATTCTCACTCTTTGTAGATCTGAGGTCTACAAAAGTCTCTACAACTGAAATGGCTTCAGTGACAGTCGAAGGACATCTTCTCCTAAGTTCCACTTGGGCCCAGGGCTGAAGTCCCTGCTCGAAGTAAAACATCTTATCTACTTCGATCATGTCCCAAACTTCTAGAAGTAAAGAGCTGAAACGTTGCACATACTCATGTAGAGATCCTGTGTACTTAAGTTTCAAGAGGAGTTCTCTCGTCCGATGACCACTATTGGTCGGTGTGAATTGCTTCCAGAGTTCGAAGCAAAATCCTTCCCAAGTCGAGGAAAGAGCAGCACCTCCACTGATGGTTGCATCCTCTCGTGTGCGCCACCAAACCTTTGCATCATCTCTAAAAAACAAAGTAGCTACTAGCACCCGACAATGATCTGCTACTTGAGATACACTCAGGTATCTCTCCAAATCCCAAAGAAAATTCTCTAATAATTTCCTATCTCGAATACCTCCAAAGGGTGTTGGTTCGGGGACTTTAATTTTTGAGCAAGAAAGGTTGAGATCGCGTGCCGTTTCACGCATGTCCACGGGAGAAACTGGTGTTTGAAGTTGAACCTCAGCTTCGGTGTCTGAGTGCACGGGCTGCTTCTGTAACCTAGCCACATGCACGGCCAATTGAGCTTGGTTTCGCTGTAGTTCTGCATGAGAAGTTTGCAAAGAATCGAGCCTTTGCAAAATCTGGGTCAGCACGTCCTCTGTTTCGGGTCGTTGGGACGGACCGTCTTCATCCCCCGATGCTCTTCTGCTCCTTACCATAGTGCTTACAGACTTTAATTACACTTCGGACCAGAAGACTAACACAGACCCTCAATTCGAACCGAATTACAGACTTTAGCAGAATTTTTTCTACAGATAGTACAGATGACTTTCATGCTGACTTTGAGACTCTGTAAAACCACTTACAGACACCAAAATAAAAATCCAAGAGTTCAGACTTGTACACTGATATACAGAGAAGTTATGTGCCAAATTTCAGTGAAATCTGACTATGTTATCACTGTCAAATTGTTTGTGCAAAATCGCCAAAATTCAGCTTTTCGTTTTATATACTTGCTTTTCTGCAACTTCAGCAATTAGACTTTGACGGCATGTTTCACTAAATTTTTCCGGCTAACTTTTGCCATTAGGCTTCGGCAGGCTTTTCCAACCTACTGTCGAGGTTGTTTCTTCAAACCAAAGACCTTCTATCAAAGTTTGATAGAATTACTCGGACTTAGGACAGTTTCCTTCCTGTTCTAACCGAGTTACCTAGTCTAGAACCGATTCAGAAAATCTGTAAAAACTACCTGGCAGAATTTTCTGTCTTCGTTCAGTTATGCACCAAATGTATGTTTTCAGCAATTCTTTCGCTAGAAATGCATGGGATCGAGCGTTTAGGCTCTGATACCAAACTGTCATAGTGTCATTTCAAAACCAAAATTTTTCAAAACCTTGTCTCACTGTGATGGCTATAATCACCCGGTGATTCTATCAGCCTATGTTACAAACCGTTGCCTTTTCAACAGATGTTAGGCGGGGTTGGCACATTCACCACTCATGCATATTCAGAGATAACATACATAAACACGGCATAAGCCTTAGACCATTCCGTAGTGAATAATACAACCTAAAGTTTCCCTATTTAGTTAGGGTTCCCACTTGGAACCGAGCAGAGATGATCTCGCCTAAACAGGAACACCAAAGAGGGGTTAACACACACTCACGCCCTCTTTCGATTGGATGTACCCGACCTTGAGAGACGACTGTATTGGACAGGGTGCACACGGCTGCACCGGTCTCTCGGCTGCACACAACGGTCCTGTGCGCCCTGGGGTCACACGGTCATTGGGAACGACGTCTTCGGCTGTGGCTGGATGAAGGCTGTCTGACGGCACCCTGTGGGGTGGTGCCTGCGGCTGAACGAAAGAGGGGCACCCTGTCGGCACCTTGTTGCTGAACAGGGTGGGCAGCGCACTGTCTGCGCCCTGGAGAGACTTGATGACTGTCACCGCCTGTGACAGTCCCTGTCGCCAAGAAGAACGGAACGGTATGCGCCCTGGTCTGAAAGAACACACCTGGAGCGCTCGGCTGCGTTTGCAGCATGCACCATGACCCTATCGCGGCACCCTTCTGCGCTGAGTCAACAGCACCAAGGTCCTGCACTGCAGAGCCTCTCAGCACCCAGTCACGGCAACGGCAACGGCTACGGGGCGTTATCCGGCCCTGATGTCCCGCGTCTCTGCACTTGGCCTTCACAGTCACTCATAGTACTTTACACTCTCACTCCTCACTCACTCAACCCCTTAGCACTGGACAAGAGGGCTGCCTTATAGGCGCCCGGCCCTGGGTAACAGCTCCCTCCAGGGGGTGGGGGGCGGTTACTCCTTGTAACCGCTCTCGCCCAAGGGAAGCGGGTGAGGTGTCCAGGCACCTCACGCCTGGGCGCCACCTGCGCTCAACAGGCTAACCGTCACCCGGTTAGCCTCCACCTGTCCCAAACCGTCCCAACCACCTGGAACCCGACCTACCTGACCCGACAGGGCATGGACCCGACACGACCCGGACCCGACTTGGGTCCGATCTTAACCTAGCCTGGACCTAGACTAATGTGACCTAGCTTAGACCTAGACGCACACACATGGCTCGGGTTTATAAGCACACCCGATCCTTACAAGGGACACACGCACAACACGGTGTATGTACAAGAGGGGGTTTACAAGCGGTTATGATAAATGGTGAAACCTCCGGATGTAGGGAGCGCACGAGCAAGCCCTCTATGGATTTGTGTGTGACAGATTCCATTAGAGTGTACTTTGAAATGGAAGGCTGCGGAATTGAAAAGGATGTGGTGACTTGCAATTCATTGTTGGCCGGATGCGGAAAGCAGGGAAAGTACGATATGGTGAAGCGTTTATTCAAGGATATGAAGGCACAAAATATTAAGCCCAACGTTTTGACATACTCGACTTTGATTGATGTTTACTGTAAAGGAGGGGTACACAAGGAAGCCATGGAGATTTTCAGAGAGTTTAAGCAAGTTGGTTTGAAGGCGGATGTTGTTCTCTATAGTGCACTCATTGATACTTTGTGCAAGAATGGCTTGGTAGAATTAGCTGTGGCGCTGCTTGATGAGATGACAAGCGAAGTCATTCAGCCGAATGTTGTGACTTATAATTCCATAATTGACGCATGCGGCCGTTCATCAAAGCGATTTTTTTGTTTCTTATTTTTTTATCCTTTTTTGCTTCTTGGTTCTAATAACCTATATATGTGCGTAGCCTCAATGTTGCGGTGCTGTTGAAGAAGTGGGTGAGCAATGCTCAAGAGAGGACGCCTGCTCATCTTCCTCGCAGGCTGCCACTCTGAAAGGGGGTGGGCTTAGTCATGTGATGAATGTGCTTGAGCACTTGGCCCTCGAGAAAGGAAGGATTATGCTTAATGATACAAAAGGAAAGCAAATAGCATTAATGCTTTGACAAGGACTAACGTCAGTAGCATTAATTAATGATCCCAAGTCAAAGTCCCTCTTGCTCAGATCACAATATCGGTACACTTGGCTTTAACGTAGTCAGGTATATTGTTTGCCAATTCTGCTTACTGGTTTACAGTTCAACCAAGAGAGGGTTTAACTCATAGTGGTTGTGATGCTCCTCCGTTAACCCAGATAAGTTCACCTGACATGCTACCAGTAGCTTAAAGAAGGGCCATGTTGACTAGAGAAATAAATTGTCGGAATACATGAATTCAGGTTTTATTCCTTCTCTGACTTCAGAGACATTGAAGCACTTGCACAGTACTTCCATTTGCCATCGTTTCTGTCTTTGGGGCATGGTTTTGACAGGTTGGGGCAAACCGTACTAACTTCAACCTATGGATGGTTCATACCATGGTTTCCAGTTCCATGTGGGTCTATAACTATCGTTCCAATAACAAAGACATGGTACAATGAATCAAACACACCCTAGAGGGCAAATATGCACCTTTTTCCTTTGCTGAACAAGCAAATTTCAAGGAGTGAATCGGCTCAACTGTTTCAGTGATATGAGTTCGACTCCCACTAAACTCTCACCCTAAAACACACACGGTTTCTATAGTAGATAGATCAACATTCTAAGGGATAGTTGTATAAGCGAAACTGAAGAATGCTGGTGGCTGGTTTACATATGCTCAACGGAAGCAAAAGCTTATGAAGATTGTAATATGGTGAATGGTTTCTTAGAAGGAAAAAAACTAGACGATATACCATGCTTATTTTTGTTTTTGATCGACTATTTTCATAGGAGGTTTTCTTTTCCTTGTTTATTACCTTTCAAAGCTTTCCGTTTCAACCTCTTTGAAAATGAATGCGGTTTTTTCATTCTTTTAATAAAGTAAAAAGTAGTTTACTTGAAATGTTTTATCTTTTATAAACTTTACTTCGTGAAATCATGGAGAGGACCCTTCTTCCCTGATTTCTTGGGTGCCCTTTATGAGAGCCAAAAGTGGCCATCCAATACCTAACATGCTATTTTGTGCATTTTTAAATTATACCATTTTCAGTTGTAAGATAATTGTAACTACATGTTATATAGTTTTTCGTAATCAATACTATGTTTCTACACTTAGACTTAAGGCATATCTCAAACTCATGTGTGCAACATACTTTGTAAAGAGATCTTGAAAAATACCTTTAATCAAGAGGTCAACTAACATATCTTTAGTTGATATATAAGATATAAATATCTCATTCTTTTTAAGCAGATCTTGAATATAATAGTATTTAACGATTATATGCTTTTTGTAGCTATCAACTCCACTCTTAATCCGAGTGATTGCTGCACTATTGTCACAATAAATCACAACTGACTCGTTGGCTATATCTAGCTTCAAATTATGTATGAAGCAATTTATACAAACGACACTTATTGCAATCATTCTACAAACAACATACTCAGCTTCTTGTATATGCAATGCCACATAATCTTATTTTTTACAGGCCCAAAAAATAATATTATATCCAAATAAGAATATTTGATCGAAGGTTAATTTGTTAAAATTTTTGCTCCCAACAAAGTCAACATTTGACTAACCTATCACTTTTAATCCATATGCGTAAAAGTATAACTTTAAATCTTTTGTTTCTTTAAGATTTCTCAAAATTTTTTTTACAATAACCCAATGTTACCAATCAAACTTACTTTGATATCTACTCACAAGACCAACAACAAAGTTGATATCCATTCATATACACAACATATCATACATCAAGCTACCCATAACTTATACATAAAGAACATTTAACCGATTTTATCCCTCACTGGGACAATCAACCTTACTTAGTTTGACCCCTTTAACAATGGGTGCATTTGTAAGTTTGTAATCACCCATTCTAAACTTCTTGAGAATATAATCAATATCTCTTGACTCAAACAAAAAAATTTAAATTTTCTATCACAAGAAATCTTTTTACCCATAATATAGGATGCCTCCCATATCCTTTATCTCAAACTTAGGGTTTAACCATGACTTAGTTTTGATAATTATCTCATTGTAATTTTCAATCAACAATATGTCATCTATATAATGATAGAATAATGAAGTGTCTCCCACTATTCCAAACATATACATAGTGGTTAAGTTTATTAGTCACAAACTCAAGTTCTAATATGATACTTTGAAAAGTCAAATATCATTAACGAGGTGATTGTTTAAAGCCATATAAAGATTTTTCAACCTATATACTTTATCTTCTTAGCCTTCAAAACATAGCCTTCTAGTCACTCTATAAATAATTTCATTTAAACCACCATTTAAGAAATTAGATTTTACATCATACTAATATAAATTGAAATTATAAAATATAGAAACAGCCAGAATAGTCCATATGAAAGTAAATTTCACAACAAAAAAATATGTATTTATATAATCTATCTATTCCTTTTGCGAAAAATCTTTTGTAACTAACCTCACCTTAAACTTGTCAATTAATCTATTGACCTTATCTTTTTTTAACAACCTATTTATAACCTATGATTTTCCTTCCTTAAAGCAAATCTATCAATTCTTAGACTTAATTTTTCTCAATGAATTCAATTTTTTCATCAATATTTTGTAGGGTTGATGATTCAAATGAACTAATATCTTGATGAGAAGTAAAGTTATCAATCAACTCATCCAAATCCATTGAATTAAAAAATTTCTCTATAAGGTGTGTGCTAATCCTTTACGTAGGATGGTACAACCCTGAGTCTTCTATGTCTACTTAAAGTTTCAGTCTTGTATAGCAAGGTCATTTGAATCACTATTTATGAGTTCAAGCAATGATGCATCTAGATACACTAAATCATCAATGCTTTTATTATCATTTTCAAATATGTTATTCTTAGTATCTTCTAAGAATTTAATATCCTTACTTTCTATTAAACCATGATCCTTGTTATAAAATCTATATCCTTTGGAATCTTTTGGTTATCTATCTAATAAAATACATCTCAAGGACCTACTATTTTATTTGTCCGTAGACTAATGAAGGATCTTTATATGGATAATAGATCCCACCTCCTTAGATGACTTGAGTATGGTTTTTTACCGAACCATGTCTCATATGGTATAAAAAATATAACTTTATATGATACTCTATTTAATATATACATGATTGTAGTTATTGTTTCTCCCCCAAAATACCTTAGGTAAAAAAACATTCATTAACATAGATCTAGTCATATTCAATAGGATTATGTTTTATCTTCAGCTACATCATTTTGTTAAGGTGTCATAAGCGTAATATTTTGCTTTGAAATACAAAAGTCCTTATAATATTTAAGCAATTTTGTGGAAGTGTATTCATCACCTTTGTTAGATATTAAGACTTTAATTGCATGTCTCAATTGATTTTCACCTCCTTCTTATCTTTTGTAAATATATCTAGTATCTAAGATTTATGTGATAAGAGATGTAAATATCTATATCTCAAATAATCATCTATGAATGTTATAAAATAAATCTTTTCACGATGAGACCTTATCCTGAGAGGTCTACACACACACACACACACACACACACATATATATATATATATATATGAATGATTTCTAATAGGGTTATTTTCCTAATTATTTCTTTAGGAAAGGGTTTGTTGTCATTTTCTCTTAATAATGAATGCTTCACACTTATTAAAGTGTTTTCCTGAAACCCAAACAACAAGCCAAAGTTGATTAATTTTCTCAACTTATTCATACTTATATGTCCTTGCTTTTTATGTCATACATTTATATCAATAATAAAGGCACAATCAATATAAGCACAAGAAGATGATGCTTAATTTTAATTAATATTGAGTTTAAACAACCCATATTTAAAATAAAAATACTAGAAAATACTATCCTACCACACTTTTTCATAGAAACTTTCTTAACAAGGAAAGACAAACACTAGATTGCATCGAATAAATGATACAATCAGTAGGAAGTATAACAAGAGTGCCTACTATAACAATTCTAAAGGATCTTACCCTTAAAACATTAGCAAGAGAGTTATTTCTCATATATACCATATGTTTCCAAGCTTGTATATTTTAAGTCTATACCTCCCTCCTTACTCTTCAAAATGTGTCAAGTAGCTCCATAATCTATTCACTAATGAGTCATGGGGTAACTCTCAATAACGTAGTTCAAAGGAGAAGTAGGATATAATTTGCGTTATTTCTGGATGTCCTATCTTGGCATCTTAGCGCAGTTGAAGTATTTGATCTGAGAAGTGCATTCCTTCGATTTCTTAAAATTTTAATCACCCTTTTTGTTAAATTTATCAAATTTTTTACTTAGTTTCTTTTTATGATTCTAGAGCTAGACCCTAAATCATCATTAGCTAAGAGAAGCTTATCCTTTTATTCTTGTTCTTGTTCTCTTGATCAATAGTAAGTTCCAGACGGAGTTCAAAAAAGATAAAGTTAGGTCACAACCTAAGTGTTGTGGTTAACATGTTCTAAGAGGGAGGAAGACTATGTAAGATAGTCGATATCTGTATAGGGTCAGGGATTAAGACTTGACTATAATCAAATATCTTGTTATAACTAACATTTGGTTGACATTTTCAACCAATTATCCCCTTCTTTCATTTTATATGAGTTATATTTTTAAAAGATTAATTAGACATACAATTTTGCACTAGTATCATATTTCATATTTATGGAATCAAATAATCCCTTTACTCTTTTACACTCCTCAAAGACCCAAAGTAGGCCATCCTCTATTTAGGTCAATATAATAGTCTTCGCTAAGGTATTGTCTTTGAGGAAGGATTGATATTTTTCATTTTCCTCATCAATTGTTTGTTCAATAAGAGAGTTCTTGTTTCTCTAAGAACATAGTCTAAACCTTCTAATATAAAGGCTAAGGGATTCTCCTCTTCCACGTCTAAAAGTTCATGCCATTTAATTTCTTAGTTTTTGCCAATTTTAAGATACACACTTTAGCAGTCATATTTATAATTTTGACAAAAATCACAAGCAGAGGGTTTAACAAATTTAAACAAGAAACAACAAATAAGTAACACATAATCACATTTAGATAAAAATCTAATAAATAAAAACAATTAACTAGCTAAACACTTATTTGCAATAACATAAAACTATGTATATTATCATGCCAATATCAACGAATACCTCTTTATAATTATGGAAACATTTCAAGTACTGAATAAAAAATAACCTAGAATATAACTTAAAACCTAAACTCCTGAATTAACATAGAAGTCAGGGGTAACAAAGTATTTTTTCATGCCTAGACGGTTTCTATAATAACTTGGATGAGTAGAAAAGTCAATTCATCCTTTTAGTAGTTTTGAAATATCTGTACAGAATGTAAGGTAAGACAATAAATCCTTACTGTAGATAGTTCTAAAATTTCATCAGAATAATAAGGGCAGAATTGTAAAATAGAACTATATACAATTTTGTAAAAACTACAAGCATCTATGGGCAAAACAATAAATTAACACATACAATATTTTCATAATTTCAATAACAAGGATTGGATAATTTAGTATTTTTACCCAAGTAAACTATTTTGCCATGTGTTTCGAGGGTGATTTGTGATTTTGTAAGTGATTTTACCAAAATAGCCAAGCTGCCTATGATTTTTCCTCTGATAAATATAAAGAGTTCTAAGAGTAAGAGGGAGAGAGGAGATGTGAGACACTCACAAAGTGTTTGAGGATGACATGAGTGAGAGACAAAGAAGGAGGCCCTTGTAAAGATGAAGGACTTCACACAGGGTCTATGCATCTCTCCTTCCTTCTTATACTCTTTTAGGCTTTGGTTTATTTCTTGTATTTTTCCTCCTTTTATTCTCCTTTTTAGTTGAAAAAACTGATAGAAATAGAATGAAGTACCAGAAAGACAAGGACTCTGTCGAATGTTTAGAGATGAGCATTCTTCTTCTCTATATTCCTTTTCTGGTTTGTTCCTCGTTTTCTTTTTTGTACTTAATCAAACAAAGATTGAGATAAACCAAAAGAGGAACAACAACTAAAACTGCTCTAGTTTGAGAGTGTTTTTTGTTGTGCTTATACTCTTATCTTGATCAGAGAACAACAAATATAAAATAGAAAAGCTTATAAACCTTTCTTGTTTATTTCCCTTACTGTTCGTTAAAAAAAAACTACCCAACTCCTATCTCTCTTGAAGCAAAACAATGTACCTAATATGAAACAATACTGGTGAAGGATGCTGTGGAGTAATGACCTGGCTTTGATACTAATAAAGATGGTGAACAATCAAGGATGATGCTGGTGGCTGGTCACAAACGCTCAATGGAGGCAGAAGCTTACGAAGATTGTAAGATGGTGAATAGTTTCCACCAAGCGGTTTCTCATAAGAAAAAAAGAACTAGACGATATACCATGTTTAGTTTTGTATTTGATCGTCTGTTTTTTACCTTCTATATTACCTTCCTGAGCTTTCTATTTCAGTTTCTCCGAAAATGGCTGAGTTTTTCGTACTATTTAAGCAAAAAACAGTTTACTTGAAATGTTTTATCTTTTTATAAACTGCACTTTGTGAAATCAAGAAAGATGACTCTTCCTTGATTTCTCGAATGCTTGTTATCAAGAACGAAAGTGATCATCTAATGTCTAACAAAAACAAGCCAAACTATTGGGAATATGTCCTTTACTCCGAAACTTGAAATCTAAGGCTAACCAAAATGTACAAAGGCAAAGCGCAACTAAAATCTACCTGAAACTACTGTTCAAGTTGTCTCGGTGGGTTGGTCACAACAACAACAACAACAACAACTAAGCCTTTTCCCATACTAGACGGGGTCGGCTACATGGATTCTTTGCTTCCACAGATCCCTATCGTGTGCCATGTTAGCAGTTATCTCACAATAAGCTAGATCATTCTTTATTGTTTCTTTCCAACACTTTTGTGGGTTGGTCACATATCTGAAATATTATAAGAAGATGAAATCTAATGCAAATCTATGATGGCAAGAAAGCATGTGAACTCAAAGAAAACACTTTGGATTTCTATTGATAAATCTGTCTTCTTCTTTTGCCATAATCTTTCTAGAGCATTTGTCTGTCTCTCTCATGCAAAATAACATTGAAGTATAAAACCAAATGCACATTCTAACTGTATTTCTCCAGCTTTAATTGGAAAACCAATTTTATTAATTAGCAAAAGAAAAAAATTCCCCAAGCAATTTCATCTAATAGTCATTGGGACATGATAACGGATTTTATGTGGACCCTTTTTCAGTTCTCTATCCTTGTTCACTTACCTAACCTAAGGTTAGAAGGGTACTAGTGTATTTTTTGTCAAGTTTTGGCAAGATCTGGGATAGCTATGGATAGAGGAGGCAAGAAATACTGCTCTTTGAATGCTTCTGTATCTTCGTTTTCTCTCTAGAGGATGCCCCTGGCCAATTCCAATGTAACTAAGTCTGTTACTGTTGTCTCTACTACTACCTTGAGTAGCAGCTGATTCACTTCAACTAGAGTAAGATCGTGGCATATCATAACATGGAGCTGGTACATTGACAGTTTGGCTGTATGCTTATGAGTTTCTTTGTTCTTCATCCGCAACAAATTAACTTTCTTTGCGTCAAGAGCTGGAAGCGACATTGGTTTTCAACGTTTCAGAGAGCAATCTCAAGAAAAGGCAAAAGTCAACATTTGGTGCAATCCAAGAGAAACTGGGGAAGAGCTCCAAATCTTTGCACATAATGGCTCATAGAAAATCTAATGAACATAACACAAATTAATCATGTTGTCTCTACTGCAACCCTGAGTAGCAGCTGATTGATTCACTTCAACTGGAGTAAGATCATGGCATATCAGAACATGGAGTTGGTATAATACCAGTTTGGCCTTATGCTTTTGAGTTTCATTCTTTGTTCTTCATTTGCAACAAATTAACCCTTATTTGCATCAAGAACTGGAAGCCAATCCATTGTTTTTCAACGTTTTAGAGAGCAATCTCAAGGAAAGGCAAAAGTTAAACATTTAGTGCAATCTAGGAGAAATTGGGTTAGAGCTCCCAGTCTTCGCACGTAACAACGCATAGAAAATCTAATGAATGGTAAGAGGATAAAAAAACTGGAATAGAAGAGAGTGAAACCCGTATTTCATGCACTAAAGCTTGTATAAAGAGAATGAATATCGCAGACATACTAAAAGAGGCATCTCCCCAGAAAGCCTGCTCAACATGATTGAGACAAACACTACCAAGACAAATTCACAACAATATAGATAGTAGGGAAAGACCAACACCTGGCACCAGTTTAACTCTTTGAGGTTATGCCACAAGTTGGGTACATTATAAGAGTTTCAAAATCATGAATACAAAGAATAACTGCTAAGCCTTTTTTAATACCAGATGGAGTTGGCTATATGGATTCTTCATTCTCATAAAGTTTGTTCTTATGTTGATAACAATTAACTCAATCTAAACTATATTATTTTTTATTGTTTTCCAACACTTTTTATGTGTTCAAACTATTAGAGTTGGTCAAATTAACTCAACATATCCATCTTGTTTCTCATATCTTTATCGAAGTTTCCTTTGGTTGCCTTTCCATGATTTTCTCTCGATTTAACTACTAGTGGCATTATTCCCTATTTGTCTTCTAAAACCTAATTACATAATCAATCTTTCCTTGTTTGACAATACATTCATCGCAACATACCCAACACTCTATACCATATAGAGTAGCGTCTCTAATTGCATCTCTATAATATTTACCTTTTAAAATTATGAATAAAAACACCTCTTTTTTACTATGATTCTGATTGATAAAAAAAAGGAAAAAGGATTCGGAAGAAGGTGGAGAGTGGGTACCTGTAGGCATGGCAGCAAGCCTTGTTGTAAAGCGCAGCTTGTGCCTCTGCTGGATTGGGATTCAATGAGAGGGCGGTTTCGAATTGAGTTAGAGCTTCTTTTACCTTGAGGAAAAGAAAACCGCAACCACAATCAGAAGGCAGGATAGAGCGAAATTGGTCGCAAAGAAAGGAGACGGATGGTTGGTGTTGGTCTTACTCGTCCTTTGGAGAAAAAGGAGAGGCCTAAGTTCACGCACGTCTCAGCCGTCTGAAGGTCAGCCTCCGGCGAAGAAGAAGAAGAAGAGGCACGTAGGCGGAGGAGTCGGCATTGTACCTTCTTCTGAGAGAGAAGAGTGAGAGGAGGTCTTCTGACGAGACGAATGCAAGGAAGAAGAAGAGGAGGAGCAAGAGCACTGAGTAGGTGGCGAGGGGACGGCGTCGTCATGACTTCATCAAAGTTCTCCTTCTCTCTCTCCTTTTAGCTTCGGTCTACCAGTCGCAGGGAGACTCTGTTCTCTGGTTGGATAAGAGCAGAAGTCTCGGCTAGAGTCAGCTGACGAGAGTAAGGTCTGGAGTTCGATATACCCTTTTGCATCTTTTAGAAGTCTGCCTAAACGGTCCCACTAGTTTCGTATAAAAAACACAGTACGATAAATCGTGCAAAATAAGGATTTGTAGGAAATTGGAGTTATCATTCGCCTCAACATCAAAGGTCCGACAAAGTATGTATTTGTAAAAAAATCTACAAAACAATATATTTTGGAGGATTACTATTTACACACCTTTTCACTATTTACAAATATTTTTTTAAAATACTAAAATTACCACACATCACTTTCTTTCTAATATCCCATCCAATTCCATCAAGGATCTCTCCTTCACATGATCTCTTTACTCCCGCGACCAGCGTTTCATTCTTTTTAACTACGAAACAATGCATATTCTTTCAAATCTCGAAAGAACAAAAAAGAATCAAGAAAAAAACAAAATCAAGAACAACAATAAAAATCAAATAAAAAATATATGAAAAAAGAACGAGAAAATCATGGAGAGACATGCATGCGCTCCATATCGAGTAAGAAACTTAACCATTTTTTCGTTTTGATTCCAACTAAAAATGAAATCAATACATCAAATAAACGACAAAAAATACATCAAATCAATGAAATACTCTACCAAATCATTCAAACCCTCTTCGAATCAGCCTTCTCCCTTTTTCTCTTTTTCCCTCTTTTTCTTCTTTCTTTTCGTATTTTTCTCCCTAAGTCTACTTTGAAGCACTATGAGACAGTGGATGGTTTAGTATCGTGGATTGAGTTTCAAATCGCAGGTCACCATAGGAATGATGTGGGGCAGTCGACGGTAAGAAGAAAAACTGCATAAAGAGATTCAAACGACAACGGGCTTTCAGTGATTGCGTTCATCAATTTCCAGTTCCAATTCAAGAATTTATTGAGATGTAAGGACATATTTCTGAGGCAGACCTTTTATGTTTTTTTTTAATGGGTAGCACCAGCGATTTCATTTTCATTATTCCAAAAGCTTGCTGATGGTGGGTTAATTTAGACACACTCGAGTTACATTTTTTAATTTTTGTCCTAGACGTTTGGTAATATGCTGTTTTGCCGGCTGGTGTTCTCTTGTCGGAAGTATATTGATAGTTTGGAGGAGAACATAGTTCAACTTAATCTTTGTCGATATCGTCTTATATTAATACTTAGTCCTTAAAGATGAATCCCTCTTCTCTTCTAGGCAGTGTTATCCGTATCGCACCGTATCGTACGATACGGGCGATACGCCGTGGGACCCTTATAAAGGGTCCCGGGCTGACCGAAACCCTCGATTTTTCGCGGGTTTTCTCTCTCCTCTTGGGTTCCTCAAGCTCCCTAAGAGCCGATTTTCGCCTCCTTGGTGTTCAAAGCTCCAAAATCGTGCCCTACGGTGTTCGTGCAAGCCTCCAAACTCGGATTTTGGTATATTTTTAATGTTTTTTCCATTTTTTTTTTATATTTGTTGTTTTTTGAATGACAAAATATGAAATTATTAAGTGTGTGTATACAATTTTTATTGCATTCATGAAGTGGGAGACACTAGATTTGAGTGTTATTTGAAGATTGGGGGATTTACGAAGTGCTTTTATTTTCAGGTTTTTGTTTGAATTAAAGTACTCCATTGAGATGTCAGGAAGGGGTGATAAAGACTCTCATTCAAAGCAGTGTTGTCTATATCGCACTGTATCGTATGATACGTATCGTAAGATATGGTGCGATACGTAGAGAGCTCGTATCGCAGGTACGGGCGTATCGCACCGTATCGTGTGATATGGCCCGTATCGTACGATACGGGTGATACGCCGTGGGACCCTTATAAAGGGTCTCGGGCCGACTGAAACCCGTGATTTTTTGCGGGTTTCCTCTCTCCTCTTGGGTTCCTCAAGCTCCCTAAGAGTCGGTTTTCGCCTCCTTAGTGTTCAAAGCTCCAAAATCGTGCCCTACGATGTTCATGCAAGTCTCCAAACTCAGATTTTGGTATATTTTTAATGTTTTTCCATTTTTTTCCTTTATATATATATATTTTTTTGTTATTTTGGTTTTTTTTTAATGACAAAATATGAAGTTATTAAGTGTGTGTATACGATTTTTATTGCATTCATGAAGTGGGAGACACTCGATTTGAGTGTTATTTGAAGATTCGGGGATTTACGAAGTGCTTTTATTTTCAGGTTTTTGTTTGAATTAAAGTACTCCATTAAGATGGCAGGAAGGGGTGGTAGAGACTCTCATTCAAAGTTTGATGATCTGATATGGCAGTGGGGTATACCAGTTGAGGGTTCAAGGTTAAAAATCATATGTTTATTTTATGAAAAGGTAGTTAGTAGTGGAATTTTACGGTTAAAACACTACCTAGCAGGAACCAGGAAAGAAGTTGCTCCATTCACAGGCAGAGTTAGAAGTGTGCCAGAAGGTATTAAATGGCAATGCTTGTAGATGATTGAGAGCATACAGGAAAGGAGACAACAAAAGGATCATTTCTAGATGTGTGAAGAAGTTGATGATGCTACTGCCACTGGAGTTAGATTCACTGATAGTTTGCCTTCATATGCTAGAACAGATATTGGTAGTAGCAGTTCGCGAGCACCTAGCAGGGGAAAGAGGGTTGCAGTTGAAGACTTTGGAGGTGGCAGAAGAGGAAGTTCAGGAAGGAGTAGAGGAAGAGTTTCTTCTTCTAGCATACATTCATTCTTTCCTCCTTCCACTACATCTAGTGCTCAACTAGGAATTCGTGCTGCTATGGCTTCAGAACAAATGCATGATCAAGCAGACCTTGCAATGGGCAGATGGTTTTATGATGCATACATTCCATTTAATGCAGCAAAAAGTTTTCATTTTCAAGCAATAACAGATGCAATTGCTAACATTAGTCTAGGATACAGGATGCCCTCTTATCAGAAGTTGAGAGGGAATATATTAGATCAGACCGTGATTGAAGTGCAGCAATATTGTTTGACTTTGAGACAATCTTGGAAGAAAACAGGATGCACTATCATGGTAGATGGATGGACCGATAGGCGAGGAAAGACATTGCTAAACTTTCTTGTATATTGTCCTAAAGGACTCATGTTTTTGAGATCTCTAGATATGTCAGAGGAGAGGCACACTGCAGAGATCCTACGAGAGGAATTTGATAAGGTTATACAGGAGGTTGGGCTAGAAAATGTTGTCCAATTGATTACAGATAATGCAGCTAACTACAAAGCAGCTGGAAAGGAGTTAGCTGATATTTATGGGACTTTCTACTGGACACCATGTGCAGCCCATTGTTTAGATCTCATCTTCGAGGACATTGGTGAGATGGATGAAATAAAGGCAGCAACTGAGTGTTGCCAAGATATTACAAAATTCATTTATAACCATGCACTTGTTTTGTGTATGATGAGGAGATACACAAAAGGTGCAGAGCTTCTTCGCACAGCTGTAATTCGGTTCGCAACAAACTTCTTATCTGTAGAGAGTATTGTGAGACAGAAGCAAGTTTTAAAGAGAATGTTCTCCTCAGATGAGTGGCAATAATTTATAGAGTTGCCTCAAAACAGAAGAAACAAAAAGTTAAATGAGATTGCAGAAACGGTTTTTAGAAGTTCATTTTGGAATGCATGTATCAGATTATTGAAAATTACTTTTTCTTTAGTGAAAGTTTTGAGATTGGCTGACAGCAAGGAGAAACCATCTATGGGCTACCTTTATGAAGCCATGGACAGGGCAAAAGAAGCAATCAGAAATAACTTTAATGAAAAAAAAGAGATTATATGCCCGTGTAAAAAATAATTGATAGTAGATGGAATAAACAATTGCATCAGCCTATTCATACAGTAGCCTACTATCTAAACCCATCATTGAGGTACTCAGCAATCTTCAAAAGGGACGGTGAGGTTAATCGAGGAATCATTGATTGTATCGACAGATTAGTTCCTGATGAGAGCATAGTAGATGCGATACATCGAGAGATGGAGATATATGATAATGCTCTTCACTTGATGGGTTTGCCTGTTGCAATTCACAACCGCACTATGATACATCTAGGTAAATTGTTTATTTTCATATTTAAGTTGCATCTTACATTACTGTGGATTATTATGCCTCTAATGTTTATATTTTTTTACATATGTTTGGTGGAACGGGTTTGGAAGTGATTGTTCAAACCTTAGAGATTTTGCAGTCAGAGTCTTAAGCCAAACCTTTAGTGCAACAGGTTATGAAAGAAATTGGAGTGTCTTTAACACATCCATACAAAAAAGCGCAACAGGTTGGAACACAAAAGGCTTAATGATTTGGTTTATATTCGTTGTAACATGCGCTTTCGTGAAAGGTAATGTTGTATTACTATTACTTTCAAATTTTCAATTCAATATTGTTTAACTTCAGTTTTCAATTGTTAATATTACTTACTAATTGTTTATCTTTGTTTGTGTCGTAGGCAATTAAAAAAAGTAAATAGAGAAGAAAGTCAGTTTGATCCAATAAGTTTGGATAATTTTGATATATTAGAAGATTGGGTTATGGAAAATACTGAAGAAAATGCCCTCCTAACAGAAGAAGACATTGCTTGGATTAATTTGGAAGGAGCGCAACAACTTTATGGAGATGAAGAATTTGATTTTGAAGAAGGTGTGGGTGTGGCTGCTGATGATGATGAAGATATGCAATAAGGAGAAGATGAAGATTATTTAGTTGATGATCCTGATTACAATTTGTAAAATGTAACATTATATGTAACTGTAGTGTAAACTGTGTCTGTATTTTATTTTTTGGATTCAAAATATGTAAATTTGGATGCAATTGTTCAATGTTGAATGCTTAATCTGTACTAAACTTACATTATATGAATTTAAAGTAATTATCAGATTTTTTCTGATTTTTTTCGATTTTTTTGAATTTTTTTATTTTTAATTAAATTTTATATTATTTTAATATTAAAGTACGATATGATACGCCCGTATCGTAGAGCCCAGCGATACACGATACGATACACATCAGACAACACTGCTTCTAGGGTCTAGCATTTAGTGTTTATAGTTACACTTCACTGTGCAATTATATTGCAAGAGATATGATTCTTTCTTGGTTAGGGGTGAAGGAAAGAAAGCTGCTGGTTGTTTGAGGACTGCTTTGCGTGATTACAATCTTAAATTTGGAACCATTCTCAATGACCCAGATTAGCATCATTCAGGGCTATTCCTGAATTTAAAGAGCTCAGGAAGAGGTCCGAGCTATTTTAACTATTCGATTGGAATTCTTTTCCTCTATAATGGGGTATCATTTTTAATTGTTACTAAATGTCAGCTTGGCCGTTGCATGGTTTGAAGTTCACTAAACTATGAAGTGTGGACTTGGTGTCTATGTCACACGGGTGCGGGTGCGGGTGCGGGTGCGGGTGCGGGATACGGCAAATTTTAAAAATTTTGGGTGCGGCGACACGGCTAGGGTATATAATATTATATATTATATATAATATTCAACCTAAATAAATCAATCATAATACAACTAGTATTTGCTAATTTTGGGTGCACATAGGTATCAATTAGCAAGTTCTCACATAATGATCTGAAACTTACAATGATTTTATGAGCTACAAAATATCGAAGTTATGGATTCAAAGAGTTTCGAGATCTTTAGTAGGATATAACATATACTAGTATTTGTGCTAGGATCCACTAGTGATGTCATACTCTTCTGTTCTATTGATCAGGTAATGTTCTTGGTCTTTAAATGTGTTTGGTGACAAAGATTATTTTGTGCAAAGGCATACAGTATGGAGTCAAGAATCCAATCACATTGAGTAATAAGAAACCAATTGTTCGCACCCAAAATCATTGAAGCTAATATGATATATAACTACAATAGCAAGTACACAACTTTATAAGTTTATATTAAAGCAAAACATATAAATGGTAAACAACTACTAATTTCATCATAATACACAAATCAATCTTCATTATCCGGACCCATTTAACCATGAGTTACAAAAAAAAAAAAAAAAAATTACAATTTTTTTTTTTTTGCAAATTTTTTTTTTTTTGCCATGCCGCACCCGACACGGTGTCGGTGTCGGTGTCGCACCCGTGTCGAGGTCGACACTCCACCCCTTAGAAGTGTCTGTGTGACTTAGCTTGGTGTTCTCCTTTTAAAGCTCCGTCTCTTATAAAATTTCTGAAGTTTAAACATCACTAAAATTCTGAACTTGGTGTCCTTTCCTGAACAAGCTCCAACCCTGATAAAACTAGTCCTAAAATCCTTAGAAGAAGCATAATGATTGCTTATTTAATTGTGATTTCATTTTCTGTTTCCAATTAATAGGCAAGATTGGGCGGGGAAGATGTTGGATACAGCTTCACAAGAGATCTCAAGCTCATCAGTGAAGTTCAAGCACCATTTCGAGGTGTTAGGAGGTTATTTTATGTTGCACTTACTGCTGCTGCTGGAATATTGACCTTTTTCACCATAACATGGCTAATACGTTCACTACAAGGCAGTGATGGTGCTCCTGATATCTGGGGAATGGCTGGGAATGTTGCTGTCAACATTGGAGGTGATTAAGATGAGACATTTTTAAAACTGCAGTATTTCCCATTGAAGTCGGATTTTTTTCTTCTCTGAATAAACTTTAGCAATGTTGATAGAAACAAATTAGCTCCAATCTTGCTATTTCCCATCCACTCCTAATTTAGTTTCTTTCAACATGTACAAAAGATGTCTATGACAGAAATGAAGATGTTGAGATGGATGAGTGATCATAAAAGAAAAGACCGTATACATAATGAGGTTATTAGAAACAAATTAGGAGTGGCACCAATAGAGGATAAAATGAGAGAATATCGTTTAAGATGGTTTGGACATATAGAAAGAAGATCAAAAGAAGAACAAGTAAGAAGGTATGAAAAACTAAATTTGGAAAGTATTAAAAGAGTTAGAGGACGACCACAAAAGTGTTGGAAAGAAACAATAAATAATGATCTAGCTTATTGTGAGTTAACTGCTAACATGGCACATGATAGGGATATGTGGAAACAAAGAATCCATGTAGCCGACCCCGTCTAGTATGGGAAAAGGCTTAGCTGTTGTTATTGTTGTTTGAATAAACTTTAGTAGAAGGATAAAGTTGGAATTGACCAACCACCACAAAACTAAAAACAGGAAAATGGCACCAAAAACCAAGGCAGCATCTAGGAGTTTATGGACTAGCCTGTTTCTTATATAGATAGGAGCCAGTCTAATGAACTACGCATTTTACCTGAATAGCTTCTTTGAAAAGAAAGCATGGCTGGAGAGAAATCCATTTACAGTAGCTACTCTTGAGGTTGAATGTCAAAAGTTATTCTAGGTTTAACTCCACATATCTATATCAATCACTAGATACCATATTCACGCTTTACAGATGTAACATCTCTTTCACAAATCATGTTCTTTAAAAAAAATTGTTTGACAATCACATTCTTGTTTGCAGAAAATGCAAGAGTTTGGAGTGCAACCTGGGAAAGATTTTGATAGACTTTTATGTCTATATGTTTATGTGTAAGTTTTTTTCCAATGAGAAGTCTTGTTGAAGAAAATTACTATTATTTCTGGTTGAAAAATAATCAAGAAAAAGCCTGGTAACTTTTGAATATGTAGGCTGGTCTTTACTTTTTTCTGCTTATATTATTTACTTCAGTTAAGTTAGCTTCATCTACTTATTCAATTTTGGTCTCATAAATGTGCTTTTAAATTATATTCCAAAGGAATGGCACTTTTACGTATTGCAGATTTGAGTTGGTCAAAACTAAAGTGTTAAAAATATGAGATCTAAGTCTCATACTCTTGTCCTGCCAACTGACCCAGCTTTAGGATCAGCAATTTGCAGGCATCATTGTACTTGTGGCATTGTTTATATGGGATAATAAGAAGGAAGAAGAGCAGCTTGCACAAATAACATGAGATGAAACACTGTCAAGATTACCTGTGCACTTGTCAACCAATAGGATTGTTGAACTTGTTCAGTTGCGTGACACAGCTAGACCAGTGTGTCTTGTGAACTATGCTTTTCTCGTCCACCCTTTCTCGAAAATGTTTGCATTCCATATTACATTGTTTGACCACATTCTAATACTTTTGAAGATGATTTTGGCAGTGAGCAAAGAGACTATTAGCAGAGCTCTTGAAAAAGCAGACAGGTTTAGAACTGAACTTCTTAGGCATGGAGTTCTTCTGATTCCTGTTATTTGGGGTAGTGAAAAAAAAGAGAACCTGTAGAAAAGAAAGGTTTTGGTGCTCCAATGAGCGCCTCCGCATCTCTTCCCTCTGTCGGGGTAAGGTGGTTAAATTCTTAATTTTGTCCTGGCACAAGATCTCTCCTTAATTGCCCATTTGCTTGTGCAAAGTGTGAATTATTCTTTCCCCATTGCGTCCATATCCTGTAATCAATTACTAGTGGACTTTTCAATATCGTGGTAGGTATCATACTTTATGTGTTAGATGTGCTTCCTTGTGCATTCTGGTTGATGATAGCTTGATGCCATCTTCACTTTAATTGGGCTGGGTTTTCTTATTGTAACCATAATGAATCTTAACTCCGCCCATGTAAGGGATCACCCTTGCATTGCTGGTCCCAAGCTCCGATAAAGGAGGAGGGTTGTGTTAGGCTTTCGACAGCCAACGTAAAACTTCGTCGGATTTTATAACATGGATTACAAAAATTACGAGCATTGCTTTGGGGCGTTCTCACCTAGTGACGTGCTACAAAGCCCGAATGCAGTAATAAGTAAGCAAGGCCCACTACATTTTCACTCGAATGTAGTGAATCAATTACAGAGAGGGTTCCCACATCATGGACGGGTATAGGTAAAGAAGTTAGTCCCGCTACATTGCCCCCCCAAATGTAATGAATAATTTTCAGAGAGGGTCTCCACATTTTGATCATGGACGGATACGGGGGGGTAAGGAAGCTAGTCCTAGATAAGAAGATTCGTATTGGTTCTTGGAATATCGGAACATTATCTGGTAAGCTATTGGAGGTGGTAGATACTATGATTCGGAGAAAGATTCATATTCTATGTTTATAGTAGACAAAATGGGTTAGAGAAAAAGCAAAGGAGATAGAGGATACATGTTTTAAATTATGGTACTCAAGTAAAGAAAAGACTTGAAACAGAGTTAGTATTATCATAAATAAAGATTTAAAGGATAGTGTAGTAGACATACAATGATATGGTGACCGAATCATGATGTTGAAATTAGTGTTAGGAGCATAGGTTTTGAATATAGTTTGTGCTTACACACCCCAAGTAAGACTAGAAGATAGTATAAAGACAGCTTTATGAGAAGAGTTAGATAAGGTGATTCAAAAGATTCCACAAAGGGAGATGATTTGTTTAGGAGGAGACCTAAATGGACATGTCGGTAAAGAGGCATTAGGACATAAAGGGATTCATGAAAACTTTGGTTTTGGGGATATAAATAAGGAAGATAGGGAGATTTTAAATTTTGATATGGCATTTGATCTCTTTATAGTCAATACAATCTTCAAAAAACGAGATGAACATTTAATTACTTATAAGAGTGGCTTATCACAAACACAAATTGATTACTCTATTTGTAGAAAAAAAGATAGAGTGTGTTGTAAAGATTACAAGGTAATTCCAGGAGAAAGCTTAACCACCCAACATCGATTTTTAGTTATGAATTTACAAATAAAAAAAATGGACAAAGAAGAAAAAGTGCATCAAGCTATTCGGACTAAATGGTGGAACCTCAAAAGCGAGAAAGAAGATATATTTAAACAGAAAATCCTTCAAGGAGATGTTTGGAATTATGTTGGTATACCCTGTGATATGTGGAACAATATGGCTATACATATTAGGAAAGTGGCGAAAGATGTGTTAGGTGTATCTAAGGGAGGTGTACCGGCACAGAAAGAAGCTTGGTGGTGGAGTGAAGTAGTGCAAAACAAAATCAAGGCAAAGAGGGCATGCTACAAATTATATTATACTAAGAAAACTAGTGAAACTTTAGAGGCTTATAAGAAAGCAAAGAAGAAAGCGAAAAAGGCCGTGAGTGAAGCAAAAGCTAAAATTTGAGAGGATTTATATAAAAAACTCAACTCAAAAGAGGGTGAAAGAGATATTTTTAGAATAGCTAGGGCTAGAGATAAGAAAACTAAAGATCTTAATTATGTTAGATGCATAAAAGATGAGGATGAAAAAATTCTAGTGGCAAATGATGATATAAGAAATAGATGGAAAAACTATTTTCATAAGCTTTTTAATGAAAATAAAGATGTTAGTATTAGCTTAGGAGAGTTAGCCAAATCAGAAAAGTATATAAACCACAATTTCTACCGACATATTCAAAAGAATGAAGTCAAAGAGGCTCTTAAACATATGAAGGGTGGTAAATCTGTAGGACCGGATAATATTCCCATAGAAGTTTGGAAATTACTAGGAGAAATAGGAATCACTTGGCTCACAAAACTATTTAATGAAATATGGAAAAACCAAAAGATGCCCGAGGAATGGAGAGCAAGTACACTTATACCCATACATAAGAACAAGGGAGACATTCAAAATTGTACAAATTATCGAGGTATCAAGTTAATGAGCCACACTATGAAATTATGAAAAAGAATTGATGAACGTAGGTTAAGACAAGTATTAAGTACAACAGAGAACCAATTTGGATTCATGCCAAGTAGATCTACTGTTGAAGCGATTCACCTTGTGAGACGTCTTATGAAACATTTTAGAGCAAAAAAGAAAGACCTTCACATGATATTTATTGATCTAGAAAAAGCTTATGATAGGTTACCGAGAGAGGTTCTTTAGAGAACTTTGGAAAAAAGAGGTATCTCATTGACATACATTAACCTTATAAGAGACATGTATGATGGTGCAAAAATATGTGTGAGGACTCATGAAGGAATGACAGACTTCTTTGAAGTTAATATTGGGTTACGTCAAGGATCAACTTTAATTCCATACTTATTTATAATGGTGATTGATGAGTTAACAAAACATATTCAAGCTGAAGTACCTTGGTGTGTGTTATTTGCAGATGACATTGTATTAGTGGAGGAGTCTAAGGAAAATGTTAATAGAAAATTGGAACTATGGAGAAAAACATTAGAAAGCAAAGGCCTCCAACTTAGTAGAACAAAGACAAAATATATGGAATGTAAGTTTGATCATTTGGTTACCTCAGAGGAGATAGAAATTAAAATTGGCACACATTGCATCCCTCAAAAGGAAATTTTAAATACCTAGGGTCAATTTTTCAGAGTGATGGAAGAATTGATGGAGATGTTACGCATAGAATGAATGCTGGTTGGTTAAAATGGAGAGGAGCATCAGGTATTCTTTGTGATAAGAAAATACCATTAAAGTTAAAAGGTAAATATTATAGAGCAACAATTAGACCTGTCATGTTTTATGGTTCTGAGTGTTGGGCAGTTAATCATCAACATGTACAAAAGATGTCTGTGACAGAAATGAAGATATTGAGATAGATGAGTGGTCATACAAGAAAAGATCGTATACATAATGAATTTATTAGAAACAAATTAGGAGCGGCACCAATAGAGGATAAAATGAGAGAATATCATTTAAGATGGTTTGGACATATAGAAAGAAGATCAAAAGAAAAACCTGTAAGAAGGTATGAAAAATTAAATTTGGAAAGTATTAAAAGAGGTAGAGGACGACCACAAAAGTGTTGGAAAGAAACAATAAAGAATGATCTTAGCTTATTGTGAGTTAACAACTAACATGGCACACGATAGGGATATGTGGAAACAAAGAATCCATGTAGTAGTATGGGAAAAGGCTTAGTTGTTGTTGTTGTTGTTGAACCATAATGAATCTTGGAAACAAGATGAGTCAACTAATCCTTATTAGTACGGTAGGTGTTCTTTTTTCTAAATTTAATTTGTTAGGGAAGACATGGTTACATGTCATTCGGTGATGTACATCTCAGAAATCATGAGGGTGCAAGTGAGATGTTTGACCATGAAAAGTTGTAACTTGTCTGACTTTTAGTGTTTTGCATCAGGGGAAAAGTTTTTCATTCCATCTGCTTGTTCAAAAATGTAAGGCAGAGATCTAATTTGTTCTAGCTGTCTATCAGATGCACTCCTGTAGCACCGTAAAGGACATAAGTGGTTTGGTACCAATAAAAAGACACTGAACGAGCCACACATTTCTAGGAATAGGAAGATGTTCTTCTATATTATCCTGTTCTCTCTTCCTTTCTCCAACACACTGATCAACATGGACAAGGCAGATAGTGCATGCGTATTTATGTGCGTTTGGGATATTGGAGCAGAATTATTTTTGTTGCATTATATGTGGAATATCTTGCACTAATTATCAAGTGTCATGCTTTATATGTTTCCTGAGCTTGATTCACTGGCCCTAGTTGCAAGCAGTTGTCATTGTTTCTTGTTATATTCATAAACAATCTGCGAAATTTGCGATTTAGTTTCTCGGCACTTGTTTAACTGACATGATTTATAAATGATGCTAGGAGGATTTTGATAAGCCAACTCAATCTGTAACAGCAAAGTCACGATTGAAAGAAGAGATTCGGTTCAGGGCTCAGGTTGCATCATCCACTGAATGGGAAAGGTAGTTATATCGTTTTACCTCTTATTTCCACAACTTTTGAATGTCTGACTTTGTATGCCTATGTATATAGAGAAATGCTAGGGTCCTCCAGGATGATCCTTCCAAATCTTTGTTGTTCAATCAACAGAGATGAAAGGCTTTGATTAAAGCACTTAAAGTTAGTTTTTTGCTTTTACATGATGTTCCTAAAAGGTAGGATACCAGGTGCGGTCGCTAAAACGTTACCTCTTCCTTTTCAGTGCTTTAATTTGAATTGTTCCTCTCCTGATCCAACAACATAGGTTTGGAAGGATGTCACGAGGGAGGAACCTAGCATTTCCAGTGCATGTATATGTTTATGTGTTTATGTGTCTGCGTGCGTGCGTGTGTGCATATATATGTATATGAGCATAGTTTTATAGTTTTACACAGCGATCTGGAAAAGTGTAACTACCGTATTATAAACGTCAAGTTTGTAGATTGTGTTAGTTGATAGCGACAAAGTATCCAATGGTTTGTAAAACCTCCATCATCTTTAGGTGGATAATTGAACCAAAGGCTGAGGGGGTTGATCCGAGGGAGGACGTGTACATAATTCTACGGCTTGATGGTCGTGTTAGAAGGATGGTTCCTTTTTGTCCTATCGTAGTAGAATACACTTTAATCCTTTTCAGGTTGTGTTAAACAAGGGGGAAATTCCTAATTAAATTTCGGAAGTACATCTTTTTGTTTTTCAAAGTTTTGCAAAATAAAACATCAAATACTAAATAAAATGCAACCGTTGTAATTCTATCCATATGTCATTGGGATAATATTGCGATTATAACTTATTTTAGGGCACTGTATTAGGGTATTTGATTATGAAAAGACATGTTTTTTGCCATGTGTACGAAATCAAGAAACGAAGATACATTTGGTGACTCCTTGGCCGGCAGAATTATACTCCCAGTTACACGGGAGTACCAAGACCTTTGGTAGAGATATTTCTTACTTTTTTCGTCATTCTTGAGCTTTTTTATCTTGAACAGACAGACACGCACATGCTCGGTGCATTGGTTTTCAATCATCACTGGATCCAGATTTATAAATGCTTCAAATTGATGGCCAACAGTATGTTAACATAGGCTTCTTGCAAAACCGTGCTTTTGTATTAGAATGGTAAAAGTCAAAACTCATTCTTTCTTTACCATTTTGAGCATTTGAGAGGTCAAATAGATCAAATAAAACCAGCATATAGAGTTTCCAGAGATTTGGTGCTGGAGAGCGTAGACAATGCGATACATGTAATTCAAAGAAGTGTCATTGGATTGACATAATATGCGTAACGAATTCTCTAGAACCACTGTATTAAAGCAAAACACTGGTGGATGTTGAACAGGTGTGGATTTGCATGTTGCATAGGGTCTTGTATAATCTCTAAAATGGAGCACACTGTACGATGTCAAGGAATATCGGAGAGCAGTTTTGACAATTATATATTAGATATCAACGATCAATTTCTGAATAAACTTGCTTCGTCCTTTTTCATATGCTTAACCAATTGTTACCTGTAGGAATTTCCTTGCACTCCATAGCTAGGCTGCTCCCTTTTCCTTCTATCTGTGACATTTTTCTTCTTCTATAGGGCATGCCTGACTGGGCACATATTGTGAAGGAGCTGCCTCCTATGGATGCATTACTGAGCAAACTAGAAAGATAGCATGAGTTGCTACACAGAGCCGACTATCAAATCTTTGGAGTACCCTCTTGGAACTCATGGTAGTAAGCCTGTAATGCACTTGAATCTCGTTTCTCTGATTGCATTATGCACCCTTTCTTTTTCGAACATTTTATTAATACATACCCTAGCTTTTCATAATGAAAGCCTATCCTTTGAGCAATAGCAAAAGGTGCCAAACTTGAAATAGAATTTTTTTCTGATAACCCAAGTTTCAATACTACACATTAAGCATGCTTGGCCGTTCGCTGATGCAAAATGATAAATACCCTTTGCTACGGTGCATGCACCCGTCCGCATGCATAGCTAGTAGTTTAAGTGCAGTCCATGCAACAATTTGGGAACTGTAGGACCATTAGACAAGTGCCAACCGCACTGATGCAGTCCACTAGTGAATAAAGATGGTCCATATTGTGACTCAAGAAGTGGAGAAACTGGATTCCACTAACGGATCATGGAGACTCCAAATCAAGGTGGGAATATAACAACGCCTCAACGACCGGCTGCGAGTGTGAACATGGTAAGCTTCTGCAGTAGAAGAGATTAAGAAGGTGCTCAAGGCTGTGGCTAACAGATCCTTTTGTTTCCTTCGTCATGTTGATACTGGGCCTTCTCTTTCTCATTGCTACCACCGATGAGGCTGCTGCTGGGGTGACCCGGGGTGGTGAAGGGTTGAGCTTGGGCTTGTCTGTTCATTGCGAAAATCAGAACAGAGGCTGCTCCTTGGAACAAGAGTTTGAGATGGACACGGAGATCAGCCGCCGATTGTTGTTGAGCCCCCCATATCTCAGCTACCACTTTCTTGACGGGAATTATGTCTCATGCAAATACAGAGGTGCACCAGTCTATAACTGCCGGCCGGAAGCTGTGGCCAATCCTTATAATCGTTCCTGCCTAAAATTAACCGGCTGCCAACGTGATCAGCAGCCTCAACTATGACCAGCAGGGATGGTAAGGACAAATCTTGAGTCTGAGACCTGTCTGTGCGTGTGCGTGCGCTTTGGGGTTTCATTCAGCTTTTCTCTACTGTACCTCAAGAATAAGTTCAGTGAAAAAGGGTTGTGAAAGATGACAAGGGAAATTATATAGAGGTTTGTTTTCGTGTGCAGCTTCCGTTAATGAGAGGACGTGCAGCCTAGAATAAGACGCGCCTCACCAAAAGGTTGCCATCTCACCGTCCAAATGTGACTTACATATATAAACTTTTATTACATATATGTTGTGATTGCCAGTACTCGGGTACTTATTTTGAAGAATGGATCGGGTTAATCTGTAAAATCTGATCCAAAACTCAAATTGAAACCGTCAAATCCCTAATCTTCTCCTTTCACGATATCACCTCTCTATCCTCTGGTGAATTGACTCCATTTTTCACGGAGGCATAGTTTTGACAAGGCCACCGGTGATACCTCTCTCTCTCTCACACACACACACTCTGAACAAGGCACAACGGTCTCATTTTTTATCGGACCATTTTTTATCTTCTTGACTTAGAAACAAGAGGCAAGTTTAATGCCACTTCCACATGAGAAGAACTTATATGACTATGTGAATCCGTAGAGAAAGAAAGATTGTTGATATGAAGATTCAAGGAGTATGAAAAAAATTAATGTGATAAATTAAAAATTAGCATGTGTGTCTGCTACATATGTTTGCATCTCTTCTTACTATATAGTGTATTATGTGGTTCCCTATTTTCATAATGTGTGTATTCAAAAAATTAGTATGCTTGTGTTTATGTGTGGTTCTCCATTTTGATAATATATTACAATCTATTGCCTCCTATTCTAGATAGATGAGATTTGATATATTTGAATGTTCTTTAGTGTTGAATTACCATATTTAATTTCATATAAAATTTTAATTATATGTAATGTATATTGAAATTTTTATATATTTTAATAGTGGCATAATCATACCTTAGATTTTATGAAATTCATGTACCCTATACCCATACCGGGTACCGGTACCATACTCGTATCCATGCTGCATAGCAGTATGCATGTGTATTTTTATATATATAGTTCTTTAATTACATGTGTATGTCTTGTTGAAACTTGAAATACTAAGGTTAGATTTGAATTTCAAATAGATTCGGATTAGGTCTTATAGACCCGATCCAATGGCATGTGGCCTACTGGCCAACCCATCCTAGCCCATGTCGCCCCCTCTGGCCAGACGGTCTGGACCATTGTGTCCTACTTTGATATGGGCCGGAAACCTCTGTCCCGACCCTGCACTTTTTGAGGACCAGACCCATTTTGATATCTCTGGAAGACGGGTATTGTGAAATAATCAGTAGTAAACTAGTAATCTACTCCTTAATTATCTACATCCCTTAGTCTTGATTATGGCATTTTGAAATTTGTGTGGCTCCTGTATCCATATTTGGTATTATTTGTTGTTGCCTTGTTAATCAGTTGTGCTACTAAACCTCTAAACTATCGTTAAACAATCATTTTGGTCAATAAAAGTCACTTAATTTCATGTTTTTGAAATATTTGGTATTATTTGTTGTTGCCTTGTTAATCAGTTGTGCTACTAAACCTCTAAACCATCGTTAAACAATCATTTTGGTCAATAAAAGTCACTTAATTTCATGTTTTTGAAAAGTTTGTTCTCTTGAGAAATGATTGGAAATGGCCTCGTGTAAGTTGATTTATTTTAAATCTCCTTTGGGGTCTTTAAAATTTAATCTATTTGTATTGGGTCAAGCTCTATATAGATTGGGCATCGAATCACACCACAAAACCCCCTTTTGTACAATAAATTCTAGATTCGGGTCAGTTTTCGTATGCGTGTGTTTGTGAAAAAAAGAAAGCCGCTAGGTAGTGCTTGGTGCTGTCATGGGGTTACTGGAATCAGTCCAGTAATAGATTTCGTATCAGAGCCGCCGACCGCTAAAACATAAGGTTTTGGGTATGATCCTGGCGACATAACAAGAAGGTGCTGCAATTTGTAGAAAATCAAGCGATTTCGGACAAATCTTGGTTCTGCCGAGTGTATTTGAAGGCAACATCTTATTTGGTGGTGGCTAAGGGTCGTGGGAATCGAGGCACACCGTTCATGGTGGTTCTAGTGGTGGCGAGGCAACGAAAGTTGAGTTGCTACATAAAACACAGTTTTCATCCTTAATGTACTAATGTTATAAATATGAGTTTACTACTGTAAAAAATTATTCGAGGACTTGAAAAGTCCTTGTTGAATTATAATTTGTATTGTTGACACGTGAGATGCTACCTCTGGTGCAAGTGATGGCTATTGATAAACAAATGAAAATAACTAGAAAATGGAAAAAGGATGAAATTGAAAAATAGGAAAGGAAAGAAAAAAGAGAAAACGAGGAAAAAGAAGAAAAGAAAATAAAAAGGAAGAGAAAAAATGAAATTGAGAAAAAGACAACTGGTAAAAAAGAAGAGAAAGTAGAATAGAGAAAAGAAAAGAAAAGAAGTAAGAAGGATTGTTCATCGTGATGTATCTAGATGGTGTAGTTGCCTCTTTCTCCCCCTCCTTTTTATTCTAAATGAATAATGAAAGTTTTCATAAAATGGTGAGTGATTCATGGGCCCTCTTGCTTAGTAACTAAAGTTTCTCAGTTATGTTTTTGTTCTTTATGGGTTGCTGGAGTCACAATGTGAGATATGTTTCATTCGAAAGCAGAAATAGCTTGTCAATTTGTTGCTTTTTCTATTAAAAATTTATATTCTCATTATTATTTAGTAGTAATCATTTTTTAACTTATTGATGCTTTGTGTTTATTATAATTGATACTACTTACAAGTGGCCTCAATTTTGTTTTACTTACTTTTATTTGTAATGAATGTTGAAGGCGGTGGAGATGTCAATATGGGCCAGGCTGCACTGGGCCACATTTTATATGGGCTGCTAAAGTGCTTGTTGGATTCACATATAAAATATTTATATATATAAAATATATATTGTTTGAATTATAGAGGTATCAAGTTAATGAGTCATATTATGAAATTATGAGAAAGAATTATCGAACATAGGTTAAGACAAGTATTGAGTACAATAGAGAACCAATTTGGATTCATGCCCAATAAATCTATTATTGAAGCAATTTACCTATTGAGACGTCTTATGAAATATTTTAGAGTAAAAAAGAAGAACCTTTAAATGATATTTATTGATCTAGAAAAGGCTTACGATAGGGTGTCAAGAGATGTTTCGAGAACCTTGGAAAAGAGAGGTATCCCATTTATATACATAAAACTTATAAGAGACATGTACGATGGTGCAAAAACTTATGTAAGGACTAACGAAGGAATGAGAAACTCTTTTGAAGTTAATAATGGGTTATATCATAGATCAACTTTAAGTCCATATTTATTTATATTGGTCATTGATGAGTTAAAAAAATATATTCAAAATGAAGTACCTTGGTGTATGTTATTTGTAAATGATATTATATTAGTGGATGGGTCTAAGGAAAAGGTTAATAGGAAATTGAAACTAAAGAAAGAAACAGTAGAAAGTAAAAGCTTCTAACTTAGTAGAACAAAGACAAAATATATGGAATGTAAGTTTGATCATTTGCATACTTCACAAGACATAGAAATTAAGATTGGCATACAATGCATCCCTCACAAAGAAATTTTTAAATACCTAGGATCAATTTTTCAAAGTGATGAAAAAATTGACGGAGATGTTATGCATAGAATTTATGCAAGTTGATTAAAATAGAGCGGGGCAT
Organism: Brasenia schreberi; assembly: GCA_036023115.1. Classification (NCBI taxonomy): domain Eukaryota; kingdom Viridiplantae; phylum Streptophyta; class Magnoliopsida; order Nymphaeales; family Cabombaceae; genus Brasenia; species Brasenia schreberi. The sequence goes on along the minus strand of JAYKKT010000092.1, from coordinate 11,814,344 downwards.
CAGGCATTCTATGTGATAAGAAGATATCATTAAAGGTAAAAGGTAAATATTATAGAACAACAATTAGACTGCTATGTTTTATGGTTCTGAGTGTTGGGCAGTTAATCATCAACATGTGTAAAAGATGTTCGTAGCAAAAATGAAGATGTTGATATGGATGAGCGGTCACACAAGGAAAGACCATATACATAATGAGGTTATTAGAAACCAATTAGGAGTAGCACCAATAGAGGATAAAATGAGGAAAAATCGTTTAAGATGTTTTGGACATGTAGAAAGACGATCAAAGGATGCTCCCCATAAGAAGATATAAAAAATTAGATTGTGAAAATATTAAAAGAGGAAGTGGACGTCTACAAAAGTGTTGGAAAGAAAGATAAAGAATGATCTAGTTTATATTGAGTTAACGCTAGCATGGAACATGATAGGGCTATGTAGAAACAAAAAATCCCTATAGCCGACCCCATCTAGTATGGGAGAAGGCTTAGTTGTTGTTGTTGTATATAAATATTATATATATATATATATATATATATATATATATATATATATCGTTTCTCGATTATATGTATATATACTATATGTATTTATAGTTTTTTCGAGTACATTTATATATGTAAAGTTTTTTTTGTTAGATTTACAGTTTCTTAGTAAATGTGTATATATGTGTTGTATATGTGGCTCATATATATATATATATATATATATATATATATATATATATATATATATATGCACTATATATGTATAGTTTTTTCAATTACATATATATACATGTATATATATGTTTAGTTTCCCTTTAAATGCATATAAACACACACACACACACACACACACACACATATATATATATATATATATATATATATATATATATATATATATATTACATGTGTATGTCTTGTTGAAACTTGAAATACTAAGATTGAATTTGAATTTCAAATAGATTCCAATTTGGTCTTATAGACTCGATCCAATGGGCATGTGGCCTGTGGGTTTGTTATGTAGCAAACGCATTTTAGATTCAATGATTTTGCAAAGAATATCCAGATTGGTAGATTGTGTTATGGACATTGTAAACTCTCTACAAAATTCTCACAGTTTATTTATTGCACGATCCATGGCTTCTTTCCTACAGCTCAGTGCTAGAGATTGCATGTTAAGGACTGATCATGTATTTTCCACAAGTGCAAATTTCTGTAGATGATACAAATACTAATTTCTGAATTTCTTTTTTTTATCTTATGGAGGACTTTGCCAAGGCAAGAGGGAATTATGAGGAAGCTATGGTGGGAAACGGAGCAAGTCAGATGCCATGTCGAAGATGATGAGCTTACACATGTAGCTTACCGTGTTTGATTTTTTTATTGGATATCTTTCTAACTTCTCTGTTGTAATTTATACAATTTTTTATTGTCTTTACAATATGCTATGATATAGCTAACTCCTTTTAGTATGAGAAAAGACTTAGTTGTTGTAATAATATCTTATATGATTTTTTTTGGGATATCTTTGTAACTTCCTTGTGTTGATTTATAGCCAACCCCATCTAGTATGGGAAAAGGCTTAGATGTGGGTCGGGTCTGCATATATCTTATCAGGGTTTGCTTGTACTTGAGTCATTTATGACGTGCTCGACGAACATTCATTTTGCTTTTAGAAGTGACTTGGATGCTTTGTGAGCTTCCAAATTAAAAATAGAGTGAGAGGTCTGATTTTTCTTTGTAGCTGCCCTCATAAGATATGTGCCGTAACTTCCTCTTCTCTTCTCCTCTCTCATTTGCTATAGTGCATTTGTGTGTGAATGCTTGTTTTTGATCTATTACATAGATTTTTATTTTAGGAGAGGATCAAGAAGATCAAGATTGGGCTGCGAACCATATTTTATTCTAAATGCATCAGTGTGAGTCACTATGATACAACAACTAAGCCTTTTCCCATACTAGACGGGGTCGGCTACATGGATTCTTTGTTTCCACAGATCCCTATCATGTGTCATGTTAGTAGTTAACTCCCAATAAGCTAGATCATTCTTTATTGTTTCTTTCCAACACTTTTGTGGTTGTCCTCTACCTCTTTTAATACTTTCCAAATTTAGTTTTTCTAACCTTCTTACAGGTTCTTCTTTTGATCTTCTTTCTATATGTTCAAACCATCTTAAACAATGTTCTCTCATTTTATCCTCTATTGGTGTTACTCCTAATTTGTTTCTAATAACCTCATTATGTATACGGTCTTTTTTTGTATGACCACTCATCCATCTCAACATCTTCATTTCTGTCACAGACATCTTTTGTACATGTTGATGATTAACTGCCCAACACTCATAACCATAAAACATGGCAGGCCTAATTGCTGCTCTATAATATTTACCTTTTAACTTTAATAGTATCTTCTTATCACAAAGAATACCTGATGCTCCTCTCCATTTTAACCAGCCAGCATTAATTCTATGTGTAACATCTCCATCAATTCTTCCATCACTCTCAAAAATTGACCTTAGATATTTAAAACTTTTCTTTTGGGGAATGCAATGTGTGCCAATTTTAATACTAAACTTACATTCCATATATTCTATAATATTTACCTTTTCTTTTGGGGAATGCAATGTGTAACCAAATGATCAAACTTACATTCCATATATTCTGTCTTTGTTCTACTAAGTCGGAGGCCTTTGCTTTCTAATGTTTAAATCAACAAAAAATACTAAACATTTTGTTCCATTTATGACCATGTGCCGTGGCACAATGAAGTCTTGGGGAAGCTCAATCAGTAGGAAATGGAGTTAGTTTGATGCCACAACCAGTCTCGAGTAGTCTCATGCTCAGATAAGGTTTATGTTCTTTAAAGGTTGGCAGGTGGAGATGATTCTCAAGTGTGTAGCACTATTGTCAGATACACATGAAAGGAAAGTAGAAATGGTTCTAGCTGCTTCCATTTTCACTCTTTACTCTTTGTCATTTCTTGATTAAATAAATGTTGCTTTTCTTGTGGCAATTGAAGGTGAGTGTGGAATCGTATATGTGCTTTTGAATATTACATAATTATAGCAGCCATAGTAATTTGCTCTCTAAGTGCCCTAATATTGATGATGGTTGTTTGAGATTAGTGTAGGTTGTAATATCGTGCAACTTAATCTGTTGATTTAATTAGTAGTAGCCTTGTTATCAATTGTGGGCCTGTTTTTGGATGTCAGTTACAACTCGGTGTCGTACTTGACTGTAACACAACTATATGTGCTAAACTGCTCATGAGCTAGTACGCAATTTGGTTTTTTATAAAATGCAGAGTGATTTGTGGGCCCTCTTGCTCAATGGCTAAAGTTTCTCTTCTGTTTTTGTTCTTTGTGGATTGTTGGAGTCACAATGTGAGATATGTTTAATGGAAAAGCATAAATAACTTGTATATACAACAACAACTAAGCCTTTTCTCATACTAAACGGGGTTGGCTACATGGATTCTTTGTTTCTACACAGCTCTGTCATGTGCCGTGTTAGCAGTTAACTCACAATAAACTAGATAATTCTTTATTGTTTCTTTCCAACACTTTTGTGGTCATCCTATACCTCTTTTAATACTTTTCAAATTTAGTTTTTCATACCTTCTTAAAGGTTCTTCTTCTTATCTTCTTTCTATATGTCCAAACCATCTTAAACGATATTCTCTCATTTTATCCTCTATTGGTGTCACTCCTAATTTGTTTCTAATAACCTCATTATGTATACGGTCTTTTCTTTTATGACCATTCATCCATCTCAACATCTTCATTTATGTCACAGACATCTTTTGTACATGTTGATACTGCCCAACACTCAAAAGGTCTAATTGTTGCTCTATAATATTTACCTTTTAACTTTAATAGTATCTTTTTATCACAAACAAATTAGGAGTGACACCAAAATAGCTTGTATATATTATATATATATAGTTTTTTTATTACATGTATTTATAGTTTTTTATAACATTTATATGTAAAGTTTTCTTTGTTACGTCTACAGTTTCTTAGTACATGTGTATATATGGCTATATATATATGTGTGTGTGTGTGTGTGTGTGTGTGTGTGTAGTTTTTTCAATTACATATATATAAATGTATGTATATATAAATAATACATATATATGTATAGTTTTTACATTATATATAAATTTTTATTAGATGTATGTACATATATATATATGTATAAACATATATATATATACACATGAGACACCGGTAAATGTCATCACCTTTAGGTGATAACTAATCCAAACAAATCTCAACCATGTATCTTTGGTGATAGGTGGTTGAGATTTTCAAATTTCAAAGCAAAAGTGCCCATGTGAATAAAGTGTACTTACAAAAAGTATACATGTACTTTATACTAGATTCAACTCTTACCATCAATCGCCAAAGATGGATGGTTGAGATTTGTTTGGATTTGCTAACACCTAAAAGTGCTAACATATACTAGTCTCTCTCTCCCTCTCTCCCTCTCTCTCTCTCTCTCTCTCTCTCTCTCTATATATATATATATATATATATATATATATATATATAGTTCTCTTTTTCATGTGTGTCTTGTTGAAACTTGAAATACTAAGGTTGAATTTGAATTTCAAATAGATTCAGATCGGGTCTTATATACCTGATCAATTGTACATGTGACCTGCGGGCCGGGCTTTATGGCTTCAAATATGGGCATGAAACCTCTAGTCTGGCCCTACACTTTTTCAGGGCCCGGCCAGGTCCATTTTGACATCTCTAGAAGGCGGGTATTGTGAAAGAGCTATCTTGTTGCAGCTGAGAATCTGTACTAAACTAGTAATCTGCTCCTTAATGATCTACATCCTTAAATCATGATTATGGCATTTTGATCCTGCCATATTGTACCCTTGTTTCTTGGTGGCCTCAATTTTGTTTAATTATTTTTATTTGCAATGACTGTTGAAGGCGGTAGATATGTCAATAAGGGCCGGGCCAGGCGGAGGCACAATTTATATGGGCACATGTATATATATACTATATGTATCATAGTTTTTTCGATTACATTTATATATGTAAAGTTTTCTTTGTTACATGTATAGTTTCTTTGTTACATTTATATAAATATATGTTGTATATATGGCTCATATATATACATATATATATGTATAGTTTTTTCAATTACATATATATATATATATATATATGTATAGTTTTTCATTAGATGTATATATATATATATATATATATATATATATATATATATATATATATATATATATGAATATGAGACATATATATATATATAGTATAGATATACTATATATGTTTAGTTTTCCCTTAAAGCTATATATACACATACAAATATATATAAATTTTTATTACATGTATGCTATGATTGGCATACCCGTACCGGGTATTTGTACTTGGATACTTATTTTGAAGAATGGATCGGGTCAATCCATGAAATCTGATCCAAAACTCAAATTAAAACCGTAAAATTCCTAATCTTCTCCTTTCACAATATCATCTCTCTTTCCTCCTGGTATTCTCTCTTTGTCACTCCTCATCTCTCTCTCTGTGAACAAGGCACAATGGTCTCTTTTTTTTATTGGACCGTTTTGATCTTCTTGACTCATAGAAACAAGAGGCAAGTTTAATGTCACTTTCACATGAGAAAAACTTATATGACTGAATCGGTAGAGAAAGAAGAGAAAGAAAGATTGTTGATATGAAGATTCAAGCAGTATGAAAAAAGTTAATGTGATAAATTAAAAATTAGCATGTGTGTCTGCTACATATGTTTGCATCTCTTCTTACTATATAGTATATTATGTGGTTCCCTATTTTCATAATGTGTGTATTCTAAAAATTAGTATGCTTGTGTTTATGTGTGATTCTCCATTTTGATAATATATTTTAATCTATTGCCTCCAATTCTGGATAGATGAGATTTGATATATTTGCATGTTGTTTAGTGTTCTCTTTGATATGATACAATTACTTAAATTTATCTTTTTAATTTTTGTAGTTGTCAATTATGAATTACATATTTAATTTCATATAAAATTTTAATTATATATAATGTATATTGAAATTTTTATATATTTTAATAGTGGCATACTCATATCAAGTACCGGTATCGTATCTGTATCTATGGAATATAGCATGTATGCGTGTCTATATATAGTTCTTTTATTACATTTGTCTGTCTTGTTTAAACTTGAAATACTAAGGTTAGATTTGAATTTCAAATAGATTAGGATCGGGCCTTATAAACTCGATCTAATGGGCATGTGGCTTGTGGGCCAACCCATCCCCGTCCACGTTGCTCCCTCAGGCCAGATAGGCGGCTATTGTGCCCTGCTTCAAATATGGGCTAGAAATCTCTGGCTTGGCACTACACTTTTCTAGGACCGTGCCCATTTAGATATATATGAAAGGTGGGTATTGTGAAAGAGCTATCTTATTGCAGCTAAGAATCTATAGTAAACTAGTAATCTGCTCCTTAATTATCTACATCCCTTAATCATGATTATGGTGTTTTGAAATTTTTGTGGCTCCTATATCCATATGATATTATTTGTTGTTGCCTTAATCAGTTGTGCTACTAAACCCCTAAACCACCGTTAAATTATCATTTTGTCATTAAAAGTCACTTAATTTCATGTTGTTGCCTTTTCTGACAAATCTTGGCTCTATCGGGTGTATTTGAAGGCACCATCATGTTTGGTGGTAGCTAAGGGTCGTGGGAGTCGACCTACACTGTTCGTGGTGGTTCTAGTGGCGAGGCGATGAAAGTTGAGTTGCTGCATAAAACACGGATTCAAAACAGGCTGAATTTTAGGCGTATTGTGAGGCCTGTTTTGTGAGGATAGAATTTTGTCATTGGTCCCAAGCTTGGTTTGAACGTAGACAGGTGTTGGGAGAGTGTTTGTATGAAGATTCACGAGTTCATTCGTTCGTTTGATTTGGTTTTGGCCATCTACAAAACTACCTGGTGAAATGACTAGCGGGTTAATGAGGTTTACCATAATTTTTGAATCTGACCGTGTTTGGGTGTGATCGGCATACATCGTCCAATTAAAATCCACAGAAATCCAGGTGGAAAACCACAAGGTTCGTCATAGAGGGGGAATTACAGTTTCGCTAGATTTTTAGAGAACTTCGGTAAGATTTCCGGTCGTCGAGGCCAACCAGCACCACGGTTTGAACGCCCTATCTTGGGTAGAAGCTGGCCAAGAAGGCCAGAGAAAATCGCCATCTCGATTTGTCTACACAAATAGGGAAAGATTAGAACTTCCCTTGGAAAGTTCTATGGTCTTACTACTGAAAGAGAAACTGCAGTTGGAGCCGCTGACTGCCATCCTCGACGGGGCTGCCCATCGTTGACAACGGCTAGTGAATCCTTGGGATGGAGAAAGGAATGGGGCAGGCAACTTGCCTACCTAGTGGAGCAGGTAGGATGGGTCGCTCTCAATAGTGCAACAAGTCTACTACTAATCGATAGTGTATGTGCAATAATGACATTTAAGTCATGTTGTTATCTATAAATATTTAAATGATATATGTGAAAGTTATAAAGTGTAAAAAGTCACATGTGAGAGATGTGAGGGACTTGTACATGTGATGACAAAGATAAGACAAAGTTTAGTCCCATCTCGAAAAATGCGATAAATCCATGTGTCCTTTTATATGGTTGGAAGTTCATTAACCTTAGTTCAAAGAGCTTTGAGAGGATATGCTCGACTACATATGCATGCCAGGCTAAGCCGGGCTTGGGTTTTGGTTTGAGTTTGAGAATTGTCTTCGGTCTATCTTTTTGCACGAAATTCTTTTGATTTAATGGTCAATTTTGATCTAACGGTTAAGAGTGTACGAGGGAATGGTTACAGAGAGAGAACGGTTATGGACCTTAATAGTCGCAATGGTTGAATCGGATCTGGGATTCATGATCCATCACGCACACTATAAATAGGAGATTTGGACTCCTAATCCTGCATACTTGCTTTCTTGCTCTCTCTCCTCTCCCGGTTTCCTATGTTTTCTCTACGCGTGACATTTTCCAAAACCCTCCTATAATCATAGGTGACTGAGGCGTTAGTCGATGTCAACTCGAAGTCAGGTACATACTCTTCGAGTTATGTATGCATTTTATTTTGGGAGGAAGGCATAGGTACTCGTACGTACTCATAGCGGGACACTAATTTCTCTAAGGTAAGTCTACAAGAGCGACTCACATAGATAAGTTTCTGATTTTGCTTTTGCTTTTATTTTCATATGACTTGATTATGACTTATTTTAGATCTATGGTTGTTATTTATGATTGGGTATGTTTACATTTGTTGCATATTATTTTATTATGTATGTATGTCTAGTTTTTTTTAACATTCTTAGAGAAATTATCTTTTATTGTAGTGAACATAATTGCATCTACTACCCTCTCACCTAAGGTCGACCTGAGCTTGATGCTGAAAAAGTTTGTCAGTCTATATTTTAAATGTTGGCAACAACATATGAAAATTTGGTTAACCATGTTAGGGTTGCATCTGTATATCGAGTTAGATTGTCTCCTACCCGATGATACTTACTTTAGAAGTTTAGATAGAATTGTCGAGTGCAAGGAGAATGACACCCTGTGCCATTATTGTATTTTATCGACATTGTTAAATATTTTATTTGGTGTATATAGTTCTTCTCCTTCCATGACAGTAAAAGATTTGTAGGTTGCCTTTATCGGAAATATAATATTGAAGACTTTGGCCTTTAAAAGTATTTTGTAGCGAAATCTTTAAGTACCAAATAGTAGCACGAGTTTCAGTTTTTATGTCATGGTCTGAAGGAATCCGAAATTGAGCTTCCTTACAAGTTTATTGTTATGTCTATTATAGAGAAATTTCTTTAAGTCTTGGGAGGGTTTTGACCTAGATCTTAAGCTTAAAAAAGATAAGATGATCCTTAATGATCTAATGATTTACATAATAATATAGTAATAACATAAAAGTCAGAAACCCATTATGCCTATATACAATACCTATATGGTTAACCTGACGGTTGCAAGGAAACAATATAGTGACCTAAGAGAAAATAGGCAAAGCATAAACCAAAGGCCAATATATAAAAGAAACTCAAAAATAAATTGTCTTGTCTTTGTGGTGAGGTTGGACATTGGGTGAAAGATTGTCCCTCAAAGAAATCTAAGAAACTTCTGATTGTTGAAGGATCTATGATCAATATAGTAGTGATCATTATACCTACTAGTGACAGTTATCTATCCCTTAAACCCTATCTCAATTTTTTTATGAGTCACAATACTAGATAGTAGACATTGGGACTAATGTACATGTATGTACTAACGAGTCTATGTTTGTATATTATCAAGTTGTTTGTGGGCGACCAATGACCTTAGGGGATCATTCGACTACTGAAATCAAGGGCAAAGGGAAAGTGGATTTGAAGTTTCCTTCGAAAAATGTTTTAACTTTTGAGAGAGTTAGACACATTTCAACGATTCACAAGAATATTTTGAGTAGCCTTGCTTTAATTAAGGAGGGATTAATGTTAGATTGTAAATGTAATAAAGTCGTTATTACGCGACTTAGTACTGGGTGTTTCTTTGGAAATGTTTTTTTATGTGATGTAGAGAATATGTTTAAAATTCATTTAGAACCAATTATTGATTATTATATGAATTTTAATGATAATAAAGCCTCTACTTATTTTTCATCTTCTTGTGTGTGTAATATTGAATCATCTGATATATAACATACTAGGTTGGGTTATGTAAACCTTGATTCTATGAAAAAAATTATGAATTTAAACATTATCTCTAAAACTGTCATAGATAGAAAACACAAATATGGTATATGTATACAAGCGAAGAAGCCTAGAAAACCTTTTCATACAGTTGAAATGAAATCCGAGATTTTGGATTTGGTGCATAGTGATAATTATAAATTTAATAAAATAACTACGGAGATAACAAAAAATATTTTATCATGTTTATTGATGAATGCAGTAGATACTGTTATATTTACTTACTTAAAAGTAAAGATGAAGCTTTAAAAAAGTTTTAAATATTTAGAAATAAAGCACAAACTCAAACATGGAAGGTACTTAAATGATTAAGGTCTGATAGGAGAAGAGAGTGTACCTCAAATCTTTTCCACGTATATTGTCAAAACAATGGTATTATTAATGAGGTTATTGCTCCGTACTCTCTTTAGTCTAATGGTATAGTCGAACGAAAGAATAGAAACCTTTGTGATATGATTAATGTTTTACTTCAATGTTCTGGGTTATCTACCTAAATGTGGGGGAAGCTTTAAATAAGCTTCTCATATTTTATATAGAGTCTCCTATAAGCATAAGGAAAGTAATCCTTTTGAATTTTGGAAGGGTCAAAAGACTATTATCAAATATCTTAAAGTGTGGGGTGTCTCGCGAAAGTACTCATCCTTAAATAAAGAGAAAAAAATTGAAATCTAAAACAATGGATGATATATTTTTAGGTTATGTAGAGAGAAGCTATGTACATAGATTCTTGGTCATCAGATCTAATTTTTCTGACATAAACGTCCATACAATTGTTGATATTCGTAATGCTACATTCTTTAAGAATGATTTTCTCATGAAACTAGAGTTTTCTAAAGTGTATCTTTTAGAGATTTTGATCTTATTATTGGTTTCATTCCCGATCATGTGAAAAGGATGACAATTGTGGGGGTGACCCTGATTGTGTTGTTTTCATATTAGATGACTTTGAAGAAATAATTGAAGCAAAGAGAAGTAAACAACCTAGGATATCAAAAGACTTTGGAAGTGACTTTATTACCTTTAGTAGGCTAGGACCTCATCCGAGGTTAAGTTTTGGAAGGAAACTCTTAATGATAAAATCTAGTCAATTCTTTTAATGATACTTGAAAATTAGTGAATTTGTCTCCTAGTTGTTCTACAGTGAGTTGAAAGTGGATCTTTAAGAAGAAACTCAATGTGGATGGAATAATCAATAAGTACAAGGCAAGGTTAGTTGTCAAAGGATATGCACAAAAGGAGGGAATAAATTATTTTGATACCTATTTTCCAGTTTATCGAATGACCATCAACTGAGTGCTTATAGCACTGACCTTCATATATGACCTGACAATCCATTAGATGGATGTGAAGATTGCTTTCCCGCATAGTGACCTCCATGAAAAAATTTATATGATCAACCAGAGGTATTTGTCATTCGTGAGAATGAGTCTAAAGTATGTAAGCTCGTTAAATCATTATATGGTTTGCAACAAGCTCCTAAACAATGGCATAAAAAGTTTGATTATATAATATCATCTTTTCGCTTCGTTTCTAATGATTATGATAAGTGTGTCTACTAGAAGTCAGTTAATAATGCTTTCATCATTCTTTACCTATATGTAAATTATATATTATTGTTTGGTTCTAATATGAGAATAGTAAATGAGACCAAGTCATTCTTATGTAGTAAGTTTAAGACGAAGAACATGGGTATCACTGATGTAATTTTAAAGCTTAAAATCACAAGGTCTACTCATGGTATAATAATCTCTTAGTTTCACTATGTTGAGAAAGTTTTAGAGAGATTTGGATATACAAACTGTAGACATGTTAAGACCTCATATGATTCATTTAAGGCTTTGTATAAAAATGAAAGTCGTATTCCTATGTCTAAACTATGATATTCTCAAATTATCAGTAGTTTGATGTATTTAACTAATTATATATGACCATATATTACATTTGTTGTGTATAAGTTGAGTAGATACACTAGTTGTCCATATAGAACTCATTGGGAAGCTCTAGACAGAGTGTTTCGCTAGAGAACGATTTTCCTTAGACTAAATTACGATAAACATCTTTCAGTTCTTCAAAGATTTAGTGATTATAGTTAAATAACAAAGAATTCTAGGACTAATGAGGTTACTGGATATGTGTTTCTTATGGGTGGTAGCATTGTCATATGAAAATCCAAGAAATAGACTATTTTGACTCGTTTTACCTTTGAGGCAGAACTATGTGCTTTGGATGATGTTAGATTGAAAGTTGAATGACTTAAGGAACTTATGTCTAGTTTACCTTTGGTAAAGAAGCTACTTCCTGCAATTTCAGTGCACTATGATGGTATGACTACAATTGCGAAAATAAGTAGTTCTAAGTACAACTAAAAGTAACGAAGACACGTCGAAGTCAGGCTTAAGTCTGTAAGGGCTCTTATATTTTATGGATCCAAAGATAACACAGCTAATTCTTTGACTAAGGGTCTATCAATAGCCTTAGTAAAAATCCAAGTTGGAATGGGACTAAAATTCATGATTTATTCACAAGTAGTAACAACTCAACCTAACTGAGTGGAGATCCCGCGAAGTGGGTTCAATGTATTAGTATGAAGCTCTTGGGTGAATAGGATAACACTTTATATTATGTGATACTTTCAATATTTGTATGTCTGTCTTTTATAAACCTATAGTGTCATGATTGCAAGTTTAGGAAGAGATTATTCTCTGAATGGGACCAGGTCCTAGGATAAGATGCTAGCAGTACATCCTTCGAGATGCCCAACTAAGTGATTGACATTGTGTGACCGTAGTCGGGAATTGACTTGTTCCCTAAAGTCAATCATGATATAGGATATGGATGCATGATCATTCATGCATCACCATATAGATCACGCCATAGCCTTTTATTATGTTGTTACTAATAGACACCTTTACACCCAAGGTTAAGGTTCACCTAGTTCTTATAGGGGTAATATTGGATAACTAAGGTAATGGTTCAAACTGGAATGTATTATTACTGAAAGCATAATATGATGGTTGGGTTAAGAGGACACTTTTATACTAAGGATTTTGTGAGAAATTATTAGATTTAATGTATATTAATTTTATTTAATTCATGTTGGTATCTCTAAATATTTAAATGATATATGTGAAAATCTTAAAGTATAAAATGTTACATGTGAGGCACTGGTGCATGTGATAACCAAGAGAAGATAAAGTTTATTTCTATATTAAAAAATGTGACAAACCCACGTGTCCTTTTATCTAGTTGTTAGCTCATAAACCTTAGTCCAAAGAGCTTGGGAAGGATATGCTAAACTACACACATGCATGCACGCACGTTGGACTTGGGCTTGGGTTTGAGAATTGAGAATTGTCTTCGGTCTATCTTTTTGCATGAAATTCTTTTCATCTAATGGTCAATTTTGATTGAACGGTTAAGAGTGCATGCGGTAACGGTTACGAAGCTGAAATTGTTACAAACTTGAATAGTCACAATGGTTGGATCGGATCTGGGATCTGTGATCCATCACATGCACTATAACTAGGGGATTAAGGCTCCTAATCCCTCACACTTGCTTTCCTGCTCTCTCTCCTCTTTCGGTTTCTTGCGTTTCCTCTATACATGATGTTTTCTAAAACCCTCATTCTCCAGCTATAGGTGATTGAGGCGTTGGTGAGGTCGACTCGAAGTGAGGTATGTACTCTTCGAGTTGTGTGTGTGTTTTATCTTGATAGAAAGACATAGGTATCCGTACATACTCATAACGACCCGATGATTTCTCTAAGGCAAGTTCACAAGGATGACTTACAAAGATAAGTTTCTAATTTTGCTTTTACTTTTGTTTACCATATGGCTTGATTATGACTTATTTTGGATCTATGGTTGTTGTTTATGATTGAGACATGTTTAATTTATTCTATATTATTTTAGTATGCATGTATGTCTATGATTTTTTCCAATAGATAGTGTTAGAGTGAGGTACAATTGCTAGTGTATAGAGAGGATTACCAACACTGATGTAGAGGGGACATGCTATTACTGGCCTAGGGAGATACAACCTCTTACTGGTGCCTAGAAAGACCACCAGTATTGTTGTAGGGAGGACATTTTCCTATTGGTCCAGAAAGTGACAAAACATCTCAACAAGTACATCAAACTACTATAAAGATACAGGAGGGGCAGTATGGTGTTGTTGCTTTTGCTGAGGATATAACCTAATTGTTGTGGTCCTTGTTATTGTTGTTTCCTTTGAGGAACATAATAACAATACAAGATGGAAGATGGAGTTAATCTACATCTCTCAATCACCACCTTCATAGCCTTGTGAGGAGACAATGTCATCATTTTTTCTACATGCATGCAGGCCATGTTTCTAAATAATGTGCATAGGAGTGTCTATTTGTTTGTGCATGTGAAGGGATGAGTGTTGTCATTGGTGGGTGTGTTATGAATGGCGTTCTCATATGCATGTGATTTATGACGATGTGTGGTGATGTAATAATAGTTTGGTTTTGTGTGTTAAAGGGGTAAGTCATGGATTAATCGAGTTTTCTTAGGTAGCAAGTTAATAGGTTACTACAGTCCGATAAAAGATTTGGGGCTCTAATACCAAATTGTAACGGGTCAATAGGTTACTACAAGATTACAGCCCAATAATGTGCTTTGATATCAAATTTTATCAATTGATTATCAGTGTGTGTTGGGTAATGATTTTGAGATTGGTATAGGTTTTAATATCATGCAACTTAATCAGTTGTTATTAGTAGTAGTAGCCTTGTTATTAATTATGAGCTAGTATGTAATTTGTTTTTTCCAATGAGTGGCGAATTAATGGCGGCTACAAATTGTCAAGCTTTGCAAAATTAAAATAATTAGGTAGTATTTGATATATGTTATTTTATAGGACATCCATTTTAGGTATAATGTAACTCCCAACTTAACGAATTCTAAAGTGAATCATATAAACTCCTTGTATAAGCATGTAGTTGCATGACCAAAGACATCTTCTCCATCTAAATATCTTTTTATGTATTTCCCAATAAATAACGCACAATGCAAATTATTTTGTAGGGCTATACCCTAAAGTGCTTAGATGGAGTTAATGAGATACTCAATATTTTCAAGATCGTGAATCGACCAAAGGTTCTACATCCTAAGGCGCTTAGATGAAAGATGAGGTTAATCTACATCTCTCAGTGACCACCTTCAAAGCCTTGTGAGAAGACTGTGGCATTTTTCCTACCAACATATGGGCCTTGTATGCAAATAATGTGTAGATGTGTCTATTTGTATGTGTATGTTTGCGGATGAGTGTTGCTATTGGTTGTGTGTATGCATTGTGTTCTTATATGAACGTGATTTGTGATGATGTGTGTGGATGTAATAATGGTTTGGATTTATTTGTTGAAGGGGTAAGCCATGGGTTAATCAAGATTCCTTAGGTAAAAGGCTAGTTATTACTAGGTACCAACATCAATTACCAATGTTTGTCTAATAACAGATCTGGTGCTCTCATACCAAATTGTAACGGGTTGATGAGTTACTGCAAGATCACAACTCAATGTCGTGCTCTAATACAAAATTGTATCAGTCAATTATCGGTGTACATTCGGTAATGATTTTGATATTGGTGTTGGTTATAATACCGTGCAACTTAATATGTTGATATGTTTAGAAATAACTTGTTATTAATTATAAGCATGTTTTGTGGATGGCTGTTACAAATCGGTGTTGTACTTGGGTCACGAATTAGTACATAATTTGGGTTTTTCCTATTAGATGGCAAATTAATGGTGGCTACAAATTGTTAGGCTTTGACAAATTATAATACTTAGAGACTATTTAATATATGTTATTTTGTAGCACATACATTTTAGGTGTAATGTAACTCTCAACTTAATGAATTCTTCAATGGGTCATATGAACTCCTTAACTAAGCATAAGCATTGTAGTTGCATAACCAAAGACATCTTCCCCATCTAGATGTCTTTTTTTATTTTTCAATCAACAATGCACATTATAAATTACTGGCTTGAACACGTTTTGATATTATATAGGGCTATGTCCTAAGGTTGCTTGGATAGAGTTATGAGATACTCAATATTTTTAAAATTATGTATCGATCAAAGGGTCTATGTCATAAGGCACTTAGGTGAGAGATTGAGTTAATCTATATCTCTCAATGACCACCTTTATAGCCTTGTAAGAAGACAATGTGGTCCTTTTTCCTACCTACATGTGGCCTTGTATTTGAATAATTTGCATCAAATAATGTGTGTAGGTGTGTCTATTTGTTTGTGCATGTGAGAGGATGATGTTGTCATTGGTGGGTGTGTTATGAATGGTGTTCTCACATGCACATGATTTGTGATGATGTGTAGAGATGTAATAATGATTTGATTTTGTGTGTTTTAAGGGGTAAGTCATTGAGTTTCCTTAGGGAAGAGGCTAGTTAGTATTGATGGTAAAGTCGATTACCGATATCTATTCAATAATAGATCAATGCTCTGGTACCAAATTATAATGGGTTGATGAGTTACTGCAAGATCAAATTCCAATATGGTACTCTGATACCAAATTGTGTTAGTTGATTATTATTATATTTGGTAACGATTTTGAGATTGGTGTAGGTTTTAATATCGTACAACTTAATCTATTGATCTGATTAGTAATACCCTTGTTATTAATTATGGGTATGTTTCATGGATGGTTGTTACAAATCGATGCCATACTTGAATTAATACTAATTCATGGGTTAAATTAAAATACTTAGGCACTATTTGATATATGTTATTTTATTGCACTTGCATTTTAGGTTTAATATAACTCCAAACTTGATGAATTCTACAGTGGTTTATATAAACTCCTTGATTAATCATTGTAGTTGGATGACCAAAGACATCTTCCCCATCTAGATGTCTTTTTATGTATTTCTCAATAAACAATGCATATTATAAATTACTGATTTGAATACGTTTTGACATTTTGTAGGGATATCTCCTAAGGTGCTTTGATGGAGTTATTGAGATACTCAATATTTTCAAGATTTGCATCAACCAAAAGTTCTACATTCTAAGACGCTTAGATGGAAGATGGAGTTAATATATATCTCTCAATGACTACCTTTATAGACTTATGAGGAGACAATGTGGTCATTTTTCCAACTTACACGTGGGCCTTGTATCCAAATAATGTGCATAGGTGTGTCTATTTGTGTATGTATATGAGAGGATGAGTATTGTCATTAGTGGTGTATTATTCATTGTGTTTTTACATGAATGTGATTTGTGATGATGTGTGGGGATGTAATAATGGTTTAGTTTTGTGTGTTAAAGGGATAAGTCATGGGTTAATCGAGTTTCCTTTTGCAAGGCTGGTTGATGGTGCCAATGTCGGTTACCAGTGTGTGTCCGATAACATATCTGGTGCTCTCATACCAAATTGTAATGGGTTACTACAAGATCACAACCCAACGTGGTGCTTTGATACCAAATTGTATCGACTGATTATCAGTGTATATTCGGTAATAATTCTGAATTGAAAGGATTACTTTTATTGAATCCATATATATTGTTTATAATAAATTTTGTTTTGTAGCAAACACATTTTACATTCAATGATTTTTGAAGGAATATCCATATTGGTGGACTCTGTGTTATGGACATTATATATGTGTGTGTGAATGCTTGTCTTTGATCTATTAGATAGATTTTTATTTTAAGAGAAGATATATCAAGGTACGAACCATATTTTATTCAAGATTCATTAGTGTGAGTCATCGTGATAAATCAACACAAAATGCTAAACATTTTGTTCTAATTAGGACTGTGTATCGTGGCACAACAAAGTTTTGCTAAAACTCAATCAATAGAAAATGGAGCAAGTTTGATGCCTCAACTGGTTTGGGCTAGCCTCATGCTTAAATAAGGTTTATGTTTTTTAGAGGTTGCCAGATTAGAGATGGGAAGGAGAGATGATTCTCAAGTATGTAGCACCGTTTTTGAATATACACAAAACAAACTAGAAATTGTTCTAGTTGTTTCCATTTTCACTCTTTACTCTTTGGTACTTTATTTCTCGATTAAAAGGGCTATATCCTAAGGTGCTTGGATGGAGTTAATGTGATACTCAATATTTTCAAGATTGTGCATTGATCAAAGGTTCTACCTAAGGCACTTAAATGGTAGATGGAAATAATCTACATCTATGAATGACCACCTTCATAGCCTTATGAGCAGACAATGTAGTAATTTTTTCTACCTGCATGCGTTGTATCTAAATAATGTACATCAAATAATTGCGTAGATGTGTCTATTTGTGTATGTATGTGAGGGGATAAGTGTTGTCATTGGTGGGTGTATTATGCATGGTGTTGTCACATGCATGTGGTTTGTGATGATGTGTGAGAATGTCATAATGATTTGGTTGTGTGTGGTGGTTATGTCCATGCATTGGTGTAATTTTTATAACCTCGTGCTTATTTGTGCTTGTGCACACTGATTGATGTGGGTGGATGTCAAAACAATCACCCATGGCATGTCTTGAAACACTAGCCTATCGTAGGATATAGAAAATAAATCTTATAGGATATGTGGGGTGACAGAAATTTGAACCGAAGCTCAATCCAACATTAATGTTTTCCAAATTTTGGTTGAGGAGTTGAGAGTCACAAACTCACAATTCTTTGGGTTGGGACCAATTCTGTAGTGGTGGTTTTGGACCATAGATTCTTGTTTTGGGTTTTAGGTGGAATGGGGGTTAAGAGTTATAGTTTCCTGTAGGTTACTCGGTTTTTGGGGTTCTGTGTTGTGGTTGGATGTGCATATATTTTCCTTTCCTTTTCTTGTGCAGTTTCTACTTACATAGGTAGAAGATAGAGCAATTGCACTCATGCATTTGCATATATGAAGATGGAGGAATTCTGCTTGTGCATCAACACTTGTCATGTGTTCCAACAGGAAATGGTGCATATTGTCACAAGTCTTTATATATACTATTGGCGTATTGGAAACCATAACACCCTTTGACATCCATGGGAGAAAGGGCCAACTGGTACACAAATTTGGAGTTGAGGTATAGTTACAAGTATAGATATACCTATCCAAGCTACTGCAGGCATCCCTATTTGTGCTTGATAAAACTTGTTTAACATGAAATAATGGGTTGATCAGGACAATGGTGTTGTACACCCATTTGTGGTTTCTATGTAAATGCAGTTGTTATGTGGTGCATTCCATGCATGAAGTATAAGCATCATGTGTGTTGAAATCCTTTGTATGATGGACCTGCTCAACGCCCAAAAGGATTCACATTTGTGCATGAGCAATGTAGTTTTTACTGTTAGGAAATTATCGATATGCTCACTCTTAAGAATGCAAAAGCATAACATTGTTATTGTTATTCTTCATTTGATAAGTAAAAGCCTAACAAGTAACTATATCTTTGTTGTAAAGGTAGTAAATATAGGGTAAATAGAAATATTGATTTTGAAAATAGTAAGTGAACCTGCATAAAAGATAGAGCACCCATTTTTCTAGCAAGAGAGAGTAAAATCGATAGTTATTGGAAGTTTAATGTAGTCAACGGGATACACAACCACTCTCTAGGCTTATATCTCGAAGATCATGTTTTTACATAAAGATTGAGTGAACTTGAGTATAGTATAATAAAGAACCTCAAGAAAAAATCATTGCAAACTAAATTATATTTTGATGCATTTGAAAATGATTAATGAGTAAAATGTTAGTATGAAAAAGTGTATTTATAATGTAATAATGAAAATTAAGATGAAAGATAGGATTCTCAATGTATTCTATAGCAACTACTATATGTCATACACCCACCAATATCACATATGGCATCTTAAGATACCCGATATAGGTAGTCAGCGATATTGTGTTTATACATCCTCATTCATTGCAACTATTACCTATATTTTCATGGTATTAGAGTTTGATAATACATATAAAACAAACATGTAAGAGTTTTTTTCATTTTTAATGTAGTTTCTTATATGGTCTATAATGGTTATATATACCCCTTAATTTGTAGGTATCAGATATCTTTGAGGTTATTAGATTCATATTAACTAATAAGTTTTTTTTATAGCTTTCATTTTCTGAATGTGGAGAAGGAAGAGAATTGTGTTTGGATATTGAGGTGTGTGATAGTTTGTACTCCAAGAAGTTGTATGAGAGAGTTTTTATAACTTTCACTTCCATAGTCCTTATAGCCTTCATTGTCAAATATCATTTAATTTATATTTCTAAATGCGTCACACTTCTTGTGTGGACGGTACATTTTAAAGCATTTATTCTGAAATTCATAAGGAAAAAAGATATAGTGGGTGCATTTGGTGTGAGTTGGAAGAAGATCATTCACTCATTAGATGAGAGCTATAAGGAAGCAGTGATAATATAAGAATTGAAGTGGAAAAAATTTCTATTATGCTCTCTTACATTAAAGAGGAGTGGTTGGACTTATATAACAAAATAATTGTCTTAGCATGAACAAATAGGGTAATTATTTGTGGTACTCCTACAACTAATAGGTATATAAAACTGGTTATTAATGCATATGTATATTGTTTTTGGTTTTTAAATCTTGCAATGATTGTTTTGTAATGGTGTGTAGGGTGGAGAGTGCAAACATAAGGTTGAAAGAATTCCTCAATAGTTAACTAGGGAGATTTGATATAATTTGAAACCAAATACATTTATTAATCGAGTTACAAATTATAGAATTGAAGAAATCATTTGAAAAATTCTGAACCATCATCATGCATTATATTGACATAACACAAGATATTATAGCAAATTTGAAGAAAAGAGTATCACAACACTCCCTTGACTTGATTGTAAGAGAGTATAATCATGTTGAGATAGTAGGATTAGACCCAGCTACATATAAGTATACATTATAATATTCACATTGGTTGTTGTGTACTCATAAAATCAACTTTTTTCTTAAATATAGTAAATCTATACAATTGGCAACAGTTGATCCATAGTTGGAGGAGAACAAGCATGAAGTAAATGAATGACAAGTCATGAAATCTATCAAAATAAACTGATCTATCTAAGCAATATATTGCTCCATGTAAAACTCATCACACTTATGAGGAAATGTTGTTGATACGTCAAAGTGTTGAAGCTGAAAATAGTGTTAGTCTTATGTCTCCCAAGTGGCATCACATGACTCATATTATACCTTATACACATGAGGTTTTGTTTGTGTATTTACAACAGATGGCTTTATTGGCATAACTAAGATGCCTTGATGGTGGTCAAATTGTTGAACTTTCTTATCTAACACGTATGGTTTCACATCCAAACAAGGAATGCACCTGTAGTATCTCGATAACTTATATGTATTATTGCATTTTGCACAATCATATGGTTGTCAAGTAATCTAAACTGCATAAAAGAAAAGACAAAAATGATATATGTATAACATCTCAAGTTATATTTAATATAAAAATAAAATAGATAGTTACAGTTTGATAACTTATTTATTTTATCATCACCAAATCGAATTGCATACATTATTTAGCAAGCCAATCAATAGGAGAATGCCTCTAACAAACATTTTTCATCTACTTGCTTGCTCATGATTCTTTATCCACCCATTTTGGTCATACACTAACTTTGAAGGCTCATAAATATTTATAAATCCATGCCAATGATTGCAACATATAATTTAATTGTTGAATTATAACTAACTATATAGAGATACTTTGGTATTGTTATCTAGAGCAAAGTAGCATGGTCACTATGTTGTACCTCAATTCGAGATGCATTTTCTAGTTGCCTGTATAAGTATGCCAATTTTATTGCACCACAAGCAAAACTCTCAACCTTCTAAACATTACTAGTTAATTACGAGTTTATATATATATATATATATATATATATATATATATATGAATGTTATTGGTAGTACATCCTTAAATTTATCCTAATATATACCAAAACTGATACAACAAATACAATAAAGTTTTCTTATCATTGGTGAGTCTCCTTCTCCTAAACCTAAGGACATATCACTTAAAATATTTCTAACATCCATCAGAAGACCAAATATCTCGTGGGCATCGTGAAGGGTGATAATTATCTCATTCTATAATATGAGGAAGTTGTTTGTGTCTGTTGCCAATGCTTGATAAACTTACTCAACAATTCATGATCTCTAATTTTATAAAATAAATCTTTCTGTCTAATTAGCCAATTCCTATATGTAATCTCAACCCAATTATCAGGCCTCATATCCATTCGCTTCACTAAGCACTCTGCCACAACTATATCGTGTTTGGGTTGTTGCCACTTTTCGCATTGCCTATATATTTACATTTAAATAGTCATATAGAATTGTAATTATTAAATTTGATATATATAATTTCACTAAAGTTCAAAATTATTTGTTCTTGCCAGATTTTATAGGTGATGTGCTATTCAAAAATATAGAGTAACCTTGACATATATCATGGACTCCCTCACCAATTACTCTCTACACTATCCATCTTAGTATGTGAAGTATTTGCATCGTCCTCACACTGTAAAGGCCCGACATCATCAGCACGTATATTTGTAAAAATCTCTTTGTTTTTTGCTTATTGTCATCTGTGTGGTTATCTTCTATAGATATTGTGTTACGCCTCCTAGATGATGTAGTAATGTTATGTCCTTCTACTCATGTCCTGTGAGCTATACCTACATATAAAAAAGAATAATGAGTGAGTCAAATAAGTAGTGTATCCTATATATTACATTATATATAATATCAAGAAAACAAAATACATTCAGTGAAAAACAACACAACCGCATTGCTCAAAACAGGAGAAACACGGTCCAACCATAAGTCCCAAGTTGGGGACCTGTAGTTAAGCAACATCTCCTACTAACATAGAGTCGCAACTTTGCCTCGTTTCATACCAAGGGAGAGATGCGACATAGGCAAGTCCCTTTTGTAGGAGAGACATGCTTGGGCTTCCTCTTGAACCAGTAACATGATGATATTTTATTATCAAAATTTCGGTTGAAAATGAACTCGATATATAAAATGATAAAAAATAAACTAAATCAATAACATACCTTTAAAAATCAACAAGCTCTCTTCGAATTGACCTTTTTCTTTCTTTTTAAATGGTTCTAAAGGGTTACTTGAATGCGAAACAAGGTACACGAACACTAGGTCCCTCGAGTGAGCCGTATGAGACGATGTACGATTGGTGGTATTTCGGTCAAGATTGGTTCGCAAAGAGGGAGAGACGAAGTGTTTAAACATGCTTAAGGCTATCATAGTAACTTACGAATTTCACGATGAGTAATTTTGAAAACCGATGAAAAATGGGGTATACATATATCAATTTGAATGTACACGTATCAATTTTGAAGTATAATAATACCTTTAAAGCTTCACCTTGGGTTGTTCGAGAAGGCCAGTTCCTTGAGTCCCATAAATCTAAACTATTTTTCTCTCTCTTCGTATATATACCCAACTATGGCATCCACCCTACTTCTTAGTGTACCCACGTAGTCGAAAATTAAACGCAAAGCATCCGGACCATCGGTTCCTGCGACAATTCAAAGAAACGGCTCTGATCATTATTTTAGTCGGTAGCTGCTACAGGTGTCCTTAAACGGCGGATATGAAAAGCGAAAGCTTAAAGGAGCCGAAAAACACGCCGTTCCGTTGAGGGACCGGAAAAGAGCACCCAGTGAGTGACACTCGATCGCACTAGCTGTGGCTTAGTTGGGTGCATTCTTCCTCTCCCATCTTCGCGTGATCCGAAGCGATCCGTGTCTCAATTCCTTCCTCGCCCAACAGAGAGGTCTGTATCTGGTGGGTGGCGATCGACGATGGTGCAGGAGTCCTTCATTTATAGCTTTGTTGCGAGAGGGACGATGGTTCTCGCGGAGTACACGGAGTTCACCGGCAACTTCCCGTCCATTGCTTCTCAGTGCCTACAGAAGCTCCCTTCTTCCAACAACAAGTTCACTTTCAACTGTGATCACCATACCTTCAATTTCATCGTCGAAGATGGCTACGGTAAATCCTACTCAACAGATTCACGCCGCTCTCTTTCCTTTCCTGCTGGCATCCTTTATCGTGCGCGCATTTTGGGTATTCTTGTCCAGCATTCTCTTAACTCAAGGTTTGGAGATGTGGGCGTTGTCGAATATCTTCGGCATTGTATCCATGTCAGAATGGGTGCTTTCCTTTCCTTTCTTTGTTTTGTGGATAGCTGAGATCTAAAGCTTTCATTTCCTCTTTTTCTGTGGCAATAGGTTGAATTTCTACCTAATGGCGCTTTAGTCTTTTCTTTTCATCATTCAAGATTCCATTTGAATGATGGGAAAAACTTGTTTGATCTTATTATGCTGCTCCCGTCAAAATTTTTACTTTAATTTGGTTCATACCTTATTTCTCCTAGCAAAACTGCTCTAGTTTTTTCTGCTTTTGTTACCCGATAGCCTTTGTCTGTTGTCAATGATATGGGATGCATGTTTAACAATGAAGAATATTTCCTGGACTTGTCTTTTAGCGAAATATTAACAAATTTGAGACATCGAATTACCAATTCGATTCAATGTGGTTATCTATAATGACTGATAACGTTGAGACAGATTGAAGGATTACTTGCTTTTTTTCAATAAGCAGAAGGCTCACTTGCACGTAAGCTCTTGACATCTAGATAAAGCAGATTCTTTTTCTGAGCTAGCCAGCTGCTATGTGACTGTATAGGGATCAAAATGGCTGATGTATGCTGCCTATAAAGATCCAAGCAGGAACCAACAGAACACAGGGAACTGGAATACGAGTAAACAATCACATATTTTGCATCCAACAATGAAGACCTGGAGCCAGGCTAAATGGATCTACATACGATATAAAACCTGATGTGAGCTCAGCTGTATGTGTCACTCCATTGCGTTCATCTTGCAAGATCTGAATTAGTTTCATCATGATGAGAATGCCAATGGTGCAGTTGATATCAGAAAATCAGAACTGCCGATTAGGTAGATGTGATGACAAGTGCTCACTCTCAGTTAGCTCTTCTTTTTTGCTTACTTTGTTTCCTCCGGCTATGTTCTTTTGGAAGTTCTCAGCGACAAGCTTTTCCTGTTTCAGTTTCAGAATCTGAAGCATGTTCTCCAATTGAAATAACCTTTTTCTGTTAATCAAGGAAAATCAGAGCTATTTCTGTACAAGATGGACATAGTCATGACACATGAACCTTTGAACACGGAGTTTTTCCCAAGAGATAGAATCCTTGTTAGCTTTCTATAGTTGATTACACTGTTGTGACCCATGAAGTGACTCCATAACTTCCTCTTTTGGATCCATCTTAAAGTATGATGGTGATCTCGTATGAACATTTTTTAAATCTGTTCAGAGCATGTTTCTACCTTGTCTATCCTCTAATGATAATACGGTCTCATCAAAGTTCTATTTCATTCAGCTCATACTTCAATTTTATGTAGTCCTTTGCTCTTACCCTGCAGCTAATAGAAGCAATTCATCCTTCATTTTCTATTGCATGGAAGGTGATGGAACGTTATAATTTGTATTTAAAATTTTAAAGTAATCCTCTTGGTCGGGAATTAGTGGGCCACTTCTGGAAGTATATTTATTTGATTTAGACTTTTGTATGCTCAAAATATTGTGGATAAGATAGAATACATTCAAATTAGTTGGAGACTAAGCAACATTATTATGTGCATACACTCTTGATTCAAAATTCACTACTTGTTCAAAGCTTTGGAAAAGCTGCTTGTTTGCATAGTTAATTTCTTGTTGTATGTCCTGTTCTAGATTGATTTATGATCATAAGTACAAGATGAGTTATGGAAGTTTCTGAGTTCGCTTTTCACTTTTCACGCATTAAAGCATGGGTTGCCTAATGAAAATGAGCTTCAAAACTTTAGCTTAAGTTAGAAAGAATCAGTTTTAGCACATGCACAGCCTTTAACAAACCCCAATGTGCTCTTAGATCATCTCCTTTTGAATTTAAGGCAGGAAAGTGGTTTCTTTATTAGGCAGAAAAGGATGCATTAAACACAAACAGGATGGCATAATGCCATAAACATTTTCTTTTTATTTGTCAATTTTCATTATGCAAGATGTTGCAACCATAGGTCTTAGGGATAGGTTGAGACCGTTTCTCCCATCCCTATCTTCCAATTTTCTTTGGTGCCACTGGCCCACCTTGTGCTTGAATGCTTAGCTGCTTGTTGCTGGTTGTCGATCCCACTGTTACTTCTTCACTAGGCCAGCTAGTTCCTGGAAATTGTCTATTCTCTTACCAATACATAAATAGTAAAACTCAGCATTAAATGACAACTAATAATATATGGAAGCAATACAATTGTAATCGGACTCCTTGAATGAATATCATATCTGTAATTTCTAGAAGAAAAGAGGGGAAAATTTTAAACAATATTATTGAACAAATTTTCAGTAATCTGTGTGTTCTTTTTGCAGCATTTTGTGTTGTTGCAAGAGAATCTGTTGGGAAACAGTTATCCATAGCTTTTCTGGAACGAATAAAGATCGAGTTCAAGAAACGATATGGGGGTGGGAAAGCTGATACTGCCACGGCGAAAAGTCTCAACAAAGAATTTGGGTACGTTCTTGAACAAGCTCAGTATTATAACATAGATTTCCTCATAATGATTGTGCAGTAGTCACTCAGTTATTATGTCGTATTGGCAGTCCTATAATGAAAGAGAATATGCAATATGTAATAGATCACTCCGAGGAGATTGTAAAGCTCTTGAAAGTGAAGGGTCAAGTGTCTGAAGTCAAAAGCATTATGATGGAAAACATAGACAAGGTACTTCCTTTGATGTTTTTAAGATTGCCTATCTTCTGTACAACTTTGAAAAGCACAAAAGTAAGATCTCCAAATAAGTATTTTCACAGACAATTACTCTCATATTGTTATTTGTCATTTCTTGGTTCAAAGTAATTTTATGCTTCCACAATGGCTGAATATATATCATGGGACTATATATTGTCATGCCTGAGAACTGTCCCATTCTGTGTCTCAGTGTGTGATTTGTCTCGTCTATTCATGTCATTTGCCAGGTCTATATTACTGGGATAAACTGAACGTTGAATCAAAGCACGTGCATGAACATGGACACTACATGGGTATGAAATACTAATATTGAATAATATAACTCAATACAAAAATTTTGAAGGTTACAAAGTCTTTTGAAGATGTAACTAATAACTCACTACTGTGTACTTTACTACCAAAAGTGCTTGCTGACTTGTTAACGTTGCCTCTTCTACATATCTTCTACTGCTGGATGTAATAAGAGAAAAGTTCCTTATAACGTACTTTTAACCATTTTTATTTGTGATTGAACTTAATTAAAAGGTCTCTCGTTCTTTTGCACAAGTACTGATGACTCCAATATAATTTCAAAGAGTTGGACAAATTGCTGTTTAAAATAATTCTGAGCTTTAAAACAATACCCAAGTTCACTTTTGAGAAGAATATGTTTGCTTCAGTAATAATGCAAGATTTCCATTCAGTAAGATGTCAGGCAAGTTCCCCTGAAAATGTTGGTCCCAAAGTCTTGTCACCTCAGAATATTCATTAAAACTTGGATCTGTTTAGAACATTAATTGGAAGAATTTCGGAGTGGAGTAAAGTGCATAACCATATAAGCCTCTTCAGTGTACTTGTCAGTTCAAAATCTTCAATAAAGAGAAGTATTCTGTTGATAAAAGTGATGAATCTCTAAAAGTATGAGCAGCCCACTGAGTTTAGAACATTCCATCCACTAAAAAAAATGAGCCAAAAAAGTGTATCGGTGCCCATATTGCATTGGGCACTGATACGCCTGTATCGTACCGTATTATACGATATAATATGATATGGTACAATTTTTCTTATTTCTTGATAAAAAATCAAAAAATATTAATAAAATTCAAAAGAATACAAGAATTAAAATTAATGAACAAAACATATATAACACAATCAACATTAAACAAAATCAAATCCAAAAGCTTGGTTTGAAATAGATAATTCTTAATAAATGACTATGACTCTACAAAAATATTGAAAGAGATTGTGAGAAGAGAATAAAAAGTTAAATAATATCTCATAATGAACAAGCATCCGTACCATAACGTGAATACTGAATACCATGAATTAATAAACAACAAAGTTACAAAGTTACAACTTACAATCATCCATACCAGAATGTTACAAAGTTACAATTACATTTAAAAGTTAAAACAATCATCCATAACGTGGATCGTACGGTACACGATAAAATCATATCGTATCGTACGATACGATACAATTTTTATAACATTGGTAGTGTGTTCTACCAACTATCAGATATACAAAAAGAGCAAAGATCCCGTCTCCTTTTAGAATTTCTGATGGTCCATAAATCTTGGATGATTCTACCAGTTGCATTGATTACATTATGTAAAAAAGTGTATTTTTATGTATATTTGGTCATATTGTAATTTCTAAGAGTTCTGTAGCTATTCTATTACCTTCTTCAATCTATTCGACATGTTGGGTACAATTTTCATGCATGACTAGTGGTCATCTTTCTGCTTAATCTTAAAGGTCGACCCCTTTTAACTGTAACTTGTAGTCCTAATGTTATTTTGTTCAGATTCTCTTTGTTTGTTTGTTTCTTTTCGTACTTTTGTGGTATATCAGAGCCTTAGCGTAAGGTGGAGGCTTTAGTCGGTTTTAGAAGGATATGGAGGTAATGAGACGCTATGTCAACACTTTATAGCGGTGAAAGTGTCCCATATGACACCCACACCAACACCATCACGATATTGTGTTGGAAATCGTTAGATACGTTTCGTCACTTCTGTTATATTTTATCAAATAGTGAGAAATTGTTACCTTTTTAGTGAATAATAACCTTTGGAAACTGAGTTTTCCTTCTAGTTTGTGAGATACTGTTTATCGTATAATAGTATATATAGTTTATACATATTATCATCTTGACCCTGCGTCAATGACTTTTGACATTTTTGTATCCTTCACCTTCACTCGCATCTTGCCTGGGCATTTACACCATTGTGACTGTGACCAGAGGTCTCTCTGCACCTAGATCAAGCTAGTCTGTCTTTGCAGCTTGGCCTCATCATTGTGCTTGATTCCCAGGCGATGAAGATTATGGATCATGGTAGTTTTAAGTTGAGACTTCAATAGAGCAAGATTTTAAGAAATGGAAAAGATCATTTGACTCTGCTGAATATTGTGACTTCTATAGATTTTTCAAAATTTCTGGATTCTGAGGTTTGGGAAAGAATAGTTATTTTGCGACAATATTTGGTTTATTGCGTGATGTGTGAGCATTTTTTGGGGGAATACTAATATTGATAACGCTATTCCTCAAAGAAGGAACATGGACTTTTAGCTGCGTATGTTTTTGTTTTCCAAGGCCACAAAAGTTTGTTTCCGGTTGCTTTATTGGCTGATGGGTCTTGGTGGGATCATACTTTATATTTGCAAGCACTGAAGTGGAGCGGTAATATGGAGAAAGGTGAAGCTATTCGTCTTATTCCACTTAACGTTGATTGGACAAACAATACCTATTGGCCTCATTTGTAGAATGATAAACTTGAATTAACAACGGTTTCATGTCTATAACACTACTAAGATAGAAAGAATGTAGCTTTTGAGATCAATTCGCCATATGCATGCCTTTCCAAATACAAACCTAGAGATTGGTTATGCATGTAATTAACCATATTTCAACCTCCATAAACAATCGACTCCACATTTGACCTTCATACCGATCCAACAACAACTTTCAACATTATTTTTTTGCTTTTATATTCGCTACTTCTTTGATGCCCAAGTCATATCTTGCTTCTTACACATTTACTTTTCAAAAAAAGAATGATGATAACAATTTTCACTCTTACAATCAACAAATGTATCATCACATGAATCATTTGGTCTACTACCATCAATCTCAATATTGTCATTTGTCGTTGATCAAATGTATACCATAATGTACACTTTCATCATTTATTGTATATCCAAAATCTAATACACCAGATGAACGCTTTCACTTCTTTCCTTTGAAGTCCTACAATAACAATATATGTTTATGGAGAACCAAACAAACTAAGCAAAACAAAACTAACATATAGTATATATATTATGTAATATCATATACATCTTTTTGAAGAGTGCCGTGCTTGAGCTGTAACATCTTCTAGAACGGGTCGCGCCCATGTAGCGGTTCTCTATAAGAATGTTATGGGTGCATCTGCTTTGTAACGAAAATGTGTCTTCCATGTGACTTTTTTTTATAATGACTTCCTACCTTACCAGAGTTGCGCACAACAAATTGTAAAATATGATTCTTTATGTGGTTCATTCCTATATCGATGGAATGCTTATAGGCAATCAATGTCGTATAGAGATTGAAAGTGATGAAAATAAGGTCAATAAGAGTAGAAAAGTCATCGATACAAGGGTAGAAACTGTCAACCACTAATTGAAGGTTGGATACGATGAGCGAAGGCAGCCATAAAAGGGAGATGCTAATGATGGTGGTGTAGAACCGAAAGTGGTGTCATTAATGGGAAAGAGAGGTAGGAAGAGAGAGAAAGTGCACATGTGTAATTTCATTATTTTTGAAAAAAAATGTTTAATACGATGTGTATGAATAATAGTTATATATGGCACCAAAACAATGTTCAAGCTTCTTAAGCATAAAAAAGCCCAAAAAACAAAGCAATATCATTGCTTCTCAACGTAATTCCCAACTCATAGGACATCATAGTTTTTTCTTTTTTATCTTGTCAATGGTTTGAAAAGTTTTAAATATATGAAATATACTTTTCCGATTTGGTTACTTTATACGTAAAAATTAAAATTGACACATTTCATCTCTTCTAAGAAAAGCGTTAAATAGTTAAGTTTAGTTGTTTAAAGCAACAACAACAACAACAACAACAACAACAACTAAGCCTTTTCCCATACTAGACGGGGTCGGCTACATGGATTCTTTATTTCCACAGATCTCTATCGTGTGCCATGTTAGCAGTTAACTCCCAATAAGCTAGATCATTCTTTATTGTTTCTTTCCAACACTTTTGTGGTCGTCCTCTACCTCTTTTAATACTTTCCAAATTTAGTTTTTTTAACCTTCTTACAGGTTCTTCTTTTGATCTTCTTTCTATATGTCCAAACCATCTTAAACGATGTTCTCTCATTTTATCCTCTATTGGTGCCACTCCTAATTTGTTTCTAATAACCTCATTATGTATACGGTCTTTTCTTGTATGACCACTCATCCATCTCAACATCTTCATTTCTGTCACAGACATCTTTTGTACATGTTAAGTTTAGTTGTTTAAAGCGATGAAAAAATAATGGAGAAGTTGTGCATGAAATTAATGCATATTGGTTAAAATAAAAAATGCATATGTATTCTATATGACAATAAAATACATTAAATTCAAAGATAAATATTATAGACAAGCAATTAGATTTATTATATTATATAGTTCTAAGTATTGGATAGTTAACCATCACGTGTAAAAGATAACCAAAACAATAATGAATATACTAAAATTAATGGCTAATCACACAAGGAAGAACCCTATTTGTAACGAGGTTATCAAAAACAAATTGGGAATAATACTAATAAATGATAAAACAAAAAAAATCATTTAAAATAATTTGAACACAAAGAAACAACTAAAGAAAACTAATGTAAGAAAGTATGAAAAACTAGATAATGAAAATGTTAAAAGAGAGAAGAAAACCACAAAAATGTTACAAGGACACAACAAAGAATGATCTAATTTTTGCTAATTGTTAATATCACAGAAAATCAAGTTCTATAAAAACAAAGAATTCATATAACTAACCCATTTAGTATGAGAAAAGACTTAGTAGTAGTGATTGTTGTCTTACTGATTGTGAAAATTGTTTTGCAATCTTAACAGGAAAGGTAGGTACCCAAATTAAAGTCAGTAGATACTAGCGTATTTGATCTCATATAAACATATAGAATACTATCAAAAGTCATACTCGAGTGTGTGTGTGAGAGAGTTGACTAAACCTTATAAGAAAACTATAATGGGTTTAATGATGGTAATTTACAAAAAGAACCAGCGGTAACCGCTTTCTTCAAATCTGTATTGCTGCTTGTGTCACTGATCCACCCCTCACGGGAATGTTGTTCTCCCTCTCAAATTAACTGAACGACAACCTGTATAACCAAAAACAAGAAAAAAAGGAAGAAAATAAATCGAACCCATCCTAGTGCGAAATTCTGCCGGTTTGCTTTCAACTCTAATTGCGTGATGATTTCCAGACTCGATGTAGTAGCACTTGGCAACATCTGCTCTCACAAAGTGGTACCTGAAGCCATCACGCGATTCAGATATCAATCCCATAGTCTGTGGTTTGCTCAATCTTTTTTTACAAGACAATAATCTTCTCCCTATATATATATATATAAATATAAGTAAATGCTCAAACCTTTTTCATGCTCAAATCTACTTTATCATCTCAAAAGTTTGACTTTTAAAATGAATAATTGAGGTGATAAAGCAACAACAACAACAACTAAGCCTTTTCCCATACTAGACGGGGTCGGCTACATGGATTCTTTGTTTCCACAGATCCCTATCGTGTGTCATGTTAGCAGTTAACTCCCAATAAGCTAGATCATTCTTTATTGTTTCTTTTCAACACTTTTGTGGTCATCCTCTACATCTTTTAATACTTTCCAAATTTAGTTTTTCTAACCTTCAGGTTCTTCTTTTGATATTCTTTTTATATGTCCAAACCATCTTAAACGATGTTCTCTCATTTTATCATCTATTGGTACCACTCCTAATTTGTTTCTAATAACCTCATTATGTATACGGTCTTTTCTTGTATGACCACTCACCCATCTCAACATCTTCATTTCTGTCATGTACATGTTGATGATTAATTGCCCAACACTCAGAACCATAAAACATAATATTTACCTTTTAACTTTAATGGTATCTTCTTATCACAAAGAATACCTTATGCTCCTCTCCATGTTAACCAATCAGCATTAATTCTATAAGTAACATCTCCATCAATTCTTCCATCACTCTGAAAAATTGACTCTAGATATTTAAAACTTTTTTTTAGGGGATGCAATGTGTGCCAATTTTAATTTCTATGTCCTCTGAAGTAACCAAACGATCAAACTTACATTCCATATATTTTGTTTTTGTTATGCTAAGTTGGAGGCCTTTGCATTCTAATGTTTCTATCCATAGTTCCAATTTTCTATTAACTTTTTCCTTAGACTCCTCCACTAACACAATGTCATCTGCAAATAACATACACCAAGGTACTTCATCTTGAATATGTTTTGTTAACTCATCAATCACCATTATAAATAAGTATGGACTTAAAGTTGATCCTTGATGTAACCAAAATATTAACTTCAAACAAGTTTGTCATTCATTCATGAGTCCTCACACATGTTTTTGCACCATCATACATATCGCTTATAAGGTTAATGTATGTCAATGGGATACCTCTTTTTTTCAAGGTTCTCAAAAGAACCTTCCTCGGTATCCTATTATAAGTTTTTTCTAGATCAATAAATATCACGTGAAGGTCTTTCTTTTTTGCTCTAAAATATTCCTTAAGACGTCTCAAAAGATGAATCGCTTTAACAATAGATCAACCTGGCATGAATCCAAATTGGTATACTTGTCTTAACCTACATTTGATAATTCTTTCCCATAATTTCATAGTATGGCTCATTAACTTCATACCTCGATAATTCACACAATTCTGAACATTTCCCTTGTTCTTATATATGGGTATAAGTGTACTCGCTCTCCATTCCTCGGGCATCTTTTGGTTTCTTCATATTTCATTAAATAGTCTTGTGAGCCAAGTATTTTCCAAACTTCTATAGGAATATTGTCTAGTCCTACCGATTTACCACCCTTCATATGTTTAAGAGCCTCTTTGACTTCATTCTTGCTTTGGGTGGAAAAACAATTACTAAATTGGGTATATTCTCCACATTCTAAAGTACTTATGGGTGTTTAGGAAATTGACACTCCTAAAGTGAACTCATGGTTATTTGGACCAGTTGGTGTAAGGCATTGCCATGAACGTAGCTCAACATGCTGGACTGTCCACGAAAATACCATAGCTCAAGATTTAAGGTCAGTCAAACAAGGAGGAACTCTGCAAGCAATTTTCTTGTAGGTCCACTTTGTCTTTGGATGCAACCTACAGTAAAATGTGATAGACACAAAGGTTCATCAAGTGTAACAGGCTAGAATAGTCAGTATGAAGCCCTTGTTTTGTAGTTCTGTATGGACTTGCATAATGAGTTTGATATGCTAATGAGCATCATTCCACATAAAGCCACTTTTCCTTCAGTACTGCAGGCAATTTCTGAGCTTATAACTGAGGACACTCATTGAAGTCCTCTGTTATTCGTCCCATTGAAGATGCCTGATAACAAAGCACACTCAAGTTAAGGGGATGAAAAAGAGACTTTGAGTTGTATGTCCAAATTGATGAGGAATGAAGAACGTTGTTATTAGCGTGAGGAGCTTGGACACGCGAAGTATTCTTATACAAGCTTGAAAAAGAAAGATTAGAGATTCAGCAGCATCCATAGCCATGGATAGATTGAATATTTGTCATATAAGGTTTCTTGTGTAGACAATATCCAACATCCAGTATTATCTAGCACTTGAGACTCTGAGCGAATATAAAGTGCTTCTACTAGCAACACTCTTCTGAAATGCAACATCAACTTAAACTCCTTTGACCTTCAGCTTTGCCTCTTATACTTGTCTTGTTTTGGTGGTACTTCCCGTGCTGTTCCTTGTTTGTAGTTGGGCTGATTGAAAGGCTTAGGTGCCTCATGTCATATGCAATGTAATATTTCTATCTTAACCATTGCATAGCTTGTCGGGCCTTCAACAACGCTGGTGAATGGTGAATTGCTCATTTATGTATCAAAAGGTGGTGAAATTGCTCAAATTACGCAAAAAACAAAGTTGATGCTCATACGTGAGTGGAACACATAACATCTTTCCAAGACAATTTTCACGAGAAGAAAGTAATTTACCAAACATTTTAATGCCATAACTAGTGTTATCCGTATCACATCGTGGAATCCCCGTTTTTGCGGGTTTTTGGCGTTTGTTGAAAGCTCCCAAGGTGCTCTTTGGTGGCTCCCGACGCTCTCAAGGTATTC
The DNA here is from genome assembly GCA_036023115.1 of Brasenia schreberi. Lineage (NCBI taxonomy): Eukaryota > Viridiplantae > Streptophyta > Magnoliopsida > Nymphaeales > Cabombaceae > Brasenia > Brasenia schreberi. The sequence continues at coordinate 11,779,349 of JAYKKT010000092.1, read as the reverse complement.
AAGGCTCTCAAGGTGTCCTATGGCGTCTGTGCAAGGTTCCCAACCCGTATTATGCTATACTTTTTGAGTTTTTCAATTTTTTTATATTTGTTGTTTTTTTGTGTTATTTGTGTTTTTCTTTTTTTGAATGACAATATATGAAGTTATGAAGTGTGTGAATATGATTTTTATTGTATTCGTGAAGTGAGAGACACTATTTGAGTGTTAAGTGAAGATTGGTGATTTATGAAGTGCTTTTTTGAAGTTTTTTATTAGATTAAAGTGTTCAATTGAGATTGCACGAAGGGGTGCTAGGGACTCCCAGTCTCGGTTCGATGATCCAACATGACAGTAGGGTATATTAATTGAGGGAAAGAGATTGATGATAAAATGTATGTTTTGTGAAAATGTGGTTAGTGGTAAAATTTTATGATTGAAACATCACCTAACAGAGACTAGCAAAAAAAGTTGCTCCTTACACGAGCAGAGTTAGGAATTTACCAAAAGCCATTAAATGATAATGTCTACATATGATTGAGAGCATACTTGAGAGGAGACAATAGAAGGATGATTTAGAGATGTTTGAGGAAGAGGATGATGTTGTTGGATTGGATGATAATATTCCTTCTGATGGTAGGACAAAAGTTGGTAGTTGTAGTTCTCAATCACTAACCATGGGAAAGAGAGTTGTTGAAGAGGTTGCAAGTGGAAATGGTAGAAGAGGAAGTAGTAGAGGAAGAGTTTACTGTTGAAGACTATTAACCCTTGTTAATTTTTTGTTTTGGGTCGTTTGGCTCCTATTGGATAATAGGAGCTGTATGTCAGGGGTAGATTAATCTTTCAAGTTATAAACCATTATATATATTAACCTTAATTGTAATTTGTGTTTTAAGTGAAATAAAGAGAAGAGATAGGACAACTGCAGAAGAGGGAGGCGCCGACCCTCTGTTCACTTCAGTAATGGAGATTTGCATGTGTTTTTGACTTGTTTATGTTTTGTATTGTTTACCAGCATGGTATCAAAGCCTAATCTTTGCAATTAGAGCATTTTTTTATGATTCTACTGCAGTTCCCAATGAGAAAAGGTGTGTAAGGCAACGTGAATTAGTTGTAGTCTACAGAAATTTAAATAAGGTCAGTTTTATCTTCACGAATAGTCGTTACGAAAAAGAATTTCTGAAAAAGGGAAAGTGAAGATTTTTTTCAGCCCTAAAAGAAAGGGGTTTTCTTCATGTGTGACAAAGGTAAAATGATCGACTGTGGAGAAAATGTTATTTTAGAGAAGGGAGAAGGATTTCAGATTAAACATAATTATAAATATAAAATTAGATGGCAGAAATTACTTACAATGGGCCACACCAATTGAACTGACTGTTATGGCAAGGGGGCGATGAGATTATTTGACTGAAAATATTCACATGCCCAACTTAATTGATCTTTCTTACTCTAAATGGCATAGGAAAAATGTCCTACTAAGTGCATGACTCATCCAGTCCATGATACTATCCATTGCAAGTACCTTTATGTTTCTAGAATCAGTCAAAGACATCTGGGCGATTGTTCATGATGCGTATGCTTAGAGGAAGAATATTGCAAAAAAGTATGAGATTATAGAATGAATCCGCAAATACAAACAAGGAGGAAGATAAGTGAGTAAGTACTATGCAGAACTTCGTAGTTTATGGGAAGAATTACAGTACTACTCAAAGATCAAATGTCAAAGTATCAGAGTACGAGGCAGTTAAGAATAATATCGTAAGCACAAAAGAAATTCCTTCATTGAGTACATTATACTCCTTACTACGAGAAGAGGATCGAAGACGTTTAGAGAAATAAAGAAAAATAAGCCAAGAGACGATTGCATTTGTGGGCAAAATTGTAACTAATTATTCAGGATCCCGTGGCAGAGGAGGTTATGGAGGTCGTGGTAGAGGTTGGTTCCAATCTACTCCAGATGAGAATGGTAAGTTGTGTTGCTCATATTGTGGGAAAACCATACATACATAGGAAACTTCCTAAGAACTAGTGGACAGACCCAACTATATTCATAATAGACTAAATAGAGCATATTTCAGTGAACAAGTTGAAAGACAAAATCTGCAAATTGGATTGAGTTCATTGGTTGATATGAAGAAGGAAATCAAAGAGCTTAAAGTGAGACTAACAGAATCACAATCTGCGTCTATGATTCCCAAGCTACCATGGCATGTCTTTTTCGTTCATGGCTTCTGGTAATTCACTTGTTCCTAATTCAAGAATATGTATAGTTGACTCAGGGGCAACAAATCATATGGTTGGTCATCGAGAATATTTCTATGACTATCAGTTGATTTAGGATGGTGTTGGCATTAAGCTGGCCAATGTGGGAAAATGAAGTATAATAATTGCTTTTGGGACTCTTAAAAATGTTCTATATGTTCATAATATTTCAATCAATCTCTTATTAGTTTATGCTCTAACAGAAGACTAATCTATTATCAGTTTATGCTCTAATAGAAGACTTGGATTGTGTGGTAACCTTTAACTCTATGTGTTGCATTTTTCAGGAACTAAGGACGAGGAAAATCTTTGGTCAGGGTAACTTAAGGAGAAAACTTTACTTTTATGAGGAAACAATCAGGACAACTATACAGTCTACTCTAACTACAAAAGGGGAGAAGGAAGAGCTAATATTGTGGCATCGATGATTGAGCCATTTACCTATTTCTAAGATTAGAATTCTATTACCTGAATTTTCGAGTTGTAGTGATTTGTTTTTGCAATGTGACACTTGCCAAAAGGCGAAACATCATCGTGTATCATTTCCTTTCAATGAAACTAGAGTTTCGAAACCATTTTAAATTATCCATTCTGATGTTTGGGGCCCATGTTCTATTACTTCATTGTATGGTCATAAATACTTTACTTCTTTCATCGATGATTACACTAGATTTACCTTATGATGACCAAAGATGAAGTGAAGAATATTCTGCTTATATACTGCAAATTTATCCATACCCAATTCCAGGTGACAATTCAAGTCATTCGTAGTGATAATGGAGGAGAGTATATGTCTCAATCACTACATTCTTATTTTCAAAGTCAAGGAATCCTACACCAAACATCATGTTCCCATTCCCCATAACAAAATGGAGTCTCTTAAAGGAAAAATAAACATATTTTAGAAGTTGCTAGAACATTGCTTATTGGGTACAATGTTCTTAAATTTTATTTGGGAAAGCTGTCCTAACTGCAATATTTCTTAGAAATAGCATGCCCACTCAAGTCCTTAATGGTGATTCACCTTTTCATGCCTTATGTCATAAAAAAGGCAATTTCATGTACCTCTTAAAGTATTCGGATGCACCTGTTTTATGCACATTCACAACAGTTCTAGAGATAAATTAGATGTTAAACTATTAAATGTATTTTCATGGGTTACTCTTCCACTCAGAAAGGGTATAAATGTTATGATCCTGAAAAAAGAAAACTATATTTTACGATGGATGTTACTTTCCATGAAGACTTGTTATTTTATGGTGTTAATGAAAATCAATCATCATATCAACCTGCTTCAATTGTACTACCTATTCCACTATTGAAAGAGTCTCACAAGGTTGAAGAGGAAAAAGAGACTACAGAAGAAAGAAGATGGCAAACATATTGAAGAGGCGAGAGAAAGATATTCCTCCCAAATCCTAATGCTACCCTAGATCAGAATTCTTGCTCCGAATCAGCTCTCATTCAATCCTATCTAATGATTGTGATAATTTACCTATTGCTCTTTAGAAGGAAAAATGTGAAGCTGCAAGATATCCTATACACAAGATGGTTTCATATACTAATTATCCAAAAGAGTATCAGGTGTTTGTGATGAATGCATATAATATCTATATTCTCAAAATATTTGAAGAGGCCGAACAAAATTTAGATTATAGAGCAGCTATAAAAGAAGAAATCTTAGCATTAGAAAATAATCAAACTTGAGAACTTACAGATCTACCACCTTAAAGGAAGATTGTGGGTTACAAATTGGTGTATAGAGTAAAGTTTAAGGTTGATGGACAAATAGAAAGATACAAGGCGAGACTAGTAGCTAAGGGCTATAGTCAATCATATAGAATTGACTATACAAAGACATTTGCACCTGTTGCAAAAATGGATACCATCAGAATCCTCTTAAGTGTAGCAGTTAATCAAGGATGAAAACTATGACAGCTAGATAAGAAAAATACATTTCTTCAAGAAGATCTTACTGAGGACATCTACGTGGACTTACCTTCAGAATATTATCAAGGAAAGATGTCATCAAAAGTATGCAAACTAAAAAAATCTATTTATGATTTGAAGCAATCACCTAGAGCTTGGTTTGAAAAGTTTAGTAATGGTATTCTTGGTTTGGGTTTCACACGATGCATTAATGATCACACTTTATTTATCAAGCGGAACAAGAAGACTATTCTCTTAATTGTGTATGTTGATGACATTATTATTACTGGTGATGATGTGGAAGGAATTACTTATTTGAAAAAATAGCTATATGTTTTATTTGATCTGAAAGATCTAGGAAAATTATACTATTTATTAGGGATCGAGATTGTTCGAAGCAAATGTTGTTTGTTCTTAAGTCAAAGAAAGTATATCCTTGATTTGTTGAAGGAGACAAAGATGGAAGATAGCCAAGTATGGTCAATTCCCATTGAAATTCAAAAGGAAGTTGCTGAAAATTCTAAGGAACCCTATGAATATGTGAGGAGATATCCAAAATTAGTGGAAAAATTGATATATCTCACAATTACAAGACCCGATATAAGTTTTGCGATCAACTATGTTAGTAGATGGATGCATTCACCATCAAGACACCATATGAATATTGTATTTTATATCATCAGATATCTAAAATCATCTATTACCCATGGTTTACTTTACTCCCCACATGGTTTCTTCATATGCTGATTGGACAAGTTTTACATATGACAAAAGATCTACTTCATGGTATATTGTATGTCTAGGAGGTAATGTTGTTTCATGAAAGAGCAAGAAATAGTCTGTTGTAGCTAGATCAAGTGCAGAGGTAGAATATCATGCTATTGCTCGTGGTATGTGTGAGGGTTTATGGGTAATATCACTAATAGAGGAAATTGGCTTTTAAAGAAACTCTTCAATTAATTTTTTTACAACTCTTTAAATAGCCTTTAATCTAGTCCTAATGAAAGAATAAAACACATTGAAGTAGATTGTCACTTTATTCAAGAGAAGGTGTACTAGAAAATATTCAATCTCATCCATATCCGTTCAAAGAATCAGTTGACAGATATTCTTACCAAACCAATGGTTGCAAATGAACTAAAGAAGGCTCTTTGCAAGTTGGGGATCTCTAATATTCAAGACCCAACTTAAGGGGGTGTGTTGAAGACTATTAACCCTTCTTGTTAATTTTCTCCTATTGGATCATAATCGAGCTGTATATCTCTTTTACTTACTAGGGGTAGATTAGCCTTTTAAGTTATAAACCATTATATATATTAATCCTAATTGTAATTTGTGTTTTAAGTGAAATAAAGAAAAGAGAGAGGACAACTGCATAAGAGGGAGGCGCCAACCCTCTGTTCACTTCAGTAATGGAGATTTGCATGTGTTTTTGACGTGTTTATGTTTTGGGTTGTTTACCAATACTTACTCTGGTGTACAATCATTTTTTCCTCTTACCATTACACATGGTGCTCAACCCGTAATTCGTGTGCTTCAAAGCAATTGCATGAGTAGGTATATCTTTTAGTGGGCAGATAGTTTTATCATGCATGCATTCCATTTAATGCAACAAACAATTTTCATTTTTATGTAATGACAAATGTAATTGTTAACATTGGTCTAGGGTATAAGATGCCCTCTTATCAAAAGTTAAGAGGAAAACTATTAGATAAGAATGCTCTTGAAGTTCTGGAGTATATGAAAGGAGACATGATGTACTATTATGGCAAACAGATGGACATATAAAGTCATAAACGAGGAAAAACTATTAAACTTTTTTATTTATTTTTCTAAAGTATTTATGTTTTTTAGATCACTAGGCATGTCAGAGGAGAGGCATAGTAGAGGTCCTAAGGTAAGAGTTTTACAAGGTGATATCTAAGGTTGGGAATGTAGTCCAATTAGTTACAAATAATGTAGCTAACTATAAAGCAGCTAGAAAGGAGTTAGCATATACTTATGGGACTTTCTATTAGACATCATGTGCAACTCATTGATTAGATCTCATCCTGAGGATATTGGTGAGATGGATGAGATAAAAGCAACAATTGAGTGTTGTCAAGATATCACCAAATTTATCTATAACCATGCTTTTGTATTATGTATGAGTAGAAGATATACACATGGTGTAGAGCTTCTTCGTATAACTGCAACTCGGTTTGCAACTAAGTTCTTATATGTAAAGAACATTGTGAAACAAAAGTAAGTCTTAAAAATAATGTTCTTAGATGAGTGAACAATTTGCGGAGTTATCTCAAAATAGAAAAAATAGAAAGTTGAATGAGATTTGATAGACAATCTTTAGGGGTATATTTTAGAACTCCTATGTTAGACTATTGAGGATTACGTCTGAAAGTTTTGAGATTAACTGACAACGAGAAACCATCTATGGGCTATCTTTATGAAGTCATGGATAGGACAAAAGAAGCAATTAGAAGCAATTTCAATGAAAAAAAGAGGGATTATGTGCTCATGTAGAACATTATAGATAACAGATTTAACAAAAAATTGTATAAGCCTATTCATGCAACAACTTATTACCTAAACCCAATATTCTACAAGCTTTAAAAAGGACGGTGAGGTAAACCAAGATATCATTAGTATAGATAGATTGGTCCCTGATGAGAGTAGAACAAATGCTATACATCAAGAGATAATATCTAGAATAATGCTCTTCACTTAATTGGCTTGCTTGTAGCCATTCGCAACTGTACTAATATGCGTCAAGGTAAACCGTTTATCTTAATATTTAAGTTTCTTAAATCTTATATTTATTATGGATTAAGTCACTGATGTTTATCTTTTTCTATAAGATGTTTGGTGGAATAGGTTTGGAAGTTATTGCCCAAACCTTAGAGATTTTGTATTAAGGGTTTTGAATCAAACATATAGTACAACGGGTTGTGAAATGAATTGGAGTGTCTTTGAATACATTCATACAAAAAAGCACAACAGGTTGGAACATAAGCGGCTCAATGACTACTTTTCATCCGTTATAACATGCGGTTCCGACAGAGATAATATTGTATTAGTTACTACTTAAATATTCACTTCAATATTTTATTTTACTTAAATTGTTAATGTTATTTACTAATTACTTATCTTTCTTTCTTGTAGGTAATTAAAAAAGTTAAATAGAGAAGAAAATCAATTTGATCTAATAAGTTTGGATAATTTTGATATATTAGAAGAGTAAATTATGGAAGATAATAAAGAAAATGCACTCCTAGCCAAAGAAGGCATTATATGGATTAATTTGGAAGGAGCGCAACGATATCATCAAGGGGATGATGATTTTGATTTTGAAGCATAAGGTGGTGAGGATCTTCAGCAAGAAGAAGATGAATATTATTTACTTCATGATCTTGAGTATAATGTGTAAATGTATTTTTTTCAATTATGAAAGTTGTATTTTCTTTCTAAGGATGTCATCATGTACTGCTTCAAAATATGTAATTCTTTTTTCAATTATTGAATGGTTAATGATGAATATATACTAAATTTTTGCATTATATGAATTCTTTGTAATTATCATATTTTTTTTGTTTTTGTTTTTTTTTGAATTTTTACCAATTTTTTAGTATTAAATTACGATACGTATTGAACAATACTGGCTATAACTCCAAAAGAAGAGTATTGTAGCTGAAAGGAAGACTACATATTTGTCGGAAACCACCTTTGCGCTGTTGTATGCTAGCCACATAAGATTATCTAAGGTTGGAGTAACCTGCATGCTAGTGGGTAGTTAAAACCGAGTGCCAAGAGTCATTTCGCCAAACTTCAATGCACTCTAGTAGAAGCACAGAACGTTTATTTAGTTTTCCAAAACTCAGATTTTTCTACATGGATATGTCCTATGACTGACTACATGCTGGGAAATAGAGACCACCTTTTTTTTCGAATAGCTTTCTTCTCTTTGGGGATTGATGAGTCAATGGCCTAAAATGCATCAAATTCCTCTTCCAAAAAGTTGTTACAGAAAAACATGAATTGAGTGTTTCTTTCTGCTAATTCAGTCACGTTAGACTGTAATATTGTTTTGGTGACATCTTATTGTTTTAACAATAGAGTGCATCACAAACAGTTTTCCATATAATGTATTTTGATAATTTCTGAATCTTATTGCTCAGGTATTGAAACTCTGCAAAACTAAGCTTGTAACGTACATACACTTGCAGGTTTTTGACAGGCAGGAGAGACTAGACGTGCTATCCGAGAAGACAGAAAACTTGTGCTCACAGGTGATCTTTCTCACAAATTTCTGATTGATGTTCCTAGTTATTTGTATGTGTGCTATATCTTCTTCATGGCACTTTCATTACTTCATTAAAAAATTTCAGGCCAAGCAATTTCAGAAACAAGGGGTTCAGATTCGAAGGAAAATGTGGTTTGAGAACATGAAAATAAAGCTGGTTATCTTAGGGATACTCTTGCTTCTAGTGCTCATAGTTTGGGTTTCTGTGTGTCAAGGCTTCAAATGTACCAATTGATAGTCGTGTCTGAGAAAGTGCCTCTACCACCTTAGATTCTTATTCTATTTTACATGCGCCAGCAGGGGTGGCGTTCTCATAGTACAACGTAGAAGGTTCTTGGGTGCAGAAAATAAAATAATAGGTAAATGAGTATTTTGATAAGTATAGTAGCATCTATTTTGTTAAATAACTTTGGGTTAGGAGTGGATGTAGGTAGCTGGTCCACATTCTGTCATCTGTGTAGTATTGTACAGCATTTTGTGGCTCTTTATTTTATATACAAAGGCTTATGAGGCTTGTGGAAATATCAAATTTAGATGGTGGCCTAAGACTTCCGCGGCTTGTTATGATAACATTCTGCTTGCGGATCAAGTTCAAATGTGGGCTGAATATTAGTAAGTGATAGTCCTAGTTTGATATAATTGAATATTTACATCTATTGGGAATTTAAGAGGTCATAACGATGCAACCCTCCAAGTTTTTTTCTGCCCCTTCATTTCTCTCCATCTAATCAATGGATTATCACCCTTAAGTTTCCCTTTTAAGAAAAAATGGGTTTTTATTCTCTCCCTGGCGCGTTGGTAAATGAACCGAGCCACGTGTATTACGCTCCGTTTGGCTCATCCGTGGCTTGTGCTTTTCGGTTTTGTTACCTTAAATGCTATATACTACAATTACATGGCACGTTAAAGCTTCTTAAATTGGCTTTCGTTTTTCTTTTCAAAGAGCAGCAATGTATGCATGCCTCAGTAATCAAACTCACTACCTGCCCCTTGTGAGTTGAGGGCCCTGCCTGGTGAGCTGCATCTTGCCCAAAGGTAATTATAGTATTAGGGCACTTAAGGTGAATGATGGGCCTTTTTGACCTTTTCCATAAGAGTTTACTTCAAATGTCTAATACAATTACGTGCTTAAGTACCAAGTGTTTCTCAAAAAAAAAAAAGATAGGAACCCCATTCATAAAAAAAGAAAGATACATCCTAGAACAGCACACTCAACATAAAATATAGGTCGCTTCATGCGTCAGCATACAAACATACCCAAAAATCCCTCGCCGAGCACATGAAACCCCTTTAAATGGCACGATGATAACCACTGTAAGTGTAACAAGGAGGTTTGTCACGTGTATAAAAATGCCCCCACTCATCACTACACTGCCACTTTGTGCCTCACTCCTCTTTATACTCCACTCTGTCAGTACCAAAGAGAAAAGGGAGAAAGAGAGATTGCTGGCAGCCGGACGGTAGACAGTTCAATAGCCACATCCCTTTCTATCTCTTTCCACCCGCTCGCTATCTCATCGCAACTATATATTATATATATTAAGGATGTAAATGAAGGGTCTTTTAGCTTATTTTGCAAAGGCAAACATGAGGCAAGTGGAGAGCCGCTCTGATTATGGGATTCAAGGGGACCTCACTGAACTAGATCGACCTAGGACTATCAAAGATGGCGAGCCATTTTTGAACATGTGCAAACACACGCTGTTTATGGTGAGCAGTTGACTCAGCTAACTAGCAATGACGGTGGTTCGGTTCGTTTGTCTCTACCAGCCCTACCTGAAATTTGCAAGTCAAGCCCCTTAGCCAGATCAACTATCGCCTAGTGTGATCAATTCTTATATATAAATAAAAGCAAAACACCATCAGCCAAGTAAGACGGATGATGCGTCTACTTGTTAGATGTAAATAGCATCAAAAGAAAATGGCCTAACTTATTCATGTGAGTCTAAGGGTCATTAGGTTCAGTGGCGGATCAAGAAACTTGTTTCAAGAAAATGGTCAAGAAACTTGCTTCAAATTCTTTTTAAAATTTTAATTTGTAATTGAAAATTTTAAGATTTTTCGATATATGATAGATGAAGTAGCCCCTCCCAGACTTGTTTTCTGAAACCCGAGACTACTTCCTTTTTCTGGTACAAGGCAGGTTGAAGCCTGAAAGCATACGTCGATAAGGAACGCGCATTTATTTATCCATAAGCACCAAATGCTGAATAGAACTAAGAGCACTCAGCCAGAAGTTGGATGATTAATTTACTTTGTTGGATGTGATCAAGTAGGGTTTAAGTAGGGATGGCAATGGGACCGGTCCGAGTGGATATGGGGCATGAACGGTGTGAGGGGTTGCAGCACCCTGTCCCCATACTTAAACCCAAGTATTCCTGCCCTCATTCAGGTCTTGTTGGGTCGAGGTTGCCCCGATCAAGTCAATATTGCCATCCCAACCACTTATCATCCAATCAAATGAAGTTATTTTGTGCTTATTATGCCGACCAGCCCAGTCCACCCTATGGCGCTTTGAGGTAACCAACTAGTGGTCTCTTTCCTTTTGTATTATTTCTATCTCAGACTACTAAAATAATTCCTAACCAAGGATGGATGTTTTCGTAGCAGCGCCTGAAACAAAAGCATAATAAAGCAACAAATACCACGCTATCACTTCTTCCCTTTATCAATCGAAGCTAAGTTTTTCTTCTTTTTCTCTTTCTAAGTTTTAACTGCACATTTTAGATGCAAAATACGAAGAGGCAAAAGAGAGAAACTGAAAAACAAAAACAAGGGGAACACAACAAAAGGGCACCACCAAAAAGGTTATGCACAAAGAAGTTAAGATTGTTGTTTACCGTTCCTAACTTCGCCGGAGTAGATTTCTATGGCGAAATATCTGGGCAGGTGCATCACATCACCGAGCAGCCGGCCGTAGCATTCTCGTCGTTGAACGTATAACAGTCCTCCTGCCTCAGCGGGTAAGATCCGGGCGGTACATATCGGACCACCCCGCCGGAGCTGTACGGCACAAAGTAGGAGGCGTCGACGTACGGAGGCAGCGCGTAGGACCCGCTGTAGCTGAGAACTGGCGTCGCCGTGCTGTAATTCACAGCAGGCGTCCATTGCCCATACCCGACGGAAACTGGCGGGATGAGTGGCGGTGGGTATTGCTGCAACAGCTGCGGGAAGGCCGCCGGAGGAAGGATCGCTCCGCCGGCTACCGGTGCAGCGTTCCCCGCACCATTATCACCGGAATTCTCACCGCCACCGCCACCATTTCCCTTACCTTTCTTACCCTTTCCTTTACTGCTGCCGCCGCCGCCAGCATTACCTTCAGCGGCCTTACTCCCGTCCGAAGGCGCCGTCTCCGCAGGCGGTTTTTCATCCGCGGCCTGTTTCTTTTTAGCACCATTGCCGGATTTCGCATCAATCACCGCTTCATCTTTTGTTTCATCGCCGGAGCTAGGCTTCTTTCCGGCATTCTTGTCGGGCTTTCCGCCGGAATCTTTATCGTTCTTGCCACCGGCCTCACCGCCCTTTCCGCCCGTCTTTTTGCTAGATTTGTCCTCGCTAGGCCATAACTCAGCGTGCTTGCCGATCTTCTGGAGCTTCCTGATGAGAGTATCGGCGTCGATGTCTCCGATAACTGTCACCTTCTGCTGTAGGGAGTCCACGTTCGTCGTGAAAACGCCTGGAAATGACACAACACCAACAAGGAAGAAACAGATAAACGAGCGGGTCAAGAAAAAAGGAAAGCCGATGAAAATTTTAGAGTCGGATTGAAGATGGACACCATCGATGCTTTGCAGAACTTTCTTCACTTTCTTCTTGCAGCCCTCGCAATGGATGTAAACCTGCAACACCCACGTCTGCACACGGAGAGAGAAAGATTAGGTGTAAGCAACTCAAGAAAAGAATCGAGAGATAGTACCTTGTATTTGAGGGGTTTAGACGATTCACTAGCCTCCATGGTTGGTCGATCGAGAGAGAGAAAGAGAGAGAATGCGGAGAGTTGCAGTTGAGAGGGAAGAAAAGGAGGTGGTTGTGGGTTCGTAAATACCAATTAAGTTTCGTTCTCTGTCCTTTTTTTTTCTTCTTCTATTTGCAAAGCTGGGTTGAGCCGAACTGCACAGCTGAGGAATGAACTCTTGACCACCTGGCAGGGGGCACGACTTAGAAGATGAACGTAATGAGTTCGATACCTTGGACGCGCATCGGCTTCAGCCTCCCTATTGTAGCAAAAAGAAAAAGAGCAAAGAAGACCATAACGAGCGCTAGCTCAGTCAGCTAGGGGTTCACTCAACTCCATGAGTTTGGTGTGCGATACCCAGTGCCAGACATGGCTGGTTTCAGTTTGAAACAATCGGTTCATGTTTGGGACTTAAATTGCTCGGGAATCGAAAAAAATCATTAAAATTTTAAAAATTTAAAAGGAACCTATATGGAACCAACATCGGAGCTACAGGTTCTATTCTGGTTTCCAGCCAATTCTGATTCCATAAAAGGTGGAGCTGAAACCAGGTTTTAAATCTGGTTTGATTGGGTTCAGTTGCAACCAATTTAGTTCCATTTGAAACAACTGAACTGGTTACAAATCGTCTATCTCTACCAAAGGAGAAGGCTTCTTATTGTATAATAAAAATAAAAAGGAGAAAAGAAAGAATGGAGAGAGAGGCATGCACTACTAATATTGTCACTCTCATTTGTTATACTCACTTGTCGTGATATCCTGTTTCATAATACATTAATTAGCATAGAGCATGGGGAGAAAAGGAGACTTGCCTTTTTTGCTATTGGTTGCTCGTCATAGTGGGCAGCGGGCAGGAAGAAGCAGACGAGTAAGGTCGAGCCTTCAAAAGTCCCTTTTCGTTGAATAATAACCGTGGAGATTCAAAAAGGATATAATGAAAAGATGCACCTTGTTAACCAAAAGAGGAAGATGATTCTAGCTTCAACCATCCTTTTCAACGACCTTTTCCTTTTGCGCTGTTTTGTGTGTAGAGAGAGGACAGTCATGTTCAATTCTTTTGCTAAAACAGGTAAAAGCCTGTTGCGACTCAACTTTTCCAACTAATAATGGAGAGCCTAATTACCCAATTGTGCTAGTAATGATACAAGAAGTTCGAAGCCACACTAATTCCAATGGAAGTTTTGACACTATGGAGACCAGAGACTCTGCTTGCTCTGTGTGAAGTGAGTTGATGATCTAGCTCGCTTTGGGTCCTCTAACTGAGCCAAAATGAGCACAGCATGTGCTGAAGAACGGGTATCTTGTCATGTTTATCCGTCTTAACTCTCGCAAGGATTTGGGTGTCAACCTAATTACGTCCGTCATTATTTTTTGTTTTGCAGTTTTTGGAAAGTAGTAAAATGTTAGGCTTCCTATAGTATCAAGCCAAGAATATGCCTTCTGGGGAATCTATACAAATCTTTGCTGGTTGATCATATAACCGATCAATTAATGGTACTATAAGCAGCCATTAAAATGCATACAAGCACAAAAGCTCGACTAACAGGAGTGTCTTTGGCGATCCTTGTGGATCATGTGTCTGTATGCACACTGCATGCACGCACACACACATGGGTTTGATCCTTGGCTGTGGCTTCAGTGGTGAAAGAGCATAGTGGCGGTCATTTTCTATGATCGATCATAAATTTGAAACTATAAAGCAATTTTCTCTTCGATCATGTCTTGGGACATAGTCAAGTCTCATTGTTACTATGAAGACACCGGCTTCCATCCTTTGATGATGTGCATTAAGTTTTTGGGGGAGTTAAATATAAACAAATCCACCATGTCATTGCACTCAGGGCACTAGCCCATCTAGCAGGGTTCTCGACTCGTGTGATAGTTCACCACCGGGCCGTGCATACCCAGCTTCGACCTCCCATTGTCCCCAAAAAGAAGAAGAAGAAGAAGATCCACCATGTCAATGGGTCGGATCAGCATTTGATGTTGATTTGATTAGCGCAGTGGTGAGCTTGGATTCGGGTTCACGTAATGTCCAGGTTAGACAAATCCAAATAATACCTTTTCCAACAAATATGGTATTTTGTTTTCTGCGTTGAATGGTTTGCATCTTATCTCTCTATATACCAGTTTATGTCAAAAGTACTAGTAGCTGCTCATCGTTAACTGTATGCATGGCCTCTTTTGTATCCACGCTGATATCCTACCACTATTCAACCCGTACCCGCACAGAAGGGTTCTTGGCATTTCATCGACTTATGTCAACCAAAACATCTCTATATATCATAATAGTCTGGCAACAGCCTAGTGAAGTAACTTAAAACTATCCATATAAGCTCAACTTAGTCAATCATGCAGCAATGCCTCCTCATATCACGCATTATAGAGAGCGAGCATGCACAAAACAAACATGAGCAAGCTTGACTGTAGCCAAACTGACTGAACAAGGGTCCCCGTAAGTTCACAGTCTGTGTGGCTGAACTCTGCACCATTATTATAGAGAGCGAGCATGGCTTCACGGAAAAAAGAAAGTGCACAAGTAGTGCACACGATCAACCAAACAAACCCATCTGAGTTAACCATGCAGTTCATGCTCATCTTTCACAGCACAGAATGCCACCTTTCATGATCTAAACATGAGCAAGCTGGTTAAGAGCTAAACTGAGCTCTACAAAGAGCTTCCACCGTCACCAAGTTCGCATCATATGCGTGGTCCGTGTATAATTCCCTCAAAGAAAAAAGGCGTCGTTGCTAAGAGTTACTATTCATTCTTAGCATGGGAAAGCCTTTCCTCGAAAGCCATCTAACGAAAGTGTTCTTATCCATGAATGCTCAGCAGTTTATGAGACCATTTTAAGAGAAAAACAAATCTCCCCACAAGGAAAGCAATGACTTCTCTCAAAGATCACATAGCCATAAATAGAGTTCTTGCCAATTCAAGCTGAGGAGCAGTTAGAAGTGTCGACATCTTGACTCAAATAGGCAATTAGGTGAAGCTCATCTTACCAGATTTCATTTGTAACATGCAGTTAGCCGCACTTGATTGTATTCAATCATTCGGAAATCAGGCAGAAAAGGGTCCCAGTACACATGCATCCAAACCCGAGTAGGCGTGCCTAATCAAAACTTCATGAAATATTCAAAGAGAGCTTGAAGCATCCCTTATTTTGGAGATATGATGTATAGGGCTGGCTTGGGGACCTAAAGGCCGCTGCTTAATTGGATTTGTGTCATGAAAGGTAGCAGGTGTAATGCAACTACTAAAATTGCCTTCTTTATAAAATGAGACGGTCAAAAGAAGATTCTCCTCCTTGCTCTTTACTTCATTTAGTGAATGTGATCTGGCATGAATTCTAAGTTAGCAAGAAAAACTTGCTCAGTATCTAAAGAGGTAACTCTTTAGGGCAAAACAAATATGCCAAGACGAGCATGGTAATCTGCATTGAGAATTAAATGTGTTCTCAAAGTCATTTCTTTTCTCAAAATGAAGCTTTTGCTTATCAATTAAACGGGCAGCCTTTGGTTATCATGATTCTCTTCCTATTTGAAAACCCAACTAAACAAGAGTTAGTAGATATAGTATCGTATTTGAATGAACTAACCTTATTTAGGATCTATGTGAGAGGTCTAAAAGAGGAACTTAAACTAAAAGTTTTAGGGTTGAACATTATAATGACCAAAGAGACTCTTTCGGCGACGAAACTTATCCTATTTGAATGAACTAACCTTATTTAGGATTTATGTGGGCAGTCTCAAACAATATTGTAATCGGTGCCCATATTGCACAGGATACTGATACACGATAATTGTGTTGTATCATAGATACAGTACAATACAACACATTTCATCTTGTAAAGAAAAATCCTAAAAAATTCAAAAAAATCTAAAATATAGAAAAGTTTCAAATTAAAAACATAAGAACAAATTGTTAAAAAGCACAATTAGAATCCAATTAATAAGTAGTTAAGTATTGGCATGGCATGACAATAGCATTTCACAATCAATAATACCAACATACTACAACAGTAAGAAAGTTAAACTTAAAGTTAATAACACCAATATACTATAAGAGTAAGAAAGCCAACTATCATGTCGGTTTAGAATTAAGATTACAATTTACATAATACAAATACAAAGTTACAAACTCCAAGAGTTTAATTTCAATGTATCATTCCACAAAATATGGATCATAATCAACAATTGTATGATAAACATTATAATCAATGTCACTACTATCATCATCATTGCCACAATCACATTATCTCCCTCCTCTTCCTCCATAATTGGGTCCTCCAATCCACTACCTTCCACATTGTCATATATAATATCTACTTCTGCCTCTATTTCTCTCTAGTTTGCATCCTCTAAAATTATGGGGGCTTTTCTTCTTTGATCCAATCATAAAGAATATTAACATTTTAGTAGCTAAGTAGGTCATATATCAGCTTCGATGCCCTTATTATCTCTTTGCATTTGTCTATATAAAAAATAAAAGAAAGAATACAATAATATTATGTACTTAAAGTTAGAAAATCATTCAAATTGATACAATAACAAACATATAACCTTCTTTAATTTTTTACCGTAATATATACCAAATCATGAAGATGAACATGTAAAACTTTCAATAAATTTTTATGTACTTAACTTTCAATATATTTCTCTTCTTTGTGTGAATGCATTAAAAAAAACTCCAATTTATTTTTTTATACATTCGAACGACATGTTTTCTTAATATTCGTTGAGCAAAACTCGACAAGTTTAGTGTATGTACACCAAAGCAAGCCCACCATTCGATCTATAATAAAATATAATAAACAAAAAGATTAGGTCTTAAGAAGTAATGCAAGTTATAATAATAAATAAGTAATAATAATTTATCAAAAAACAAATCATACCTGACTGCATCTGTGAATGAAGTTGTATTGCAATTGGCTTTCCAAAATCTTCAACACTATGTATATACTTAACTCTAAATGGATGTTGCACCGAGTAGTTGAATTTTGTACAAGGTCAATTGTTCAACTTCTTCATCCTCTACAAAGTTGGAAGAAAATTTAATAGAGGGATTAGAAAACATACAATTGGATGCATGATGTATTTTTTGATTTCAACATGGATCAATTATCTTTCAAACCTTCTTTAGAAGTGACTATTTGTGATCAAGGTTTACTATATTTTTAATTTGTCTTTATCTTATCATTCTAAAAAATGTGTTGCATTTCTTCCAAAAGTTAGTATTAAAAATAAGGTCCACTACAATAATCCCTTCTCTCTTTCTTGACAAATTATAGAGCCTCATTTATTACATTCAAACATCTTTTTCAATATATTTTTGTATGATAAGACTTTTAACATTAATAATATTCATAACAAATCTTGTCAATGAAGGTTTAATCAATTTCCTTCTAGTAGCGTGGATTCTCATCAAATGCAATACAAATGAGTGATTATAAATAAATTTTGTGCCATTTTTGTATGTATCAATTGTCTTCTTGATTTCATCTATTGTACTCAAATCCTCAGGCATTAAGTTTATATAATATGCAACATATGGGGTTCACACTAATGATGGATGGTTCAACTCAAACATTTTACCAACTACTCTAAAATTTATAATATTATCAGCAATGAATTTAACAACATTTTTAACAACTACATCCCTAACATCTTAAAAAATAGAGAGCAAATTATCTATAATTTTATTAATATGAGATGGGTCATAGGATTTTAAAAACAATATTTCGTTTGGACAATAGAAGAAGTTTACTAATGATATATGATAACCATCTATCCAACCATCAGCTATAATAGAACAACCCGTAAGCTTTCATGACTCCCTAAATTCAAAATTTCATTTATAAATAATATGAACATATTTTATAGCAATTTACTCCTCAAAACATAATAAGTAATAACCTTATAACTTGATTCCACAATACTAATAGCATATGTCATGCCTTAAAGGAAAATAAATTTGCAATATTGAAAGAAAGATAATTTTCATAAAAAACTCTACACACTTGAGATCTATTTTTTAAATTATCTCTTTTGAAGTTATAGCTAATATAATACCTAGTTGAGATCCAAGAGTCATATGTAAAAGGAAAAATAAAGGCATTCTACTGCCTCTACCTCCTCTACTATCCCTCGTAGTCGTCGAACGAGCAAGAGCCCTTGCAATGAAACAAGAACCAATTCCACTGCTACTACCACTAAAACCTATACTTTTTCCTTCTCTCACTTTCTCCTTGTCTCCTTAGTTTCTCCTCCTCTTCAGTCACACAATACATTTTGTCATTGTACATCTCTCGAAAAGCATCTTCAAATGGTTGAGATATATCCTAACCACCTATCTATACTCTCAATTTGCCATAATCTTTTTTTCTTTTTGTAACCTCTACAACTTGTTGAATTTTATACTTTAGCTTTAAACAACTAATGACACTTGCATCTTTTTTGGTTCACGAAAGATGGTGTTTCATGCGAAAAATATCTCTATACTTAAGCTTGTTATAAAACATACACCTATTCACAAGCCTATTGCCTTTATACATTGGGGTGAAATACTTCTACTATGGATCAGATTTATTAGAAGCCATCAATAAGAGAAGAGATGAAAAACAACACGAAAAACTTTAAAATATGAGAAATCTTGGAATCTATGAAAACCTCAAAATTTTCAAGTAAAAAATTGGGTGAGAAAGAATTAGAAATGAAAAGAATGAAGTATGCCATGAACTTGACAAAAATTCTATGGATTTTCATGCACTTGAGAGCAATCTCTACGAAATCAAGCAAATGGTAGATAAAAAAAGAGTTTGGGAGCAAATATGGGGAGGTAGAAAAGGATTTAGGAGCAAACAAAACAAAAAAACCCATGGGTCTTGGGTTTTTATACTCAGAGGATTCAGTGTCGACTCGTACGATATGGTCCGAAAAATCATGAGATGGAATACATTGACTTATATCTTATCATGCTAGTCTTCGTTTCACGATAAAATCGTATTGTATGATACAATATGGTTTTAACAACATTGGTATAAAAAAGGAACTTAATCTAAAACCTTTTGGCTTGAAGATCATGATGACTAAAGAGGATGTTTCGGTGACAAAACTACGTGAAGAGTAGATATGATTAAGAAGAAGAGGAGATGCTTAGAATCTACCAACAATTGAAAAGCAAACAAGAATTCATCTCCATTAAGGGGTAAGAGGAAGGATCATGAAAAAGATTTGCAAACCAAGAATCATAACTAGAAAAGAGAAAGAACTTATGCTCTAACAATGATGAACGCTAGGAGCGAGGGTATAATGTGGCAAATTGAAATGTATACAGAAGGTAGAGGAAGATGATTTGAGACACCCAAAGCATGTAAGAAAAGCCAAGAGTAGGATAATCAGATATAGCAAGAAGATGAAGTCGTGGTACCATATAATACTTTCAAAGAATTAACATCCTTAAATTCAATGTCTCTTATGGGAACATTACAAGGGTTCGAGGTAGGAATTCTCATTGACATGTATAGATGGAAATTTTTTATCTAAAAGCCTATGTAGAGACTTGAAATAATCTTTTCAATCCACTTCGTTCTTGCACAAGCGTACCAGCTAGTTTCACTTAAACTAGCAAAATTATACTTCTGACTTCATAGGATTATTGTGGAGAAGCGTGATCTTTTTGTCTTGGGCCTTTTTCAACCGATGCAAGGGTCAACCTAGACGCTTCGAGGATTAATTTTGAGCAGGGTGTGTATTTCCAAAATTTACTTGAAAGACAATTTTAATCAAACAAGTCGTGCACTTGGTATAGGGAATGAAAAATTTTCAAGTTCTGAAAAACAGAATTTGGTTCTGTTTTCAGAACTTATTTCTAGATTTTTTTGAATAGATTAGAGATCTCCAAAATTCATGAAAAATTTAAAGCATATAGAGAAGAATGTGAGATTCTAAGATTATTTTTATTTTATTTTTATGCATTGTATTTTTACAAAATTAAATCCGAGAAAGGCCTCAAGCGTTTCAGAACGTTTTGTTACAAAATATAGAGGTCTAAAAAACATCTATATTTTGGTGCACAGAACTCCGATTTCTATGTCAACTTTTTAATGATACTAGTTTCATCATATTTGATTCATTGTAGACAAAGTTATGGGAAGATTACCCAACCTCTGTTACAGGAAATCCATACTGGACAGACTTAACTCTGAATTTGTTTGATCTTCCTCTATTTTATTTATAATGCTACACAACCCTAAAATTCTTGAAAATTTTAATATGAGTGGGCTTGTGTGTGAAGATTCGGTGCAAATTTTAGATCATTCGGATCAGAGGTTCGGAAATGAAAAATATAACAACAGACGTATGCAAGATGTTGAAAACAAAATTTCAGTTTCTAAAGCATACGTTAATGCATTCATCTGAAATTAAAATCTAATCACAGCTAATTGAAAGTAAATGACTGAAGGGAAATGAATGAAAATATATTTATAGTTTAAGCATAGAGGGGATTAAGAGATATAAGATAATAGAACATATAGAGAGGTAGAGAAACATGAAATCAAATAAGTAGAATGCGTAAATGTAAAAGGAATAAAACAGGCATCATTTCTACTCTATTACAACATGGAGAAAGACTAAAGCTCTATTAATACAACCCCTTTTGAATGGAATAAAAAGAAGAAGGGATTAAGATCAACAAAGAGGAAGAATTAGACTTACACTTCCTCCAATGGATCACGACTTCAAGGAATGGGATGGTTCCCTTCTCTCCTTCTCTCACTCTCTCTTTATCTCTCTCTCTCTCCTAGGATTTAAGCTCCTCCTTCAATCTCTTGAATGCTGAAAATGAGCCCCCAAGAGCCCTTTTTATAGGCCTTAAGAGGGGAGGCCTAGAGGCTTCCACGATGTGGATTGGGCCAAGCTCCTTGGCCCAACTCTTGATCTAACTCCATAGTTGGCCCCATGTGTTCACGTGGGCCTTGTGATGGTCTCCCCTTAGGTCATGGGTCAGCCAAGGTGGGTTGGGTCCAGTTGATTGGATTAGGCAAGGCCAAGGTGGTTTGACTAAGGCATGTTTGGCCAAGGTAGTTCGGTCAAAGCTTGCCAAGGTGGCTTGATCAAACAAGGCCAAGATAGGTTCGATCAAAATTGGTCAAGGGGTTTTGATCAAAGTTAGCCAAGGTGGCTTGATCAAACAAGGCCAAGGCGTGTTCCATTGATTCGGTCCAGCCAAGGTAGGTTCGGCTAGCTACAATTGGAGAGGTTAGCCTTTGATGGAGTCGTGCCTTGACTTGGGTGTAGTCTTGACCCATTTTGGTTTCAACCTAGCCCGTTCAAGGTTAAGTCCTTCGTCTTGGTCCAACTGAGCTCGGTCCTTGCTTGAGGCGAGCTTCACTTCACTTTGCCTTGATCCTCGCTCCCATCTTGAATCTTCGGCAGGGACGATTCGTTCTTATCCCTGTTTTTTATTTGATTCGCAACTTTGTCCCTAAATCATACTTGAATCCTGTGCTTGATTTCAAATTCATGGTTTCAAATATTTCTTTTGATTATTTAAAACCATTTTGTTTGAGGTATATTTGAAAACAACGAGTTATTATCAAAATTTTCAAATACTTTTGAAAACAACTGAGTTTTCATTCCTAGTGTTTGTTTGCACGAATGACTTGCTTTCACTCTGTGAGTTAGTCTTTACCGTTTCAACCACTTTAACCCTTTGTTGGGTGTAGGGTGTCAGACCACTTTAACCCTTTCGATGGGTGTGGGGTCTCGAACCACTTTAACCCTTGGGTGTAGGGTTTCGGACCGCTTTAACCCTTTGATGGGTGTATGGTCTCAGAGTAGGACTATCCTCAATCGGGCGAGTTTTTAAGGCCTAATTTGATTTGAATTTCAAAGTTTTTGGTAAATTTACCATTTTGCAAACATTTTTGGGTTTGGTTCCCAATGTCTCATTTTCAATTGTTTCTTTGAAGAAAATTGTTTAAAATCATCATTTCTTTGAATGAAATCATTTGAAAAGCAGAATTCTGCCAATTTGGGCTTAAGGGCAAAGCAGTTATTTTTTGGCTCTTTGTAAAAATTGGATTTTTTTGAGAGGGGTGTTATTTATCTTTATTTTGAGGCTGCTACGAAATTTTGGTACGAAAATGAGTTCGTTTAAGGTGTCTTTATTTGAAAACCCTAAAAAGAACCAAAACCGCGATTTTTTCTTGAAAAGGCAAAATTTCTAAAAGATCAAATTATTTTGAG
Organism: Brasenia schreberi; assembly: GCA_036023115.1. Lineage (NCBI taxonomy): Eukaryota > Viridiplantae > Streptophyta > Magnoliopsida > Nymphaeales > Cabombaceae > Brasenia > Brasenia schreberi. The sequence goes on along the minus strand of JAYKKT010000092.1, from coordinate 11,756,676 downwards.
AAAATTTTTAGATGTCTACAACATGGAAATGAAAGTTGTCGTGTATTGTATCAAATTAAAAGGAATGAACAAAGTCTTGGGAATGAGCTGACTGATAGAATAAGGAGGTTTATATTGGGATTTCATTCATTTGAAGATCATGTTTATTCATGAAGGAAGATCCCACCCGCTAAAGGTGAAAAGAGGCCGGTCTCTTTAACAGAAGCGACATCCATACAAGCTCTAAGAATGCCAAGTTGTGAAGGAGATGAGGGATGTTGAGTGATACCTACTATAAAATGAGCATAACTTTCAAAATTGAAGGGGATGATTCTTGTAAGATTAGCAGAGAATACCTGAATAGATCGAACAAATTAGGAAGATAGAGGAAAGAATAGCATTCTATGGAAACCAACTACTACTATCATGCTGGCTATGCTTGAGTTAACATTAAAGAATTATGTGGAGGTGCTTAACAAACCAACTGGACTACCGAGATATGCCCATGACATTATACTTAAACCCGACCAAGGTCCCATCAACATTAGTCCCTATCGGTATGCATACTCGCAGAAGGAGATTATCGAAAATTAGTGAAGGAAATGTTTGTCATGAGGTAAAATTGTCATTTCATCTCTTGTATTGCTTGTTAAAACAATATAGTATGCGAAGATTTTGCATAGGTTATCAAGAACTGAATGAAGCTATGGTGAGGATGTATTTCCATACCAATAATCAAGTAGTTGCATGGGTTACACAGCACGATCTACTTTCAAAGATTTGCGGTTAAGATACCAGCAAATCACAATGACAAACTAAGGTATCTACAAAAGAGCATTTCATACGCCATTACGAGTTCTTAGTCATGTCCTTTAGATTGACAAATGCACTAGTAACTTTTCAGCGAATCATGAAAGACAACTTTTAGGTCAGTTCTTTGAGAATATGTGTTAGTATTCCTCAATGACATTCTGGTTAGTTTACTCACCCAATTGGGAGAATCATATGATACATTTTAGCTGTGTTGTGGAAATGTTGAAAATGCATGTATAACTGTTTGCAAAGAAATCAAAATGCTCCTTTGGCAAGACCACGGTGAATTACCTGGGACATTTTGTCTTCCACAAGGGAGTGGAGACTGACCTGAGAAGATTCAAGTGATGAAACAGTGGCCCAACGGAAAAGAGTGAAAGCATTATGATGATTTCTGGGACTGACAGGATATTACCGAAATTTTATGTAAGGTTATGGGTTCATGTTGAAGCCATTAACCAATTTGCAGAAGAATAATGCCTTCGTTTGGATTTCATGAGCTCGAGAAGCATCCGAGCGATGAAGCAAGAAAGGACCTTAGCTACAGTGTTAGCTTTGTCAGATTTTTCAAGAGAATTTGCTGTGGACACATACATGTGTGATGCCGGGATCGGACCAGTCTTGACGCAAAATAATCGTCCGAGAGCTTTCTTGAGTAAAGCAATGCCCAATAACAAAAATAATTATTCCACCTACAATATTCCACTTACGATAAGAGGTGCTGACTATTCTAATGGAAGTAGAGAAACAAAGACGTTACTCGTTGGGAAGGAGGTTAGCCATTCTTACGGACTATCATAGCATCAAATTTCTGTTAGAAGAGAGGATTTCTACTCCTGCAACAGAGGTGGATAAACCAATTATTATGATAAGAGAGAAAATCGTTTAAGATTTTTGGACATATGGAAAAATGAAATTAAATAGTGAAATATTAAGAGGAAGATAAAAAATAAAGAAATGTTGGAAGGAAATATGTTGGGTTAACTATTAGCATGAAGCATGATTCAGCTTTATCGACACAAAAACTCCATGTAACCAAACCCATCTAGATGAGAAAAAGGCTTAATTGTTGTTTTTGATTAAAAATAGAGTATAAAAAAGGATTGGAAAATAAAGCAGTTGAAGCGTTATCATGCCAGACCAAAGGCCAGTGTTGGACTCTCATAAGCCTTCTAATATGGGCAGTCATAATATTAGAGATGTGCAGGACGAACAAAAATATACTCGAGAGTTGAAACAGAAGCTGAAAGAGGGAAATTTGAACTCCAAATAATTTTCAGATCAGGACGGAAAGTGTTATACTATAAGGGAAGGATCTAGCTTCCTCCATAGTGTGCATTGATAACAGATCTGATCAGTGACTACCACACCACCAAAATCGGTGGACATGTAGGGCTATAACACAGTTATCAAAAATTGAACAAAGATTTCTACTGGGACAGAATAAAGTTGCAATCACCGGATTCACACATCAAATGTGAGGTGGTGTTAAGACAATAAGTATGAAGCATATAATATTCTTGAAATTCGATTATCACTGCCTTTGCCCTCGCATGCTGGGGAATCCATGTCTATGGATTTCATCGAAGCATTACTGCCGTCTCATCTGTGGTCGTAGATTGATTTACCAATTATAGTCACTTTATGTCGCTTAAGGACAAATACAATGTATAAAAGTTTGCTGAAGGCTTTCATAGGAAGGGTTGGAAGCCGCCAAAGGATTGCCAATTTCAATCATAAGTGACCGGGATACCGGTTTTACCTCACTATTTGGCATGAATACATGTGCTAGAGTGGTACAAAACTATCCTACAGCACCAAGTATCATCCTCGGACGGATGGATAGACTAAAATAACCATTCTCGCCTTAAAAATTTATTTGTAAAAAACTGCGCCCATGTAAGGGATCACCCTTGCATGTCCGGTCTCAAGCTCAGATAAAGGAGGAGGGTTATGCTAGGCTTCCGACAACCAGCATAAAACTTTATCGGATTTTTATATCATGGATTACACAAAATATCAGCATTGCTTTGGGGCATCTCTGCCTAGTGACGTGCTGTAGAGCCCGAATGCAATGAAAAGTAAGCAAGTGCTACTACATTTTCGTTTGGATGTAGTGAATCAATTGCAGAGAGGGTTCCCACATTATGGATGATTGTGGGTAAAAAAGTTAGTCCCGCTACATTGCCACCTGAATGTAGTAAATAAATTACAGAGAGGGTCTCCACATTTTCAATATGAATATATGTATGGGTAAAGAAGCTAATTCTAGATAATAAGATTCATATTGATTCTTGGAATATTGGAACATTGACCGGTAAGCTAATGGAGGTGGTAGACACTATGATTTGGAAAAAGATTCATATTCTATGTTTACAAGAGACAAAGTGGGTTAGAGAAAAAGCAAAGGAGATTGAGGATACCTGTTTTAAATTATGGTACTCAGGTAAGAAAAAGACTCAAAACGGAGTTGGTATTATCATAAATAAATATTTAAAGGATAGTGTAGTAGACATACAACGATACGATGATTGAATCATGACGTTGAAATTAGTGTTGGGAGTAGAGGTTTTGAATATAGTTTGTACTTACACACCCCAAGTAGGACTAGAAGATAGTATAAAGATGGCTTTTTGGAAAGAGTTAGATATAGGAGGAGACTTAAATGGACATGTTGGTAAAGAGGCATTAGGATATCAAGGTACTCATAAAAACTATATAAATGAGGAAGGTATGGAGATTTTAAATTTTGCTAGGGCATTTAATCTCTTTATAGTCAATACAATCTTCAAAAAATAAGATGAACATTTAATTACTTATAAGAGTGTCTTATCACAAATACAAATTGGTTACTTTATTTATAGAAAAAAAGATAGAGCATGTTGTAAAGATTACAAGGCAATTCAAGGAAAAAGCTTAACCACCCAACATCGACTTTTAATTATGGATTTAAAAATAAAAAAATAGACAAAGAAGAAAAGAGTGCATCGAGCTATTGAAACTAAATGGTGGAACCTCAAAAGTGAGAAAGAAGATATATTTAAACAGAAAGTCCTTCAAGAAGATGCTTGAAATTATGTTGGTACACCTTGTGATATGTGGAACAATATGGCTATACATATTAGGAAAGTGGCGAAATATATGTTAAATGAATCTAAGGGAGGTGTACCGACACAAAAAGAAGTTTGGTGGTGATGTGAAGTAGTGCAAAATAAAATGAAGGCAAAGAGGGGATGTTACAAATTATATTATGCTAAGAAAAATAGTCAAACTTTAGAGACTTATAAAAAAGCAAAGAAGGAAGCGAAAAAGGCTGTCAGTGAAGCAAAAGCTAAAATTTGGAAGGATTTATATAAAAAAACTCAACTAAAAAAGGGTGAAAGAAATATTTTTAGGATAGCTAGGGTTAGAGACAAGAAAACTAAAGATTTTAATTCTGTTAGATGCATCAAAGATGAGGATGAAAAAATTTTAGTGACAAATCATGATATAAGAAATAGATGGAAAAACTATTTTTATAAGTTTTTTAATGAAAATAAAGATGTTAGTATTAACTTATGAGAGTTAGCCAAATCAGAAAAGTATATAAACTACAATTTCTACCGCCGTATTCAAAGAATGAAGTCAAAGATGCTCTTAAATATATGAAGGATAGTAAATCGGTAGGACCAAACAATATTCTTATAGAAGTTTGGAAATCCTAAGAGAAACAAGAATCACTTAGCTCACAAGACTATTTAATGAAATATGAAGAAACCAAAAGATACCCAAAGAAGGGAAAGCGAGTACACTTATACCCATATAAGAACAAGGGAGACATTAAGAATTCTGTTAATTATCGGGGTATCAAGTCAATGAGCCATACTATGAAACTATGAGAAAGAATTATCGAATGTAGGTTAAGACAAATACTGAGTACAAGAGATAGCCAATTTGGATTCATGCTAGACACATCTACTGTTGAAGATATTCACCTTTTGAGACGTAAAAAAGAAAGACCTTTACATGATATTTATTGATCTAGAAAAAGCATATGATAGAGTACCGAGAGAGGTTCTTTGGAGAACCTTGGAAAAAAAAGGTATCACATTGACATACATAAACCTTATAAGAGACATGTACAATGGTGGAAAAATATCTGTGAGGACTCATGAAGAAATGACATACTTCTTTGAAGTTAATATTGGGTTACATCAATGATCAACTTTAAGTCCATACTTATTTATAATAGTGATTGATGAGTTAACAAAACATATTCAACATGAAGTACCTTGCTGTATGCTATTTGCATATGACATTGTGTTAGTGAAGGAGTATAAGGAAAAAGTTAATAGAAAATTGGAACTATGGAGAGAAACATTAGAAAGTAAAGGCTTCCGACTTAGTAGAACAAAGATAGAATATATAGAATGTAAGTTTGATCATTTGGTTACTTCAGAGGACATAGAAATTAAAATTGGCACACGTTGCATGCCCAAAAGGAAAGTTTTAAATACCTGGGGTCAATTTTTCAGAGTGATGGAAGAATTGATGGAGATGTTACGCATTGATGGAGATCATCAACATGTACAAAAAATGTCTGTGACAGAAATGAAGATGTTGAGATGGATGAGTGGTCATAAAAGAAAAGACCGTATACATAACGAGGTTATTAGAAATAAATTATTTGTGGGACCAATAGAGGATAAAACGAGAGAATATTGTTTAAGGTTGTTCGGACATATAGAAAAAAGATCAAAAGAACTGTAAGAAGGTATGAAAAACTACATTTTGAAAGTATTAAAAGAGGTAGAGGACGATCACAAAAGTATTGGAAAGAAACAATAAAGAATGATCTAGCTTATTGTGAGTTAACTGCTAACATATCACATGATAGGGCTATGTGAAAACTCATAATAGAGATGGCTTCATCATCTACAGTTATTTCTTCATTTACCTGTATGTAATAAGAACAGACATAGTAAGGATGAGTATGAAACTTGAAGTCAAATCTGCAGTATTTCATCATATGGAGAGGTTAGCGTAACAATGAGGGTGACAAGTACTAAAACCGACTCATGGTAAAATCTATAGGAAGAGACGTTATCCAATATTAAGTCTGGGCTTTTAATCTAATGAGGAAAGACTACAATACTTAAGTTAAGAAGTCCATCCTTAGTTTGTTTATAAGTTCGGATACCTCTTTTTAATGGGTTCGAACAACCCTGCAGAGCACTCCAAGGATCATGACCCTTGCCCTTAGAGCCTCTACTAGGTCTTTGCTCGAGTAGGGGCTTATTGGTACCCATGTATCTTTCCCCTGCAAATGTAAGAAGTTCGTTGGATGTGTTGTCTACAAAGTCAGCATGAGCTGCAGTTGCTACCAGATTACTTTGAATAACCTCGGGGGAAAAGTCGTGAATTAATTGAACAAGGATCCGACATAGGTAAACCCATCTAACGTAAGAACTCTAATGCAAAAATCCAATCTTCTTATCCACACTGCTCAGACCAGAAATAGGTGGAAGAGGAGGACTCGCCCGACACTGGCAGAGCCTTAAATAAAATCTGGATAAACTGCAGCCCCAAATTTTGGCAAACTATATGACTTTTGTAAAGATTGGATGTTCTTCCAACAGATTCTAAAAAGGCAATGTAAACTGAGGTTTCATCAAATTCATAACATGAAAAGTATCTGGAATTAATGGAATAGCAATCTCTAAGTAATCAAGTTTAATAACAACTCTGCTAATGTAAAACACCAAAGTGCTCCCATCCTGATTGGTAACAAAGTAATTCCCCAGAAGTGCCGATTAATGAGAGCATAAGTAGACAGATTTCATCCATAAGCGTACGAAGAAATGGAGTAGATATCAGCAAACTTTTACTGCAAAGCAAGCAAAAACTCGTGTCTCATTCATCACCAGAAAAATTGTATATGGAAAATATATGCAAAGTACTCAAAGGAAACAAAAAACTAATTAGAGTAATTTCATAACCAAAAGGATAAGGTTTAATCACCAAAAATGGAAAGGCTTTTGACACCACTGGGAGTTATGAGGACAACCCAGGAAATTAATTTCGATGCAACCACTCCTTTAAGAGATCACCCTTGCATGGTGTTGGCGACTTTGCTGAAAATATGTAAACTAAAATACTTTCTCTTTGAGGTGTGCATAGCACTATCCTTTAGGCTATTTTGTCGCCCCCATATTTCAAATTTTTGAATACAAAGGATACCAACAAATACCTTGAGGATATAACGAAGAACCCTCGGCTTGGTTTTCTAGGGTCCAAGAAACCTCGCTCATTTTGTCGGCCCCACATTGATGCTTATGAATGTGGGTTCTCTAACTATAACTGCAATGCAGTTTCATGCAATTTTAATTGCATTTACACCCACTTTCACCACTATCATTTATAAATTTCTGCAACATTCTCCCACCAATTTACAAATGTACTTTTCAAAAACATTATCTTGAAAACCTTATAGTTTCAGTATAGGTGTGTGGTGATTGAACCTATACCTAGTAAAAGGTGGGTTCTCACTCATCCGAATTGAAATGGTAGAAAGCTTTGAACCATCCAATCTATTTGAATAAGTATACACAACTTACATGTAGGGTTTACATACCAATGGAGTCACTATATACGTTGACACAATTATAAGGCTTTGTATCCAAGTATCCTCTTTTATGAATGCTACCATAGTCTAAGCCCAAGACTCTTAGAAGCATCAACACTTGACACTCATATAGGTAGACTCCATCAAGAATGCCTCTTATAGGAGTATCCTAACATAAATCTGCTATGGGTCTATTAAGGGCATAACTCAACATGTTCTTTTACTTTATAGGACCAAGTACCTTTATCATGGGATGGTTAGAGAAGTACATACTTGCAATCACATTAATAATGTACTCTAGCCCATTGAACTCACAACTTGATGTTGTTTAAGCTTAAGACGGGTTTCCATTATTGGAGATTTATTTAGCGCGCTTGATACCCATCCATCTTGATGCTTTTAGCACCAAGTCCCTTGTCATACCCTTTGTCAAGGAATCTATAAGATTGAATTATGACCTTATATAAGAAATAAATATTATTCCATTCTTAATAAGATCTTTTACATAATTGCACCTCAGACCAATATATCTGGATTTCCCATTATACACATAGCTATAAGCCTTGGATAACATACTTTGACTATCACAGTTCATTGATATTGGAGCCAATGGCTTTGACAATATCGAAATGTCATAAAATAAGTTTTTAATCCATTCAATTTTCTTACTTGTTGCTGCAAGGGCTTGTTTTAAACCTTATAAGGATTTGACTAATTTGTAAATTTTATGTTCTTGGCCTCGGGTTGCTCCATATACACCACGTCATCTAATTCACCATTAAAAAAGACATTTTAACATCTATTTGGGGAATGTCGAGTTTATAAATTGATGCAAGTGCTATCAACACTCTAATCGTAGCTTTGCTAGCTACTAATACATATGTATCAAAATAGTCAATTCCCTCATTTTGAGTAAAGCCCCTAGCAACTAACCTTGCTTTGAATTTTTCATTGGTTCTATCAACTTTCATCTTTTTCTTAAAAAGCCACTTACAACTGATAGCTTTTGAACCGAGAGGGCGGTCTACTAATTTCCAAATTTTATTTAAAAGTATTGAATACGTTTCATCTTTGATGACTTCCTTCAAAAATATAGTCATGAGACCTCATAGATTCATCAAAAGTCTCGGGATCATTTTCGACCTTTAAACACCATGGAATAGGGTTTAAAATAGAATCACAATTGCCTTCTATCAAAAACATTTGAAAATTGGGTCTAAAAGTCTTTTCAATTCTTTGCCTCTTACTTTTTCTACTCTTAAGGCTTTTGGAAATCTTATTTTCAAATTCAAAATCATTATTGGATATTGAACTTGAATTACATATATTTTCTTGAAAAATAGCATCACTTGATTTAATAATTGTATTGACCGGATACGAGTCATTTGATTCTATAACCATAAACCGATATGCTTTACTATTTTTGGCATACTCCAAGAAAATACACTCAATTCCTCTTTCACCTAATTTCTTTCTTTAGGTTCGGGGAGTTTAACAATAGCTCTACATCCCCAAACTCTAAAAGAATATAGATTACGTATTCTCTTTTTCCAAAGTTCGTAAAAGGTGATTTTGTTACTTTTATTAGGAACTTGATTTAAGATATAACATGTCGTTAAAATTGCTTCACTCTAGAAACCATTAGAGAGACCCAAATAAGAAAGCGTTGCATTAACCATTTCTACTAAGACTCTATTCTTTCTTTTAGCTACCCCATTTTGTTGTGGAGAATAGGGAGTTGTGATTTGGTAAATGATTCCGGTGGATTCAAAATAACTTGAATCATAGTATTCTCCTCCCCTATTTATTCGCAAGCTTTTAATTAAAGTTTCTTGTTTGAGTTCTACTTTAGATTTGAAAATCTTGAATTTTTCTAAAGCTTGATATTTAGAAGATATTAAGAACATGTTGCAAAATCTTGTGCAATTATCGATAAATGTGATAAAATATTTGATGCCACCAATAGCTGGCCAGCCATGCAAGTCACAAACATCATAAGGAATCAAATCTAATATTTTGGAACTTTTTCTACCTTTCGGAAAGACAACCTAGTGATTTTTGTATGCATAAAAGTTGAACATTGTTCATTAGGTCTTGAAACTTTAGGTATTATATTAGAGTGCATCATATCCTATAATCTCCTAAAGTTTACATGACCTAATTTATGATGCTATAAATCAAACGATTCATTAATGGCCACATTGATGTCATGGCCACTAACATTGAGATGGCTGACGACCCCATTCGTCACAAAAAGGGAAAGTCGAAGGTTGTACAGTGACCAACCCTGAGACAATGTCAAGAATCATACCTGACATCGATGTTAGGCTTACCAAGCTCGAAAAGTTGGTAGCCCACTTTGATGCTATAGTAGCACGTGCTGCGGAAGGCTTTGACTGATTGACGACTGAGATGAGCACTACTATGAAAGATGTAAAACGATGCACGAATGATTATGAGTATACCTATGATGTGATGAGTGATCGCGTGGAGCAGCGTATCAAAGACATTGAGATGGATGTCAAAACCCGAGTAGAGACTTGAGAAGAGTGCTTCTACACAACTTCTAGAGAAACAGGCTTCAGAGCAAATCTCAATTGAAGATGCTGGCTCGATTGGAGGGTGTCGAGCGCAGGTTGACAAATGAGCATGAACATGGTGGGGGAGTAGACCGACCACATCTCATCAAGGTTCGAGAACCGAAGCCCTTTGTTGGAGAATGTGATGCACAGGTATTGGAGAACTTCCTTTACCAGATGAACCTGTACCTTAAGGCTGATTGGTCAGCTTGAGGATGAAGATGAGAAACTAGCGATGGTGGTTCTGTTTTTAGAAGATGATAACATGTTGTGGTAAATGTGATAAAATATTTGATGCCACCAATAGCTGGCCAGCCATGCAAGTCACAAACATCATAAGGAATCAAATCTAATATTTTGGAACTTTTTCTACCTTTCGGAAAGACAACCTAGTGATTTTTGTATGCATAAAAGTTGAACATTGTTCATTAGGTCTTGAAACTTTAGGTATTATATTAGAGTGCATCATATCCTATAATCTCCTAAAGTTTACATGACCTAATTTATGATGCTATAAATCAAACGATTCATTAATGGCCACATTGATGTCATGGCCACTAACATTGAGATGGCTGACGACCCCATTCGTCACAAAAAGGGAAAGTCGAAGGTTGTATAGTGACCAACCCTGAGACAATGTCAAGAATCATACCTGACATCGATGTTAGGCTTACCAAGCTCGAAAAGTTGGTAGCCCACTTTGATGCTATAGTAGCACGTGCTGCGGAAGGCTTTGACTGATTGACGACTGAGATGAGCACTACTATGAAAGACGTAAAACGATGCACGAATGATTATGAGTATACCTATGATGTGATGAGTGATCGCGTGGAGCAGCGTATCAAAGACATTGAGATGGATGTCAAAACCCGAGTAGAGACTTGAGAAGAGTGCTTCTACACAACTTCTAGAGAAACAGGCTTCAGAGCAAATCTCAATTGAAGATGCTGGCTCGATTGGAGGGTGTCGAGCGCAGGTTGACAAATGAGCATGAACATGGTGGGGGAGTAGACCGACCACATCTCATCAAGGTTCGAGAACCGAAGCCCTTTGTTGGAGAATGTGATGCACAGGTATTGGAGAACTTCCTTTACCAGATGAACCTGTACCTTAAGGCTGATTGGTCAGCTTGAGGATGAAGATGAGAAACTAGCGATGGTGGTTCTGTTTTTAGAAGATGATAACATGTTGTGGTGGCGTCGCATAAAGGAGGATGTTGAGGCAGGACCTTCTTACATCCACACTTGGGAACTGTTTAAGCATGATCTACGAGAACATTTTCTCCTGCGTAATATAGAGGTAGCCGCGAAAAGACAACTTGATTGCTTGAGGCATAACGGATTGTTGCAAGAGTATATTAAGGAATATCAGACCCTTATGTTCAACATCCAGACAATGAGGCTAGAAGATCGTTTATTTAAGTTCCTTAATGGGTTGCAGCCGTGGGCTGAGTAAGAGCTAAATAAGATCAACCTGTGGACCCTTTCTGAAGCAATAACAGTGGCGGAACATCTACTTGACAATCGTTGGCCAACTAGTCCAAAAAAGAAAGCCATGATGCTAAAAGACGGAATGGTGGGAAAAACGGGAATCAACAAAATACTTCAAATGATACCCCAACCAAGTCTTCCATACTAAGAGACCAAGGGAACAATAAAGACCATACGAAGAAGAGTAAGGCTAAGGGATCCTTTAGGCGAGAGTATTGGTATTGTGGTGGCCAACATTTCTCAAATGAGTGCGAACACAAGAAAGAAGACTTTAAGTATATCGCTAACGCCGTGCAAAGGACGGATAATATAGATGGTGACCCAAGGGAAGAGACTATGAGGATCGGCACAATGAGACAGTTGAACGCTATAGATGAGGGATCAACGTCATGCAAGCATGCGAACAAGACTCTCATGTACATACCGATTATTGTCAATGGCAAGGACACCACGAGAATGGTTAACACAAGTGCAATTCACAACTTTATGTACCCATAAGAAGCTAAACATTTGAGCTTAAGGATAGTGGGAAGTAGTAGCAATATGAAGGCTGTGAATTCAGAGTCCAAACCCATCTTGGGGGAGGCAATTGCTGTTGTGACTCGAGTGGGGAGTTGGCGTGGGTAACCAACTTCAAAGTAGCACTGTTGGATGAATATCGGGTGATATTGGGCATGGAGTTCTTCAAGGCGAGTCATGCAGAGATACGATGAGCCTCGAATATAGTGGTCTTCATGGATTGCGATCAACCGTGTGTTGTTCATGTGATGGCTTGGGATGATGGTCAAGTTCGGAAAGTGTTAGCGCTTCGACTAGAGGAAGGTCATAAGCAGGAGAATGTCACACGGGGAGTGGTGTTGTAGGGTGCTGAGCAGAAGATGCCTCGCAGCAGGGTGTCTTCGAAGACTGATACCGTAAGACTAAAGGAGTGCGGAGACGTTCTACCCACCGCACGTCCAAGGAACTTATCTCACAGGAAAGAGGTAGGCCGTCAGCATGGGAGGTTTGGCAAGCAAGGTGATAACAAGGCAAGTACAAGTTTCGGTTCTAAGAGACGACGACACAAGTCTGTTGCTAGCAAGGTTAGATGGGGGATGCAAGGTAAGTTACATAAGAGCGAAGTACTTAGAGGACAGTTGGAGGCACAACAAAAGATGGTTGCACAACACTCTAAAGACGTTGCCAACTGTATACAACTTTTGCACTGATCAACATGAGTGGCGTGATTTTTCCCAACCGCTCCATGTGAAGGCAGCAACGTGCATGAAGAAGTGGACAAATTCGAAGTGGTGCAATGGTCTCGTCGTAACGTCAATGACCATAGAATCTAGATCCAATTACCAACAACTCATATCAATTTAATCATGGTGATCTATATCAAGGATATCACAACCATACTAATAGGGTATAACCATCAGGGTTATTCAAAATTGATCCAAATGTGCTATATGTTGTTTGTAAAACAATATTTACCATAACCATGTACGAGTTGAGCTATAGATCCATATGTTGGAATGCTAAATTCATGTATCTAGGTTTGTAGATTTTATCCCATTAATGGATGATGGAAATAGAAGATCTCACGATATCATGATGTTATTTTGCATCATGATGCACATCATACTTTCCTTAAGAATAAATATAATTTATTCAATATATTAAAAATATGATTTAGAATAAACCTTACTATCACGTATAAAAACTCACACCATGATGATGCAATATAGCAACACTTTTCTAAAGTCATTTTACAACCAACTCACTAGATATCAAGCTTCACAATTGAAGTGGATTTCCCAAGGATCATGTTGCAACTATAATGCAAGCACTACACTCAATTTAATATAACCTACTAGCTGGCAATCCTACTTCTTATTTGAAGTGGTTTTCCCAAACTAGTGATTTTGCATGATCATGTATGTCAAGATTTTCTCATGGATAAATGTAATTATTGAAAAATGTAATTATTGAAACATACCACAAATCTGTTATATAATATGACCGATTTATATTATTAGGTGCAATGATTATTGTTATTATATGAACTCAACCTGATGCCAGTGAGTTCTACTCACCATGATAATTGTAAGTTGACATAAAACATAATGTGGAAATGTATATTGATTATTTACCAATCATGCTCTTTAACCAAGCAAACATATTCCCATATTGTATGTCATCAAATAAGATTATACATTAACACCAACAACTCATGTAAGAATTGATGATTGTTCTCAAACATAATCTAGAACCTCACAAATTAACTAGATAAAATGGCATATTGAGATTCACTCAAAAAATAAATTGTCCTAGAAATTTTGAGAAAAATTATAACTCCCACTTTTCCTAAGTTTAGAAAACCTAGGTCTTCTTGAATATGACAAGCAATTGTGTAAAATGATTTCAAAGTATAAAGAATAACAAAGTCCTTATTCATACAAACATATATTTAGGCATCGAAGACTATTAAAACCTGCAAACATTGTTGTTCTCAATGCTAATACAAATTGGAGCTACACATATATACTTCACAATATCACAATATGTAGATTGTGACATGTATAATCAATTCGGTCATTAGATACATATCCAAATTAGTTTGACTTGATTAACCAAGAACATATATGGATAGTTTAACCATAAACATAGCCCCTTACATTCAAATGGATCTAAATGTCAACTGATATGCTTAAACATATCTTCCAATATAGAATGAGGAAAAAATTGCATATCTAGATCTGCATTTTGTAATTGAAGAAAGTCAGATCACACCACAATTTTCTTAACTTAAGATACAACTTTTTGTAAATTTGAAAAGTTGTTTCATCTTCCTGTAATTTTAGTGGTTGCATAATATATACTATAAAGAAACCGAGAAAACCGTTTTTCTATAAATTCAGAAAGTCTAATCTTCTTTGGAGTTTCAAAAAACCTGAATAGCGTTTCTGCGATTTCAAAAAAGTTAAAGGCATTTCTACTAATAAGTTCGATGAAAAAACAACCTTTGAACAATATTAGAAAGTCGGATAACTTTTGGCAGTTAATAGTTTCTGTGGTTATATGGTTTTCCGGTATAATATGTATTCCCAGTATCACCAACCATGAGTTATACCAGTTATGTTTAAATTATCGTGCATGGCCTCAACAATATAGCAAAGCCAGAAGAATCGTCTCCTAGTACTCTTTGTGGGTGTTTGTGGAAGAAACTCTATCTCTGATAGTGATAGACATCATCACTTTATGCATGCTTTGCTCCCAAAATTCCCATGCTCAATAACTTTGAGCATATTAGTCTGATATAGATACAAGTCATCACATACAAGTAATTTTAGGACATAATCAAGTCCTCAAATATTTTTATGACATAATTAAATCCTTAATCATGTAAACATATTTATATGCATCAAGGACTTTGTTAGAAACTTTAATATTTATTTCTCCCAACTTCGCGAGGACCAATATCAAGTCCTTAATAAGTAAACATTCCATGCTATAATGCAAATTTACAACATGGAGCTGCATATGTATCTTTATGTGTGACAACATGCTTTCTACATGATAGTTTGTTACATGTGTAAAATACTCATTATCAAGTAGATCCAGTCCTAACGTTACAATCAGATCCAAAAAGTTTCAACTTGATGTAGCATGATCATGTTAATCTTAATAGCAAATGGATTCAAGTCTACCTTATATGCAGATACATGGCATATGATATGCACATGCACGCACACGTTGGTCCCTAAATGAAATATGCATTGTTCAACCTTTTCTAAAATTTAAAATGTTCTGAATTTTAGAAACCCTTTTGTTTAGTTTCAAGCTATCCAAGACTATTACTGTGAGTTTGAAGAGTCAAAAAGCATTTGTATGCAATTTCAAGAACTAATTTATCAAGTTCAGGAAGGTTTTTGGAAATAAATCTCAACGACTATTATGCAATGTGATCTTAAATTTGTCGACCCTAGAAAAAGATGAACTAGTTGAAAATTTTTGATTGATGACACCTTGTCATGATCACGAGTCGTTTTTTTCATTGTCGAACGTATTTTTGATGATTCTTGTTTGGCCCCTCCACTCTAGTTTCTAATGCCCGTCTTATCTTCCCTATTAAAAAGTTTATGTTCACATCCTAAGCAGAAACTCGTTCTCTTTTTAGCAATGAGAAAAGGAAAACAATGATGCCTCTTTTGTCGCCGGGTCTCAAACTGCCTGTGGCAGCACCAACTCTTTGTCAGGAGCTATGCCAAGACTTATTTGATAAATCCTCTGATTTTAAAACCTCCAAAACAACGAAAACCATTATTGCTTTATATTTTCATTCATGCGAATGCAATGGGTGTTTTACTTGCTCAATATGAGGATGATAGTCTTAAAGAGTATGCTATTTACTACATTTCGAAAACTCTATTGGCATATGAAAGAAATTATCAAGCCATGGAGAAAACGTGCTTGGCCTTGTTGTGGGCTTGCCAAAAGTTTAGACATTATTTCCTAGATCATGAAATTTAGATAGTGTCTAAACTTGATCCCATCAAGCACTTATTTGAAAAACCTATCCTAATAGGTAGGCTAGGTAAATGGTAGCTCCTCTTAATAGAGTATGATTTAAAGTTTCATCATAAAAACTCCATTAAGGGACAAGCCCTAGCCGATCATGTGGCTGAACTGCCTCTTCAAGATACATATCCCATACTTGATGAAATGCCCGATGAAGGCATCTTTGCAAATGAATTTAAAAACCATGTTTTATCCAAAAAAAATCATGAAGATCGAGTATGGAAGATGTACTTTGATGGGGCAAAGAATCAACAAGGGGCAGGTGTGAGAATCATTCTCATATCTCCCGAGAAAGGGAAAATCCCAATTGCCATTTGACTAGACTTCCCATGCTCAAATAATATGGTACAATATGAAGCACTCATACAAGGCCTAAAAATTTTAAAAAATCTAGGGGCGTCATGTATTGAAGTCTTTGGAGATTCTATGCTTGTTATAAACTAGTTTCGAAAATTTAGAAAGTTAAAAATGAAAAACTCATACTATACCACGAATTGGCCACTCAATTGGTTGGTTCCTTCAAGTCATGCACTCCTAATCACATAGGTAGAGAGGACAACACCGTAGCAGATGCCCTCTCATCCCTAGGCTCATATCTAAGAGTCGACCCCACCATGGGAACTCGATCCTTAGAAATTTGGCATTCACCCAATCCATCTACTCACGATTTGGAGATTTACCAAAATGACCAAAATTCCATTGGAAAACCTTGGTTTCAAGACATTAAAAACTTTTTGGAAAATGAAGGATTTCCCAAAATTTGCTTCTTTTAAAGACAAAGCTTTTATTCGAAAGATTTTAACCCGATATGTGATTTTGGGAGGGGTTCTTTACAAAAAGAGTTTTACCGGCATCTTGTTGAGATGTGTAGACCTAAATGAGGCTAGGGCTATAATGAATGAGTTCCACGATGGAGAATGTGGAGGCCATGTCAATGCAAATATGATGGCCATGAAAATACTTAGGGTCGGATATTTTTGGTCCACCCTTAAGCAAGATTGCCATGATCATATTAGAAAATATCATCAATGTCAAGTGCATGGACATGCCATTCATATCCCATCGTCCACCTTGCATTCTATTGTGAGCCCATGGCTCTTCACCATGTGGGCATTTGACATCATAGGACCAATCTCCCCAATTGCATCGAATGGACATAGGTTCATCTTAGGAGCCACCAAATATTTTTCTAAATGGGTTGAAACTACTTCCTTGGCTAACGCCCAAGGACAACATGTAGTGGCATTCATTAAAAAAAATATCTTGGCTCGATTTGGAGTTCCAAGGGACCTAGTGTCGGATAATGGCACCCCTTTCAAGAATGAGAAGATGGAAAAGTTATGTAATACCTATGGCATAACTCAACACTTTTCATTGCCCTACTACCCTCAAGGCAATGGTCAAGCCGAAGCCACGAATAAAACTCTCATAAGCATCATTGAGAAAACCTTAGAGAAGGGTAGGACATGACATGAGAAGCTTGATGAAGCCTTATGGGCTTATAGGACTTCCATCTGAACATCCACAAATGCCACATCATTTGAGTTGGTCTATGGTATAAATGCTATCCTCCCCATTCATACCAAATTGCATTCATTTCATAGATCACTTGCACTCGACCTACCCATAGAGACTTTACAACATGTTAGAATGGTTGAGCTTGACCTATTAGATGAGAAGATGCTCCTTGCCATGAATCATGCACATGCATACCAACAAAGGATAGCCCGACATTATGAAAAACATATGAAGGCTCGCCACTTCAAAGTGGGAGACCTTGTATTGAAAATCATCTGCCATCGCGGCCCACATCCACTTGAAAAGTGGTGGCCCAAGTGGGATGGTCCCTATGTCGTAAGGGGAACAACCATGAATAATGCATATTGGTTTATTGATGTTGAGAGCAGAAATTTAGTAGACCCTATAAATACCCAATACTTGAAAAAAATATTATGTATAGGGTCTATGTAAAATTCTTTCAAAAATATTTTAAAATGGGTCTCCTTTGAACTTCTTGAAAAAGGATCAAGATGGATTGTATGGCCCTAAATGAGGGAATCGATGCTTTATGAAAAGTAGAGTTTTCAAAATCATTTGGTAACATTTCAAAAATCTTTGGCTTACAAAATGAAGCCTAGTTCAAAATAGCAAAATATTTTCAAATGGTAGATGCTATTAGGAAATTGGATGATCTTGGCTGAATCGAGTAACAAAGGGATAAGTTTTCCCCCCATTTTACTTCTCTCCCAAAAAGAAAAATTGACAAAAATCAAAAGAAAAAGAGAATACAAAAACTCCTCCATAAAGAGGTCTTCCTTTCAAATAGAAAGTGGGAATACAAAAATTCCTCCGAAAGAGGTCTTCTCTTTGAGTGAAAAAAAGAAAAAAAGAAAGAGGAAATACAAAAAATCCTCCAAAAGGAAAAAGGAGGTTTTCCTCGTTGATAGAAAAGAAAAAGCCAAAGCTCAAAAAGAACAATTTTTCATCTTTTTGCCCTAAACCACGAGACACTTTAGAAAGGACCATGGTAACTCATTCCCAAATCCCTACAACTTATCCCAATATTGAAAGGTTTATTCATGAAAATCCTAAAGTAGGAATAGAATCTACTTATTTGGATTTCATTTTGTTTGAGAATTAGACTTTGTTATGTGGAAAATGGAATTTTGAAATGTCTTTCTAAATTTTCTACAAAACCTCTGCTAAGTAGTAGGTATTGAAACCCAAATGAGGGGAAATATGAAAAATTGGTAGTCCTTTTGATAGAAACTAAAAGGAGTTCCCTTTTGAAAACGAATTTTTAAAACCCGAAATGTCAAACGACATGGGATTGTCTTACTTGGGGCAACCGGCCTTCATAGGCTCCTCCTCAAGCTCATCCATCTCATCAATGAGTCTCTAACCCTCATACTTCATTTGCATCACACACCCCATCCATGCATACTCCCAAGGTCGGCCATGCATGACCATGTTTAGGACCATCACTCAGTATGGTTCAAGTCTCCTTTGGCTAAAATCCATTCCTCTATAATCCAAGGAAAGAGTTTGATGAAATGAAGGACAATTTATATTCTCAAGATAATTTGGAAAGTAAATTAAAAAAGAGTGTTTTATTCTTTGCCATTATCCAAATGAATTTGGATTAATGCCAAAGGGGGGCATCTGTAAACACCCTAAATAAATTTTTGTAAAGACACTCTCAATTTCGAAAGCTAGCTTATTTTAAAACCTTTGCTTTAAAATAAAAATTTTAAATCTTTAAAGTGAAGATTTTAAAGATAAATATATTCAAATTAAAGCTAAAGAAATAAAACCCAGAGGATATAAACAAATCAAGCGAAGATCAGGGCGATAGTTGAGTAAAACCCACTTCAAGTCAGATCAAGTTCACAAAAGTCATGCCATGGAGCAAGAAAGTGGATCAAACCAAGTCAAGGCACATCTTCATCAAATCAAGAAATAGACTTCATGAAGATGTGGCTCGAGTGTACAAGAATAACTAGGTTAAGCTTGACTCAATGGGTTTGAAGACCATACTACACCAAGATGTAAAGATTATGAGTTGCACTAGGTTCGTGGGTTGCACCAAAGGAAGGCTAGGACACCCCACATTGATGAGTCAATTCAAGAATTAAGTCAAAGTAAGAAGCCAAGATGGGACGAGCCACAAGGAAACTCAATCAAGGCATTGTGTCAAGTCTACGTCGAGTGCATCTAGGTTTGATCGGCTAGGGCTAGGTGCACACAATTTGAACCAAGAACCAGCCCACATGGGGCTGGTTCAGCTATGAATGAAGGGGACCACATGAAGACCCTTGGGGCTGGGTTTGGATCATAGAATACCGTCCCAAGGAAGGGCCTTAAAGAGGGCCCCCCTTGGCCTATAAATAGAGGCCAAGGGGGGGACGACCAAGGCATAAAAGAGAGCATTGGAGAGTGACTGCATCCTTGGGGATTTTCGTGAGTCTCCTCTAGGAAAGAGTGGAGAGAGGGGAAGAGAGCGTAGAAGATAGGTAAGTGCTGCAAGTCTTAGAGAGTGTGAGTAAGAAAAGAAGAGAGGAGAAAGGGGAAGGTGAGGGCCGTGAGCTGCTATTGGGAGCCGATCCTTGGAGGAGTTCACGTTAGTATTCCTCCTCCTTTGTTCATCTCTATCTCTTCTCCGTATTCAATTCAAAAGGGGTTGTATTAATAGACCTTTGTCTCCCCCCATGATGTAATAAGAAGTAGATATGCTGTGAATTTTCAATTCTTACTTATGCATTCTAATTGTTTGTGTTCTTGATTCTACCTCTTTATATGCTATAAACATTCTATATCTCCTAATCCCCTCTATGCTTAGGCTAACCTATATATTTTCATTCCTTTCCCTTCAGCAATTTACTTTGGGATATTGTGTTGTTGCAATTTAAATTCGGGTGAGTTTGCATTACGTATATTGTAAAAACCAGAAAATTTGATTTTCGTATTCCCGCATACGTTGATTGCTTTATTTTTCATTACTAAACTATTGCTTTGATCGACTTAAAATTTGGCACACTGTATCTACACACAAGCCTACTTGTAATAAAATTTTCAAGAATTCTAGGGCCATACAACCACGTATTAAAAGGTATGTAAGATCAGAAAAAATTCAGAAATGTTCTGTTAAAACTGTTTTCCTGCAATAGAGCATGGGTAATTATCCCATAACACTACTTGTAATTGTCTAAATTCGATAAAACTTAGTTCATTAGAAATCTGATACCCATAGCTTTCCAACAAGATCAAGTGCACTAAAATCGGAGCTCTGAGCACCGACCTATCTTTGGGTCTTTGGGTCTCTGTATTTCTGTGATAGAAAAGTTCTGAGTGTTTGAGGAGAGATACTTTAATGATTTAATTATGTATCACTACGGTTCTAAAATTCAAAACAAAAAGTGGCTTAGGATCTCTACATTTCATGTTGTATCCTGTAAAATTTTCAAGAATTTTGGAGATCTCTAGGTCACAAAAAAAAAATCAAGAACAAGCTCTAAAAACAGAACCAGTTTTTGTTTTTTAGAACTTGTTGATTTTCAAACTTGAAACCAAAGTGCACGAATTTGTTCTTGACAACACCTCATTTTCAACTTGGATTTGGAACTTCACTTGTACATTTGAAATCCTCAAAAAGCTTAGGCTAACCCTTGAGCATCGGTTCAAGAAGACCTAAAGCGAAAAGATCTCGCTTAGCTACAATCGCCAAACAAGTTAAATTTCTAAAACTTTGCTAGTTTTTGAAAACTAGCTGGCACGCTCGCGGAAGAAGTAGTTTTGAAAAGATTACTTTAAGTCTCTACATAGGCTTGGAGTGAAATTTTCACATCTACACCCATTAGAAGGTTATTGAATCCTATGCAACTCTGATGAAAGAAAATGAGAGCAAAAACCAACAGTTTATTTCTTTCAATGGAGCCCTATTTATGCTCAAGACAACCCTTGAGCTAGGTTACTGCACCAAGCAAGTTTAAATGCAAAATAAATAACATGGGAAAACAAAAGAGCAGATTGGGTACCACCCAAGGCTGAGTAATGAGGTTAGGTGCCTTTCAAGGATAATTGGTGAGAAGATTAATGCTTAATTAAACTAGCAATCGACAAAATGGTAGGTGTTAGTTAAAGCTGTGAGGTGCCAGCTGAAGTTTTGAGATGATCCTCGATTCTTCTAATTGGTGGGTCCTCAAGCTGTCTTGGATCAATCCGACCAATGTTGAAAATTGTTTCGTCATGGACCTAGTGATGTGCCATGTGGTTCGAGGATCCTCGTACTTGATGTCCGCATGAGATCCCGTATACATAAGTTAGGTTAGCCCTTATATCATTTGCTTAATGAAAAGGCATAGCTCACCTGGTTAGGGGTCGACTCACAAATGGAATGCCTTAGTTCGACGTGCATATGGCTTCAGCTTCCCAGTTGTACCAAAAAAAAAAAGCATGACGGTGCAAAGATGTGAACAGTTTGGTGTAAACCTGTCTAAACGTGATTTACCGTCACAAAACATGCGACTTGTGTTTAGCACGGAAACAGTAAGTTGATTTTCGAAGGTGAGATTGGCGACCTTTTGGTGAGGCGCGTCGTATTCTAGACAGCACGTCCTCTCACTAACGGAAGATGCACAAAAGCAAACCTCTATACAGTTGATGCTTTTTCCCTTGTGTCATCTTTCACAACCCTTTTCCCTACACTTATTCTTGACGTACAGTAGAGAAAAGCTGAATGAAACCCCCAATGACACGCGCGCACAGAGCGGTCTTAGTCTCAAGGTTTGTCCTTACCAGCCCACTGGTCAAAGTTGTGGCGGAGGGTTACGTTTGAAGCGTGTTGTTATTGGGTAGCCACGACCATTATAAGTGTTGGTCACAGCTTTGAGGTTGCACTGCCCGTAGGAGATTCCATATGGGCACTTGAAGACGGCATCTCATAGCAGAACAGGATTACCTATATTCAATAACATCCGGCGACTGGTCTCTGAATCCATTTGAAGCCCCTGTTCTTCCTCCAAGGAGCTGCATCTGAATCCATTTGAAGCCCCTGTTCTTCCTCCAAGAAGCGGCAAGCACCGGCTTCTCCCATTTAACTCTCACCTGCACTGCACCCTGGCAAGCCTCAGGCTAAGCTGAAGCTCGACCTTCTCTATCCCCAGCTGCAGCCGCCTCAACGACTAGAATTAGGAAAAACGGAACCAATGTTCGCATGTTGAAGTTAGGCGCAAAAGGCATTGCTTGCTCACACTGTAAGTTTCTCCCTTGTACACATATACCGGAAAACAGTGGAGGTGTGTTCATAGATCAGGTGTCTTCTTTATCGCAGAAAAGATTTTGTCTAGGATCCTTCGAGATAGAATTAAGGCATTGATTTTGGATGGTTCAGATCATTCTATACCGTCACTGGTCGAGTCATGGGCGCTACCAATCCACCGTAAATTGTGCCCCAGTTTTGATCATTCTATACCGTCACTGGTCGAATCAAAACAAACCTGGAGGCCCGGGCCCCGTCAATTCCTTTGAGTTTCGTTAACCCCATGTGATCGGCAGGACCGCATTGCGGAGGTCTCGGTGTTGATAATTTGACTTGTCTTTTTGGACGAGCTCTATATGAAAAATGTCGCCCATCATTTTCTTATTTGTGACTAGTGTGAGAGAGAGAGATTCACGTCGGGCTGCAGCCTCCACAAGTGTCGGCAATGCTAGTCTGTGATTCTCATGTGGTCCGGGATGTCAACAGCAGCCCGGAGGTACCCCACGCTGAGCAGCCTTTCAAGGTTGAGAATCCGCCTTGGGAGGGGTAAGGTAAACCTTCCCCACGAACCTATTTTTCATTAACAATTAACTACATTTGTCCTTCTTGCTACTTGATAAAATAGTGATATGAAATTATACGAAAAATACTTTTGCCGGGGCGGGGTCTAAAGGTTCGGTGCAGTCATGATGTTTGAAACCCACAGGGCGCACTAAAACCTGCCCCGCCCCACTCCATTTCTATCCCTGGCCATGAGAATCAAAGCGTCGCTAGAGAAGTTGCCTGGCCAGAGCCCGTATTCAATATTGACAATGTTTTTCAGTTGAGCAATGAGGAGAATATAACCAACATCTTATAAGTGGAGGAACGTATGCCGATAACCCCTCACCAGTTGCGAATAGAATGGAAATATCCGTATTCAAAACATGACAGTGCAAACAGTAAAGGTGTTTAGGAAAACACACACATCTGATCAGCTACTTTCTCTTGACCGCATGATGCATTAGATATTACATAAGTTTTGTATTTCAAAGTATATAAATTGAATTACAATTAGAGCATTAGCTCATCTAGCAGGACTGTTGACTCACAAAACGGACGTAGTAATCGCATGGGGTGCATGTACCTGACAGGCCCCACCATTAAACAAAAGAAAGAAGGTACAAACTATATTGATCACCCCCTACAAAAAAAAAAGATATTCTAAGGGCAAACAAATAAATCAATCATCCGTCAATATGTACAAAGAATACCATATAAAAAGAAAAACTGAGTTGGTGCGGATATAAAAGGTGTCACAGGACATCGACTAGATGCATATAGTACCCACACACGATTTGTATGTATGTGGACTAGAACTTGGAAGCGTCATGCTTAATTTG
Source organism: Brasenia schreberi (assembly GCA_036023115.1). Lineage (NCBI taxonomy): Eukaryota > Viridiplantae > Streptophyta > Magnoliopsida > Nymphaeales > Cabombaceae > Brasenia > Brasenia schreberi. The sequence goes on along the minus strand of JAYKKT010000092.1, from coordinate 11,732,512 downwards.
GATTCATTTGGTTTAGAGTCCTTTGGGTTATAGTTCTAGTAGTAGATTTGGATTTGGATCTAGATTACCTAGAATCCACATTAATATCATGGTGTCACATTTGGTGTGTTCGTATCTAATGTCTCTTTTCTATTAGTGTTATGTCATTGTGTCAATGTGATTAGGTTTTCATAGAGAGAATTCTTAAGAAATTTTATGTCATAAACTTCATTTGCTTTTGTTTTATTTTTTTAAGATTGAGAGAACCAGTCATTAGTTTTTTAGTTTGAGAGAACCAACCGTTAGAGAGATGAGCATTGTTGTTCATGTGTGAGTGTCTTTGGGCTGGTTGTTCAACATGTGGTTGAGTAATTCCATTATGAATCGAGTCGACGATACTTCCATCCGATTTTTGAGATTGTTAGAGCTCGATTTATGACAATTGGTACCAGAACCTTATTTGATTCAATGTGAATCAGGTCGTGTTGAGTCAGTTAGAAAATACCGACTTGCTAAAGAATAGTTTTCCTTTTGCACCGAAAAGACAGATTTTCTAGAAGTGTGTTTGGCTATTTGATTGCCTAAAAAAGGTGGTATTTGTCAACATCATTAACTGGGGATATGTTTGCAGGAACATAATTGTGGGTTGTACTGGAATCCATCTAATCACAAAAGAAATATGGTGTTCGAGTGAAAAGCTTGGCCATTATTCCTTCCTCCATCTAATCCATATTTTTTCTATAAAATACTTGATGCACCTCTCTATTTTAGCCAATTTATATTAATTTTATGTGTAACATCTCTATCAATTTTTCATCTAAAAACTTTTCCTAGGTATTTAAAACTTTCTTATAAGGGGTGCAATGTGTAAATCTTAATTTTTATGTCATCTCAAGTAACCAAATGATCAAACTTGCATTCCATATACTTTGCCTTTGCTCTACTAAATCGGAAGCATTTACTTTGTAACGTTTCTCTCTATAATTCTAATTTTCTATTAATTTTTTTTGCTTTCACTCATCCACTAACAAAATGTCGTTTGCAAATAACATACACTAAGCTATTTCATCTTAAATAACTTGTCAATGATCAATATAAATAAATATGAACTTAATGTTGATCCCTCATATAATTGAATATTTACTTCAAAGAAATATGTCATTCCTTCATAGGTCTTCATACATGTTTATACACTATCATACATATCTCTTATAAGATTGACTTATGTTAATAGGATAATTCTCTTTTTCAAGGTTCTCCAAATATATCGCTTAGCGCCCTATCCTAAGTTTTTTCTAGATCAATAAATACAATGTGAAGGTTCTTCTTTTTTCTCTATAATGTTTCATAAGGCATCTCAATAGTAGATCTCCCTATCATGAATTCAAATTGATTATCTGTTATACTCGATACTTGTCTTAATCTATGTTCAATAATTCTTTCTCATTATATATATATATATATGTGTGTGTGTGTGTGTGTATGTGTATGTATATGTGTGTATATATATGTGAAAGCTCTTGATGATCCCTTTTCAAGGGTACAACTTTCATAAGAATATTCAGCTTCTTTGTTTCAAGATACTTTGATTTTCATGTGTGTTCATAAGACATAGTTTAGACTTGTAGTCAATCTATCATTTACCTTGCCATGGAGGGCACTTCTCAGAGAAAAGGAGGTTCAAGTTCAATTACGTCCATACAAGTCAGATTGTTGAGGAGGATTAATTGATTACTTTGCAAAGTAGGGGTAGTGCTGCCCCAATCAACTTACAGTCTATTTGAGCAGTGGTGGATCTAGAAAATTTAGTGTAGGGGGACAAAAATAGAGGCCTTTGGTGTGGGCTTCATTATATGCAAAATTAATAGGTAAAAAAGCTACCAATTACTAAGAGTTAGTTGCACGCTTACAATATAGTTGTTTTTTTATGTGTAATCAACTTCTTAACAGAAAAAAGTAATATCTTAATTCAAATATAACTATCAATAATTCTTAAGTTGATAACCGAACTATGAAAACATTTAGCATCGCTATGATTCTATAAATGCCACAAAGATGAAATACCATCAATAATTGAAGCATGTGTTATAAACTTACATACATGTTCATGTAATACAAAAATGATAACAAATAACTAGTGACAATGATCATTTATTCTGTGACAATTAATGCATAATATATGTAAGTAATTAAAGTCATTAAATACACATACATGTTAAATTTGTACAAATACAAATTCCAAAAATTTTCAATCTTAGATGACATTTTTAAGAGCACTTTATACCAAGACAAAGAACATCTCATTACAAGCTAACAATATAAAAAGAAGTGTATAACTAACTCTTCTAACTAAACTCAATATTAAAAAGCAATCCACAAAGTTAAAGAACACTTACATAATGAAGTATTGGAAAGGATTTATCATTGAGGACACATCTTTTAGAATCATTTCATAGTTGTCTTATGATGTATATCTGATGATATGTCATGCTCAATGTATGAAACCAAGTAATCATTCATAAACTCATCACCAACTTTGTTTCTCAAGTGACTCTTTATAATGTTCATGGCAAAAAATACTTATTCAATACTTGGAATGGCAACAGATAAAAGCAATGCCAAATTTATTAACCAATATACCAAAAAGTAACTCTTATTCTTTTTTTCTTGTATTAACACCTCTGTAATTTCACTTATTCCTTTAAGTTGAAGCCTTTATCATCACGCGCGTCTAGAATATAGTTATCAAGTTGATAAAATCATTAGTTCAAAAATCATGAAAATAAAAATTTGCAAGCTAAACCAACTTCTCTTTATTGAAGGAAGCAAAATTATTACTTAGATCAAGATAATTACAAAGAAGCAATTTGGTATTTCTCTTATCAAATTAACCATCAAACTTATTTAACACATAATCAGTGATAACATTGAATACCTCACACCGATAATGATGCAAGTTTGTTGCCTCACTTTGTCTTTGTCTTGCCCGTGCTACTAGTAGCCCTGTATAGTTATCCTGATATCAATATCATTCTTATCACAAAATTAATTGACTTTTAAGCCTAAGTGCTCATCTTCATTGTGTCTTCGACAACTTCACAAGATTCAAAGCATTGATAATACCTTGGTTTTCTCTTTGCAGTGCTAATGATAAATCATTTGTGTTTTCTAAAATTTCTTTCATCAAATGTACAATAAATTTTGCATGTTTGGTGCCTATAAATAAAGGACTTTGGTTAGCAAAAAGTGGAACCCAAGGAAGAAAAGAGACTAGCCCAAGAGAGAAGGGAGCCAACCAAGGAAGAATTATCCAAAAGAAGAAGGAGAGAGACCAAGAGAAAAGCCTTTGAGCCACCTCTCCTCCCCTTTCATTTTGTCCCATTCATTGTAAACTCAGAGTTATTCCCTCAAATCATTGTATATCAAGAGAAAACATCAATTTTTGTTGCACATCATTGCAAAAAAAGGATTGCCCGAGTCAAGAGTCACAAACGAGTGGGCTATAGGTGAGAGGAATCCCTTAACTTTGTAAATTTATGTTGATTCTTCTCCAATATATCCATATCTTATACTCTATTTTGTATTCTATGCTTATATGATATATCATCTCTTCTCCTATTTTTTTGGTGGATTGGTTATCTCTTACTTAATTCAAGAAACCCTAAAAGGGACGTAGTTGCCCAATTACTTTCGATAACATGAGTATATAATCACTCTTATGATGAATTAATCACCAATAAGTTTATGTTGATAATGGTATTGGACTATTATTGCATATATTTATCAAGAATAATCCTCTTACAAAGGCACCCAAGGATATATATATGGATGAGTTCATTTCCAAGCTAACATAAGTCCTCAACAAATTCTTTGAGTAATCACATAATTATTAACCTTCTAATTGGATGCGTCATTATCTTCTATAAGAAAATCTCTACAAATTTTGGCATCTTTCATAAACTTGTTGGGTTATCGGATTTTTCTATATTCCATTTTCAAGAGAAATGCTGCTAAAATTTTTCATTAAGTGGAGCACACATAGAAAAATATAGTAAAAATTCCATGAATTTTGGATAAATACAAAGTTCATAAAAAATCATCAAAGATCAGACTCCGTTCAAACTGAATATACTTATGGCAGAAGTTCCATAACCCTTGTTAGGTAAACTTGATATAACTAAGTCTATAGGTACCAAATCCATCGAGGATGGTGTCATTGAAAAGCCAACATAGCTCTTAGAGTGATAAATTTCATAAGAATAGGAGATCTACACATTGAGTTATAGGCATTTTACTGAGGCCTTGAGTTTTAGTCACAAGCACTATCCAAATTCCCAAATAACATTTGGTTGAAAACCTTTATCTAATTTTTATCTAATCACTAAAGAACTAAAAGAATAAACAAAAATTATCAATAAAGCCTTATACCCAACACTGCTTGGATGAAATTTTCATGATTTTTGGATCCCAAAAAATGCTTCGATAAAATGCGAACTCGATGAAACAAAATCAATTCTATGTTTTACATAACTGAACCTAGTTCTGCATAAAATGTGGTTTTAGAAAAAGGCTCTTTTGAATTGAAATTATTTTGAAAAAACTTTGAATTTCAAAATAACTCCTCCTAAGCATCAAGCATCTAGCTCAAGAAGGCCTACGTCGATAAAAACCTACTTTCCAACATTTGGCTATAAAGTTAAAGTCATACCCAAACCTTTGTAAGTTTAAGTAAACTTGTTGGCACACTCACGCACATTTTTTGCAAGCAAAGTTTTAAGTCTATATGGGACCAAAAAATTTATTTAGAGGGGGTCAACATATATACCCCTTCGACAGACCAAATCAAATAGTTTTCCTGATTTGATACCGAAGCCACACTTTAGGGAGTTTAACTTTAAGTTGTATTGATGCAAAAGGTCAAACACTTGGGACAACTCTAAGTGTGAGGTTTTTCAGTGGATTTAACTAAGATGCCATCCACATAGACTTCCATGAACTTATGGATTTAATCATAAAAGATCATCATCATATCTTGTTGATATGTGGCTCCAACGTTCTTGAGTTTAAGGGCCATTACTTTGTAAGAGCAGGTCCTGAAGGAGTCATGAACATGGTCTTATACTATTCCTTCGGATGAAACTTGATCTGATTATATCCAGAGTAGTCATCCATAAAGTTAAATATTTCATGGCTTGTCATACTATCAATAATTAAGTTAATGTTCAGTGGGAAAAATTCATCTTTAAGAATGACTTTGTTTAGGTTCCTAAAGTCAATGCAAACTCTAACCTTTATGTTGGACTTTCTAATTATTACAATGTTGGACAATCAATCAGAAGTGACTATTATCCGAATAATCTCAGTTTTAAGTATCTCTTCGATACTATCTTTAACCTAAAGTTCAACCTTAAGGCAAATCTTTCTAAGTTTTGTCTAACTGGTTTGATTATAGGGTCTAGGATGAGATGATGTTCAATAACTTTTGGGTGTAACCTATGTATGTCTAAACATGTACATGAAAACATGTCCCTTGGGGTCAAACTCAGACTCGATCACCTATCTTAACCATCTTGGGGTCAAACTTAAACTCGATCACCTATCTTAACCATCTTGGGGTCAAATTGAGACTCGATGAAGTCTTCTCCTACTATATTAGATGGTTTCTCTTGACCTTCTTGGCCAAATTCGAAGAGGGCAACGATCCCATCATTGTTCTTATCTTTTTATACTTTTTTTGTCCTTTTCCAATCACATGATTTTATTCACTAGTTGGACATCTCTTAATTAGATCCTCAAAGCCTCTAATTCAACCTCATAGTTTTTAAGAGAAACCTTAGGTGTTGAGATCGTGAGGCATTATGCTTAAACTTGGTAGGCTTCTTGTTTGATGATGTAACATTGTCAATCAACTCGGGTTCTATTCTTTTAGGTTTTGAGAATTCTAGAGGGCCGTGAAAAAAGAACTCAACTTTATCCTTTGATCGAGTATTGTAATGATAGCCGGAAGACATTTTGGATTTGAGGGGAATTTGCGCTAACCGTAATTTAAGTGAGTGCGTATGAGAGTGCAAACAATCTAATATGTAAATAAATAAATAAATAAAGTATGCGCACAAGTGTGTTTTTACGTGAGTGTATGAAGCAATTAATAGTGCTTTATACTACGTGTACAATGCATGGAAGTATCAATTATGATATTTATCAAGTAGAAAATATATTCAAATTTAGATTAAACAAACAAATCTTGGTAGATTAAACAAACAAACGAAATTCCATCGGACTTAGATCTGCAATACAATCATCTTAACAATAAAAAAAGGAAAAGATGAAGTAATTAGAGATAAACTCAAAAAGTAAAATACCTCCTAACGCTCTCATTGTCGTTGTGTGATGTGGGCCCATTTGAGTTCTTTTCGCCGAAGTTTTTCTTGTTTTGCTTAGCAAGGGTTGATCCTATGCTACCAAATTTGCTTGTTTAGGTAAATATGAATTCTTGGAAATACTTGGCATTTGGTGAGCTTCACGTAGAACTTGCCATAACCAGGTCACCTGGGTTGTTGAGAGAGGATATGGATCGGAAAAGGAAAAGAGTTTTCGAATCGGTATTAACTAGATCCAATTCTAATAGTGGATGAATTGAATTAGGATAAGTCTAGTGTAAACACCCAAAATTTAAAATGTTTTAAAAACTCCTAAATTTCGAAAGTCAATTTAAAGACTTTATGAACTTTTAAAGTCAAAAACCCCAAAATTTTAAAGTTTAAGTCCTTTTGGGAAACATTTCAAAATAAAGATTTTAAATTCAAGTCAAACAACCCATGAATTTTGAAACAAAACAGATAAACAGGTGAGACCCAATCCAAGCCTGAATCCAGATCAATTCTCAAAAGCAAAGAAGATAAAAATGAAGCCTATCAAGACAAGATGATGAAGATCAAGTTCAAATTCAAATGTGGGATCGAGCTTATCAAATCAAGATGAGATCAAGTTCAAATTCAAAATAGAGCCGAGCTTATCAAGACAAGATAGAATCAAGTTCAAATTCAAAATGGGGCTAAGCTTATCAAATCGAGAAGGAGCTTGACAAGTGCATACACACGGCCAATATGAAGTACCTTGTATCAAGTTGTAAAAATTGCCAAAGGATCAAGTCAAATAATCAAGCTAAGGTAGGACTAGCATTGGCCGGTTGAAGCAACTCACTTGGTGGAGCCTAGTCAAGGCCGACTACACCAAAGACCAACCCATATGGGGCTGGTCCAATTCACCACCAAGGGGACCACCTTAATGGATTGAAGACCTTGGTATGGAGCTGATCCAACCCGCCCTAAGGAAAGGGCTAGAAGCCAGCCCCTTGGCCTATAAAAAGGGCCAAGGGGGGGCGGGTGGAACCTATCGAGGAGGTATCTTGGAAAGGCTTGCATTCTTAGAGATTGGGGGAGGTCTTGGGGAAAGAGCTAGGGAAATTTCCAGCAAAGGGGGCCTACTCCAAGAAAGAAGTCACGGGCTGCAAGTGAAGGAAAAAGAGGGTGGAAGAAGAGGGTAGAACTAGGCTTGAGTGTGAGGGAGTTTGAAGCAAGAAGAAGGAGGTGTTGGCCGGATTTCAATCTTGAAATCTCCGACCGATTGGGTAAAATTTTTGTAAGTATTTCATCCCTTTGTTCTTAATCATTCTTTCTTATTGATTTAATTGAAATGGGGTTGTATTAATGGAGCATTGTCTACCCCCATGTTGTAATAAGATTTAGAGTTTCAGAATTTTCATTTCATGGATGAATCGTCACTCTCACACACATGTACTCTAATTGTTTGATTATGCGATTCTACCCCGATATATTCTATAAACACTCTATACTCTCTACCCCCTCTATGCTTAAGATAATATATTTCCATTCCTTTAATTTCAGTAATTTAATTTCGGGAGTTGTGTTGTTGCACTTTAAATTCGGGTGAGTATGCATTGCATCTATGTTCTATAAAACTGAAAATCTGTTTTTTGCATCTGCATACTTGTATTGTTTCAATTTTAATTTTCTGATCTTTGCTCTGAATGCGTTGAAATTTTAGGAACAAAACCTACACATACAAGTCTACTGGAAATAACATTTGCAAGAATTTTAGGACCGTGTAACCCCATGAATAAAATTGGAGAAAATCGGATAAATCTATTTCTGTTTTCTGTACAAACAGATTTCCTAAGACAGGAGTTGGGTAAAAGTTTCATATCTCTGTCTATAGGAATCCAAATTGGCTAAAATTAGTCTAATTGAAAACCTAACATCCATTCCAAAACGACTAAAATCACAACATTTGGAGTTCTATACACCAAGATATAGAGGATTCTTTGAGTCTCTGTATTTCTGTCACAGAATCTCCTAAAACAATAAAGTTAGGTCCACTTCTCGATTTAATTTTACAAATTTGTTAGTCTAAAATTCAAAACAAAAGGCAGTCTAGGATTCTAATATATCATGGAACATCTTATAAAAATTTTATGAATTTTGGATATCTCTAGACCATCTAAAGGAATTCAGGAACAAGGGTTGAAAAATAGAGCTAGTACTGTTTTTCAGAAATTGCTGAAATTCAAGTTTGAAATTGTGTACATTTCACAATTATTTTTAAAACACCACACCTTCACATGAATTTGAGTTCATTCACCTACAATTTTAAAATTTTTAAGCGCTTAGGCTGACCCTTAAGCATCGGTTCAAGAAAGCTTAGAGCGAAAAGAACTTACTTAACCATAACCGCCCCAAAAGTCAGATTTTCAAAACTTTGCTAGCTGGCACGCTCACGCATTAAGTAGATAAGAAATTCTCGCTTCAAGCCTCTACATAGGCTTGGAGTGAAAAATTTTGTGTGTACATCCAGGAAAGATTGGGACTATTGGGTTTGGATTGAATTTATTTGGATTCAACTTGAAGATAAGATTCTAAATTAAAGTGGATCCGATTTAAAATGAATCGGTTGGGAAGGAAGAGTGGGATTCAAATAGCCAAATAGATCGAATTGAATCAGGTCGGCTGGGATTCGGATCGGGTCTACGGAGTATGTGGATTGGGTCAACTGGTCGGGTCGGGTCTCGTTCGAATAAAAGGGGAGGCTAGGGTTTCAGAACAAATGAGAGAGTGAGAGTGTGTGGAGGAGGGAGGCGGCGGCAGCCATGGGCTATAGCGAGGCAGCGGCAGTTGATGGTGGTTCAGCCTTTTTCAGGTACAGTCGCACACGCAGAGCGGTAGTGAGAGAGAGGAGGGTTTCTGCTTGGAGCAGAGAGCGTGAGAGAGTGGGGGAGAGAGAGAGAGAGAGGTGAGGCGCTCTCTACATGGAGCAGAGGCGATTGAGGGAGGGGAGGGAGAGACGCTCTCTGCTTGGAGCAAAGAGAGAGAGGGCTTCGGCCCTCTACGTGGAAGAGAGGGAGAGAGAGAGAGAGGCTGGGGTTCTGAGAGAGAGAAAGACGCTTTGTTGTGTGTGTGTGTTCTGTGTGTGAGAGAGTAGCAGATCGCTCTTTGCATTCAGTAGAGGGAGAGATGGATGGCTCTCTGCCTCTCTACGTTCAGTAGGGAATGAGGGTGAGAGAGAGGTCTCTGCCTTCAGGGGGTATGGCTTGGTAACTTGCAGGTGTACACGCATTCACACTGAATACCTTCTTCGTTTATTAAACCTGGTTTACAGCAAATTGAGAAATTGATGAAACTCAAAGGGCTTTTTCTCATGATCGGATGGTATTTCACTCTTTCTACAGGGGCTCTCCAAGGGCTTCATCTATCCATTTTACTAGGGCACTTCTCCCCCTTTTATAGATCTTGGATGTCTTTTGTAGGGAATCCTTCTTCATTTGTGTAAGAGACCAAAACACAAAGGAAAAGTTGTGCATGCCTTTCCTTTTGAGGTCATCCATGGTTGCTTCTCTGTCTATAGGGATTGCAGGCTTGTAATTGCAAGTGCTAGCTTTTGTTCTTTGTTCTTCTTGGATGTCTTTTGTAGGGAATCCTTCTTCATTTGTGTAAGAGACCAAAACACAAGGAAAAGTTGTGCATCCTTTCCTTCTGAGGTCATCCATGGTTGCTTCTCTGTCTGTAGGGATTGCAGGCTAGTAATTGCAAGTGCTAGCTTTTGTTTATTTTTGGAGGTTTGCAAGGAACTTTTGCAACTTTCTGGGGTCATGTGAATCTTTGCAACTTTCCAGCCATCTTTCTGGAACAAATTAGATTTTCAAAGTTGAATTTTGGCTTTGTATTTGTATCTGATTCGATCTGTATTTATATTTTGTATTTGGATCCAATTCTGTTGGTGCTTGTAATTGAATCAATCTGTATTTGAACTTGTATTTCGATCTCATTCGGTTTATGCTTATATGTGCTCCAGTCTGCACTTTAATCTTGTATTTGGATCTGATTTGGTCTGTGCTTTTATCTGCTCCAGTCTGTACTTGGATGTGATCCAATTTGCTTTGGTATTTGGATCTTGATCTGATCTGTGTTTGCATCTGATTCAGTTTGTGTTTGGATAATATGATCCAATTCAGTCTATGTTTGCATCTGGTTCGGTTTGTGTTTGGATCGGATCCAATTTGTATTGGTATTTGAATCTGATTGAGTATGTATCAGCCTCTTATTTAGGACTTGTTCTATGGGTGTTTACAAATGCCCCTCTTTGTAAACACAAATTCCCCTCTTAGAATGGACCTTAATTTTGAAACTTGATTTGAAGCAAGTCAAAATTTTGTGAAATCTACTGGGAAGAACTCAAATGTTTTGACAGAAAATATTATGGGATTGTGTTGTTGCCTGATCAAGGTAAAATGTTTGAAGGAAAACTTTGGTGTTTACTTCTTTTCCATCAAATAAGTCTTACCATGATTGATACCAAAGAGGAGTATTTATAAATACCCAAAATGTTCCTAGGAAAATATGGTTTTGGTTTCAAATTTTTTTGAAAAAGCCAATTTCAAGATTTATGGAGTGATAACTTCTTGAGTTAGTTTATTCAAAATTAGCTCACATGAGAACCAAGTTATCATGTGTCTTATTACAGTTTGGTCCAACACATTTATAAATCTAAATCAAGATTCACATCTATTTTAAAAACATCACATCAAAATTAGCTCAGATGTGGATTAAAAACTTGTGGAACGGATTCAAGTGCAATTCATCAATGAATTCAATTAATACATTTATGAATATTTCAAGAAAAAGAAATAAGATTGATCTTAGAAGATTTAGTAGTAGCTGTATTATGTAAGGCCCATTAAGAGTCGTCCAATGCTATAGCTAAGACTGGGTCATCGAGGGCTTGAATTCAACCCCTTTTTGAGAAGTGATGGCTCTCTTTCACTCATCCCATTGAATGAATCATGATGACATACACTGGGGACACTTGAAGACTTGAGTTCGATTCAAAAAGCTCAAATGAACAGACAATGGGATTGAGCATGAATTACGCACACACCTATCGGGTTGGCATTTTGGACTCAAGTTCCAGCCAAAAAGCTCAATGGAAGAGTTGAGTTGGACGTCTCCTTCAAATGAGATATCTTGTTGCTACAAATTCAAAAAATCTCTAGAAATTAACAGAACAACCTTTCCATCTATTCCTCGGGGAAAGGTCTGTGGATTCTATAATGAATCAAGAAGCCAAGTGCATGCCAAATATGCTAAAAAAGATTTTACTGCACCAAAAAGATAGAAATCAAGCAAGATGGATCTTACTTGTTTTATCTTTATTCTCTTTTGAGCTTATCATTGATGGCTGTAAAAAACTGTAAATAGGGCTGCAATCCCCTTGCAAAACATGACTGGAAAATTCTCAGCAATTCAAGTTCTTCTCTTGCTTCTTTTCTCTCTTCTTATGTGTCATTTCATGCATAATAATTCTAGTGAGTAGTTATTTGTATTAGTTATTTAACTCCTAATTTATTGTGTATCAATTAATCATTGCATATTAATTATGAGTCTCTTATTGCATACCCATCCCATATTGATTGTTGCATGTTAATCGTGTTAGTCATTCATATCAATCCTAGATAGCATCAGACATTTATCTCATAACCATACACATCATTGCACATATCCTATTAACATCAGAGTAGGTATGTGATGCCATACGCTAGGTTCTCTCTTCATTAGAAAATTGAACATTTGTCTGGACTCTGTTGCAGTGTCAACAGGCTACTGCGTTAGAAATCCCATTGTCGTTTTGATTGAAGTGTCGATAGCCCATACAGAAGATTAATCCTCTCTCGCTCAGTATGACACGTTGATTCATTGTTTATTATATAGTCATGTTCCCCTTTACACTTAATTTATGGCATAGCATCAACAGATCCCCATCATATCTTATACATCCGTTCCAGCATAGTAGGTGCGTGTAATTTACAGCATATGCATATATTCTAATTTATATTAGCTATTCATCATATGGATCAGTTATTAGATAAGTCCACACATTTGATATTTATCATGGCCTAATTATCAGTTGTTGCATATTCTCTACGACCTGCTAGGCAAATTAGTCATTGCATAATAATCTGTTGCATATTAGTCATATCGAGCATTACATGTCAAATAGTTGAGACAATTATTTACTTGTCACATTCATTAAGCATAGGAAATCTTTCATCCAAATAAGTTATGTATTATCTTATAACTATCACCTTGGTTATTCAGTGTACCCTAGTCATTGCATGTTATCAATCATCTTGATCATTAATCCTGTCCTGCATTTAGTCGTTGTTTGCATTATAAAGTTGACACCTGATCCGAGCACTTACCCTGCATTCAAATAGTTGACTGTTGCCACCCACACTTAAATCCGAGCACTTACCTTGCATTATAAAGTTGATGTCATGGATCGTTCTTGATATTAATTTTTCCTATACACTTGGTTTTGTTCAGTATTTCACATATCTACGTTGACACCTCCCTTGCCATCACACTGACTCTCTTGAAACCGGTAGCCACATTCGCCCCATTAGGCCAACCTATAACCTGATCACTTAGGGTCCAATCAATACCCAGTGTCCTAATCCATTAGCCTGCATTGCCAAGTCTTCTCAGGTAGACTTTAAAACCCCATTCAGTTGGCAACCGAACTAGTCATCCAATATCCTCATCTGAACCTGACCAACTCTCGTGTAATCAATCAGTCCTCCCTAATTGACCTTTTCTTCCGTTAGTCTACATCTCCTAGTCTACCCACTTATATCCCCTTTTAGTCATCTGTAGATCTGCCCTGGAAGTGAGCCCATACTCGGACAACATGTAACCCCGCCTCGTCTGAGTTCAACTTTATCTTGAGTGTGTACAAATCTCATATTTACTTGAGCCAAATAAATTACTAGCGTAGATCCTTTTGGTAGAGTAAGGAGATTTCCGATAAAAAGAACCAAGGTGGAGATCCACAATACACGAGCGATTAGAGATTTCTGAAGTAGATTTGTACTTGTGAGTTCCACATAACCAGAAATTTTCATACATTTGCTCTCTTCTTGACTATATATCGACAAAACAAGGTCAATGATATCAAGTCTGAACTCATACAGGCTCATGTAAATGGTTATAGATGATATCCATATGCGTATGTTTTGAAGTACACTTTCTTCTTCATAGTTCAAGAATTTCATTTTTACAATAAAGGTTGCATAAAACACTAGTTTCTAGTTCAAATATGCGTGACTTTCGTGTTTTTATGTAAAATCTCAAGTTGTTTGAGTTCAACGAGGAAGCTTTTGTTAGGCTTTTAGCTTCTTATACCACAAGCTTGGCTTCATTTCCTTGGGGCTAAATATCTATGCATGACCGTTGGCTCGTTAGACAGTACCTGAAGAGTGTCAAATCAACCAACCTGATAAAGCCAAATGGTTCTAATTAAGGACTAGTAATGTTAAAGTCATTAACGCGGTCTTGACTCACCTACTAATCAAATCATTATTTCTCACATTACGGTCATCATCCCAATCACATCCGGGTATACCTTAAGTACGTAGACTACTCGGGATCTTTTCCACACGGTCCAAATTCAAACCCCACTAACAGTTGCCATATGATAACCAAGAATTCATGTGCATCTGGAAATCCAATACCAGAACCATTAGTAGCCATTGCCACTCAAAAGTGGAAATCCTTTAATGTATGTAACTTTCTACTGCTAAACTGATACATTTTTACATTTTTATGATTTTATAGAAAGAAAATTTCTTCCCTTTCATGCTTGGCGAAATTTGTAAGGTGAATTCATTGCGGCGAAACAAAAGTTGATGAAACAACTCTGGAAGCTGTTTTCCTGTTGTCAAAGATTTCTTGGCATCAAAGAATCAAAATTCACATCTAGCCATGGTTGATCCAGGCTGGAGAAAAATATAACAAGGTGGATTAGCCAACTTAATCTGTTGAGATTTAGTGCCACGATGTTGATGTCACATTATATAAGTTCTTGAAGGGAGACTATTGATTGCTTCTGAGGAAATTTTAGAGGCAAAATACTGAGATCGGTACAGCGGGCAATGGGCTTAAAGATGAGGAAGTGAATTCACCTTCAATTTGATTGTTTGGATGAAAGCTGTGAATGATGGCTAGTAGAATTGTGCATGAAGAAAACTCATGTACTTTATAGATCAAAGAAAATGCGACAGTTGGAGAAACTTTTATTGTGCATGCTGGTTAACCTTACAACCCATTGTTAAGGAGCCGAGGATCGATCTCAAAACATTAAAACTCGAGACCAACAACTGAAAACAGAAAGCCCGGGCCAAATGGTGAATAAGAGTTCATGCTTAATTAGCCCGTCTACTACTGGACATGTGCTTCGGGTTGTACTAAAGTTGATTGGAGAGTACAACCCGTCATGGATTGAATCAAGGTATTCATCAAGTCCTATGAAGCTAACATATGGATTGGATCCAAATGTTGGTGAAGATGGAAAGGGTAAATGATAACGATAGTAGAGGAATAATTGATGAGGAGATAATCTCATCAAGTGAAGCCATATGAGAAGGAAATGAATGCGTCTAACAAGGAGTCTCGATAACAAGCATGAAGTAAGAATTTGGGCATGCCTAATACATGGTGGATATATGTTTTACCTTATGCGAGTTTAGGATAACCTTGAGCTCAATGAAATTTCTCTTAATTAACATAGTCAATCAAACCTTTATACATTGGGTTTTTCTGGTGAGTCAGTTTTCTATGGTGGAATATAGATTAAGCCTTGGGTGATTCTCTGAGCCATGATATATTGTGTTACGCGGTGAACTCGTGCAATTTGAATCATGCTCCAAATGACAGTAAATTGCTTAATTGATTTCGGAAGCTTTGGCTTATATAAATTAATCTCACATCCAACTTCTTTTTTCTTCAAGTACTCATATCCAGCTTCTTAATCAATTTGTTTGTTCCATCTTTCTTATAGGGTTGAAGTTTCTGTGTTATGTTACGTTTCATGGGCAGGTGCTTATTGCCTTGTTATAAGCATTTCTTCAGTTTTGCTGCTGCCTTGGAGGTGCACTGTATGTCACTTCCCCGTCCCCCATGTTTATTAATTGTAGTACAATTTGACTGTAGTTGAGATCGAGAATTTTGAGCTCATTCACTATAAGCTATGTTCAAACACCTTTAACATATAATGGGTTGTGGGACCTATCATCATTAACTCTGTACAAAAAGGGAAGCTCCAAAGGAATTTTTTGTGGGCTTATATATGCCTGCCGCCCAGCTGCCAAATAATTCCCCCACTTGATTATTTTACTCTTTATAGATTTCTCTCTCTCTCACACACATACAAGCACATGTTTACACACACAGAGAACATAACACGGCCATCCAGAAATGCTCTTGTTCATACGTCAAGAAATGTGCGGCTTCCAATTGTAAAAGGTGACGCACACAAGCCTTTGCGAATGTGATGAAAGCAAGACTTCTCAATTGTTTTTAGTTAATGGATACATTTCAGTTGGTATCGATACTCTTCACATTAGGGACTTTATGCCTAGAAGGAAAACTTTTGTTTCTTATAAAATAGAGGCATTCTCTGTCAAAGCATATAAAACTGACTTCGCAAGGGAGCTAATGAAGTCAAGTGTTTGCCGCGACTTTTCAAAGTTAGGAACTTAGGTATGGCTTTATGGACAATTAATTAATAAATCACAAATTCGCTTTTGCTTTAACCAACTTCATTCTGACTTATGCTTTCTTAATTGTCCCATAAGAGGTTCTTATACCTTTGAAAATGACCGTCAATTAATAGGAATATTCCTAGAGAAGGTGAGTCCCAACAAATTTGATGAGCACTTGTGTGCATGGCCCCTCGAAGCAGTCCTAGTCCACCTTTCCCTACTTTCTTGGCTGATTTCCAACACTAGTGGCAGTTATTAATAGGTACCACCAGCGCTCCACCACAACTACCCTCCTCCCTTCTTCGCCTGCGTCTCTCTCTCTCTCTCTCTCTCTCTCTCTATATATATATATATATATATATATATATATATATATATAGAGAGAGAGAGAGAGAGAGAGAGAGAGAGAGAGAGATCCGTTCCCACACATGACTGACATGACACTCTACATTTCACCCATTGAAATGTGGGAGAAATGTGCTATGCTTTCCCTTCGTATTTTTTAAATATTGATGCCCCCACATTTTACTAGTTGCACAGGAGTGCACTATATATATATATATACATATATATATGTATGTATATATATATATATATATATATATATATATATAGAGAGAGAGAGAGAGAGAGAGAGAGAAGATTTTAGCTTATGTGCACAAATAATCATGCCAAATTGTATCTCAACCATCTATCCAAATAGATGTATGATTGAAATTGAAAAACAAAAGAAAAGAGTATTTGTACTCAATCCAGAATCAACTTTTATTTTTTGCCTTTTAGTCTCAGCCGTTGCTTAGGTGCTTAAACTTCAAGATCTCTCTATCTCTCTCTCTCTCTCTATATATATATATATGTGTGTGTGTGTGTGTGTGTGTGTGTGTGCGTGCATGCATGCATGCACAATAGAAAGAGGGAGAAGTGACAGTATATAACCAGAACCACACCTTATGATAGTGCATACTTTATTAGTAGCATTCAGATGCCACAAACATAAATTCTAGGAACCGGGCTCGTGGTTAACATGCTTAAAATAACGGATTGGCGTTATTTTGAAGCACCCATCTCTTCATGAACTATGAGATTAGTCGTCGTCTTAAAACCAACACTGTTGTGCTTTAAAATTGATAACATGATAGTACTTTTTAAACTCACATCCATAGAGTTACTTTGTAAGACTTCGTTCTGAAATCCATGTAAATAGCCATCATAAAGTATCACTGTTCTGAACCACATTTGTTTTCTACACTGTAGTTGCCTTTTCTATCTGTATCAATTTTTATACTTATCTACATTTTTAATTAAGAATATTTGAAACCATATTTGTGTATTCTTAATGCTTTTCTTCTTCTTAAAATCTACTTTTTGTAAAATTTCGTTGTTCAATTAGCCATTTCAGGTGCATTTAAAAAAAAGAAAGATTGAAATGGTATGTGAATTCACCCACCTATATATATTGGGATATGCTCAATCTCATTCATATTCAAAACTACTCAAATATCTTCAACGTCTGATGACCGTAATTAATGGTGTTGAACGTCTGATCAACATAATTAATGGTGATATTTGAATTAAAAAAGTGAATTGTATCATTTTTTTTTACTTTGCATTTAAGATGCAATGATGTAATTCGCTTTTTTAATTACAATGTTGGTCACACCAATAGAATGGTAGACAATGGGATTAATATGTTTGGATGGGATTGATATGTTTGTCTGTGAAAGAGAGTTAAATTTTGGCATTTATACCTAGTTGTGACAAATATAGAGGAAGGAATCGCGGAGGAGAGATTCCCATACAAGAAGGTCCCAAGTTCTCGTCTTTGGAGCGCGCATTTGGCAAAAGCTGATCGGATGGGGGGACTCCCATTCGCCCTGACAATCAAGATTCTCTCTGCGTTTGTTTTGGAGAAAAAGGTTGAAATAATTAAGATTCTCTCCGCGTTTGTTTTGGAGAAAAAGATCGAAATAATTTCGATGCGATGTTGAATGTTTATCTGCAGCAATATGTCCCGGAAGATGCCACTGCATGTACGTCTCTTGAAGATTAGGAGCTGGCAGCCGACGTGGACTGTGTCACACTGCTGTGCATGGCTCTCTGCTGATGTGGCGATTCTGACTCAGTCTGGAAAAAGTTTTTTACACTACCATGCACAAGGATGACACTGAGTCATATATAATGTCTATAATATAGATGATGAAGACATAAAGATTGCATTTTATGGACTAGAAGATCATGAATACTGCATGCAGAACTCTTAGGGCGCCTTCATTTGTGATGCTATTTGATCCACAAAAACAGCGTGCCTCTGTAAACACGAACTAAACGTTAGAATCTTCAACCAGCATCGGGTTATCATCCTTATTAAAGTATGAATTTGTTTTAATAGTTGTTCACGATCGAGCATGAGCCTATATATATAGTCGGTCGATCGCATGAAATGTCTTCAATCATTTCCAGCTGCTTTTGCATTCATGCTACCAAACAGGTATCCTTTATTTTCTGGATAGACTGATGATCACAAACTGAGGCCAAAGTTTCACAAGCTTTTAACCAGTGTGATCACTTGATTAACGTATGCGATCGATCTCGAAGTCTGTAATATTGCTTTACCGATGAAGTTTCTATTGGTCGTATCGCGAACTGAAATGGACGACGCATTTATTCTTCCCCGTTAAAGGGGATTAATGTAGCTCACTTTTTGCTCCTCATCGCTTTCAGATGACTACATTGATCCAGTCTTCATTCACACACACGCACAATAGGGAGAGACGAAGGTGGTCCAAGCTCTAGCTAGTTCTGGAAGAAATTGTGAGAAGTTGACACCCAGTACTAATAAAACTGTGATGGGCACGCAATTGCTTTGCGCTCTTGAGCTTCATATGTCCATCTCACGGACCTTCTTGGCTCGCAGAAAGACGAGCAGAGAGCGAAAGGGTCACGACCGTGTCGGTGACATGCCCACGTGGATGCCCCGAAGATGCTCTTCCTTTAAAAGGATGAGGAGGACCACCACTAAACTAGCTAGGTAGATATAACAAGTAATAAGGGTTTATTCTTTTCTGCTTTCTTTGCTTATTATGAATGAATGAGGAGGTCCTATATATCTTTTGTGTAATTATTATTATTATTATATATATATAATACATATGGACGGACTTATGAAATTTTGAAGCCATGAAGCTGCAGGCTGATCTAGTTACTGTCAATGTTGGCTTTAGGCACTCGATTATTCCTGGGTTGGCTAGATTCATGATGTCAATCGGATGATGTCGGCCTCACTTTAAGTGGGTCCCGAAGAGTACTGGAACCCCACGTCCCACATGGAACCGTTTCACGTGATTGATGTCTCTCAGAATGCGCACTGCGCTGCACGCAAAGCCTTCCTATCTCTAAATTAGTTTTCACGAAACAAAACGCATGGCTCTCCTTGTCAACATTTTATAATGGTTCTGGCTCTTCACATGCAAACTTTGTCCTTAATACGTTGAAGGACACAGAGAGATGGAGATCGATGGCAGGGGCTTAGACGGCTGGCTAGTGTGAAGTTAACGTCTCGTGGGATCAAGTTGTACTTTCTCATACAGATAGATTTTCAGTCTTTTATATTGTTAGGCATTTTCTTTGTGGGACCTAGTTTGGCAACTTGGAAGAAAATGCTGAAGAGTGAGTGTTTCTTTTCATTGTGTTGCACATTGAGGATAAGTTTTTCTTTAGAGGTACATATTACGAATATTTCTACCTCCTAGTTTGTGCTAAAGTTCTCTTAAATATATTATGTTGTTTTTGCCAACTTCAGGAGGGAACGTGTAACTGCAAGCGGTGGTGAAGTTAGTAGGCACAGACGTGCTTTAGTTCTTATTTATTACAGTTAGAAATGAAGCCCACCACCTTTTCCCCCGGCCCGTGTATATATACCCCTCTCCCATGCCACACCCTTCACCTTCTCGGCTTATATTCTTGCCTTTTAGAAATCAATCTGTTTAAGCAAAGGAACTAGAAAGGTTTACAAGGTGAGGAGGATTGTATATTATATCAAAAGGAATCATCAATATGTCAGGGGTGTGGGTGTTCAAGAATGGGGTGGCTAGGCTGGTGCCGAACCCGGGGGTAGAATCCATCGATGGTGGCGGCGGAGTTCAGCAACCGACCAACATCCGGCGGAAGGTGCTGGTGCACATCCCTTCCAACGAAGTAATGACGTCGTATGCGGTGCTGGAGAGGAAGCTGCTGGCGCTGGGTTGGGAGCGGTACTACGACGACCCGGACCTTCTCCAGTTCCATAAGGCGGAATCCATTCACCTCATCTCCCTCCCTCGGGACTTCTCCCGCTTCAAGACCATTCATATGTATGACATTGTCGTCAAGAATCGCAACTTATTTGAAGTGAGAGACATGTAATATCCCTCAGCTTTATCCACCTAGCTAGCCATCCATCCTCTCCTTTCCCGTCCGTCTATATATGTAATACTTACTGTGTGTGCATGGTCATGTTAATTAGTGTTTGAGAGGAGGTGACGATGATGATGATCTTGTTACGAAGATTCATATGTGGACCAGCTATATGCTTAATCAATTCCCCAATAATGAAGTTTTAGTCGCACCTAGTGTCCAGGTTTTGCTTTAGGCCTCAACTTGTCTTCAACCATCGAGTGTTGGTTTTCTCCATTCCCAGGACTCGCGTTTAATACCGTGCTTAGGGAAACAAGTGTCGAGCCACTTGAACCGACCAAGCATATATGGGTTTTATGTGTCTTATTAATTCCTATTATGTGCTTCTCGTCTCGTTTCATACACAAATAGTTATTCCTCCAGCTACCGAAATTAACACGTTGTTACACCTTTTGGTCATAATCCTCTTTTTTTAGCGGATGATGGGGACCGTGACGGGTGCGTACCGTATAAGGAGGAGGTATCGTGCATTAAGCGATAAGTAGGCCAAGAATATATGATATCTCTCTGTGAAAAGTACTTGTACACCAAATCAAATGTCACCTGCGGAGGAAATCGGATATGAAAGAGGTAAAGCAGAGAAATCAAACTCGTGATCGAGGTCGATTCTCGCTTGTACGTACGTATACAACCAGCTGCAAGACGTGGTTGGTCATCTGTCTCACAATGACCGAATCTGAGTGGCGTTGTGTGGCTGTCGTACGTGGTAGCGAAAGCCCATGCCTCCTTTGCTTAAATTAAATTATTGCAGATGGACAAGAGGGGAAGTAGTTAGTATTAACGTGGCGTCCGGAGCCGAGGATCATGGTATACAAGTACCCACGGATCCTGCGCTTGTTTTCTTCCACCGATGCGACGTATAACTTCTTTGTTTGGAGTAGGATCCATGATTAGGAATACAAATACAGAATGTTTTTCTCATCATTATAAGGCGCTTTTTCGAAATTTTGTTTCAATTATAAAATTTTGGAGTAGTACCCACGGATCCCGCTTCTTTCGCTTAAGTAGAATTTGATCTGTAGCAAATTTGTGAAAATTTCTTGCAAAATTGTTGCTTTACGTTACGTATGTTTTGAAGTTCAATTAAGAAACTTTTTTATTCTATATCACTTTATTAAGGGAACAATGGCCTAGCCTATTACTTCATTTGCAATTAATTTAGTTAAACGAAGCAGGTTTATGGGACTGAATAATTACGATCGACATAAACAGGAATTCAACATCCCTTCGGTCACCGAAAGGTTTGAATGGGGGAGATCTCAAAAGGTTCGGTTTTGATCAGACTAGCCCATGTGCATCCTGACGTGGGTTCAGTTTTGAGATTCATTAATTCGACGTCGCACTTTTTGCATTTAAACTTTGTTGGACTGGAGTTCAGATATAGATTGGACAAGAAACAATTGAATGAGGCCTGTTTCAATCGATTGCTCACTAGCTAGTTCGTTTACATTCCTAACTAGTTAGGTAACCAGCTGTATCTGAGCTCAACGTCATCGTTATACAATCTCTTTGATTCATTTGGTTCAGCATCAATTAGCTAGTCTGCTTCGACAAGAGAGATGAGACCTCCAACCTTCTCGCATAAATACAGGGCGTTGTATAGGTAGCGACAGAGCGAACCTGTTATGAGTTATTGAATGCACCATGGAGAGGGGGGTCGAAGGAATAATGATAATGGGTTTGCAGTTGTAGATGAGGATGGTGTAGACTGACTGGCTGACTGAGTGCACTGAGAATTGATGCCGTGATCTACCACAGTACTTCACTTTGTGCGTCCAGTCACCATGGGAGAAAAGGACCACTCATGAACACGCAATGATGGAAAGCCAAGTGAGATATTGCAGTAATTTCATGCATTAGGTTACGTTCTTTTTCTGAAATAAAGGACCACCAAAATTACTACTCTATTTGAAAAGGTTGGTGTGGATATGCCCGGTTCCAAATGAGATCGGCATTGCAAATCGAAACGTAGTCGGGCCGAAAACAAGCCAAATCAGGCCCGAAAATGGTGACCAAACCAGGGGACCCCTGGTTCAGTTATGTTTTCCCGTAGTCGTACAATGGAAACTAGAACGGGGGGCAGCTAGGTCCCCTTACACACACACACACATATACCACGGACTTGTATTTGGATCGTATGACATGCTTCGACATTGACATCCATGTACCGCCCAATACTTAGTCCAGTACATGTTAAGTGCATCTCCTCCGTTACTTGACTTGGATGTAGTTGATGTCTTTCATATCTCGAAAAGAATTAATGGATGAAGAATGTAGTATGAAAAATCAAGAGCACGAGAAAACGTTCAAGGGGCAATGTGGTGTCTCTATGCATGGCAGCATAATACGAAGCCTCAATGAGCTCATGGTTCCACCCTTATTCAACAAGTATTTGGATCCTCCACAGACGGATCCATACGGGTGCCGTTTAATTGGATTTGGTATAAAAATTAATGAACAAACAAAAGTTTGCATGGTTGTTTCGGCTCAGAGATAAGTATCCAAGAAAAATATCCAATAAAGCTTGACTACAGAACGTTCAAGCCCATGAAAACCCAGGGAAACGCCACGCAATCTTGAAAACAGTTATATATATACGTATATATATATATACATATATATATATATATATAATGCATTGGGATTTTAGTAGTGGTTGAGGCTTTAGTGTTGCTGGGGTATGGCCAAACTTCATTTTTTTCTTTCTCTAGGTTTGAAGCTTTTGCTTGTGCTGCATTGGTTCAACAGCAACGAGGCGCAGTGGTATCACTTTATGGCCAAACTTCACTTTTTTCTTTCTCTAGGTTTGAAGCTTTTGCTTGTGCTGCATTGGTTCAACAGCAACGAGGCGCAGTGGTATCGCTTCACTGCTATACGTATATATATAAGTATATATATATATATATAACTTCACTTTTTTCTTTCTCTAGGTTTGAAGCTTTTGCTTGTGCTGCATTGGTTCAACAGCAACGAGGCGCAGTGGTATCACTTCACTGCTATACGTATATATATAATGCATTGGGATTTTAGTAGTGGTTGAGGCTTTAGTGTTGCTGGGGTATGGCCAAACTTCACTTTTTTCTTTCTCTAGGTTTGAAGCTTTTGCTTGTGCTGCATTGGTTCAACAGCAACGAGGCGCAGTGGTATCACTTCACTGCTTGGAGCTAGCACGTACACGCACTAAATAAACATTGTTGTCAAGCTTTTTGCAGAGCACGCTTTCTGCAGTTGCCCAACTTTT
Organism: Brasenia schreberi; assembly: GCA_036023115.1. NCBI lineage: Eukaryota > Viridiplantae > Streptophyta > Magnoliopsida > Nymphaeales > Cabombaceae > Brasenia > Brasenia schreberi. The sequence goes on along the minus strand of JAYKKT010000092.1, from coordinate 11,708,729 downwards.
TGAGCTTCAATTTTTCCATATCTAAACTGATCAAAACCTCAGTGTGAAACTCTCTTAACTTTGGTGCCTAGGTAGGGCCACCTACACATGGTCCCTTTGGAATACGAGCACTGATTCCAACCCGGAACTGGCCAAATCTGATCGGGGATCCCTGGTTCGTCTTCGGTCCACCTTTTGTAGAACTGGTACCAAAGGTACAAACAGCTATTGCAGCATTTTTTCAGAAAATTTTAAAATTTCATATATTTTACCGTTAGAAAGAGTAGGCTGTTTCGAACTGAAATGGGAACCGACACAACTTGTTTGGTTCCAGTTCCCAGTTCCAAGAGAACCGAAACCCACCGTATCTAGGCCTGTTCAGTTAGTCCTGATCTGCATGTTTCGATCCTTGAATGTTCTTTCTCACTTGGATGAAACGTATCATGCAGCTCGAACCTCACGTAAATCAGAATCCAAACGACTCTGAAATCCAAAAAATACTCCAATTGGGTGTTACTAGTTAAAACCCTAGATCCAACTTTACCTACCAAATTCTCTATCATCTAGTTACTTAAAAAGCATAAAAGTTATAGGGTTCTTTTGTATCATATTGAACACGAGCTTAGCGGTTCAAACCACACTCAAATTGGAGCCTGAACAAATTCAAAAAAATTCGAAGCTAGTTCTTGTTTGGATCTTGAATCAACCTAGATCCAAGACCTTTTCTGCCAATTCCATAACCAAAACATGTTTATATAATATATCAAAATCTTCATTTCATTAAGTGTTACCCAATAATACCAATATCATCAAAGGTCAACCAGTCCATTGCCGGAGATATATCCTCGAACACCAAAGGTAGAAACCTAAAAACCTACGCTCAATTTTTCATTGGTTTTTAGCCATACACCGAACCAAAAAGGTTGATCTTGATGTCAAAATATCCAAAATGAATCTCTTTATGAAAGCAAACTATCATAACTCTAGTCCCGCTATCAGTGAATCGCCAGAATTTAAAAAAAAAAAATCTAAAAACCTGAACACCAGCAGTTTCTGCCTTGTTCATACCGTTTTGTTCAAATATTACAATAACTAAGTAGAAGAAAGTGTCATAAATTTCTAAAGCCTGTGAGTATAAAACGCCCAACGCCCAAACAACACAGAAGTCGACACCATTTATACAAGGGACCATTCAGCGCTCTGTCCACTTAGACGATGAGTCGAACCAAGGACCGTTCCGGTTTCACCTCATTAGCCGAAGGGTTGTGGGGTCTGAACAAGCAACATAACAAGGTCAAGAAGTGCTCGATCATGGCAATCTTGGGAGACCACTATGCAGTTTCTCCGTTAACAAGACTGATCTAGTTTATCCCCTATCTGCAATATGAGCATCCTCATAAGAAAGCCACAAATGAATCGATTTGCATACAAACACACAAGAAATCAAGAACCACAAAACTTTCATGAAAATCCTATAGCATTTCTTTTGCATATAGGAGGAATCTCCAGCTGAGGTGTGTGTAATCTGTAATGTAGGATGGTCATTCTCATGGCTGTAAAATATTATACGAAAGAAAAACATATACATGAATAAATATATAATGTTACATAAATTAAAATTAGAGAAATGGTTTTTAACTGAAAGCCCATATTTAAAAACTAGGAAGATAAGCCTCTATAAATATTGTATATGAAATACAAAAAGGTAAAGAGATTCAAATACAGTGAAATAGAAAACATCTTCTTTGAGAAAGCCGTATGTGAGAAGCCGTGAATCAACTCCATCTTCTTTCTTCGCCCAATCTCACTCAAGCGTTTCTTGGCCCGACTCACGTTCTATTGCAACTCAAGCAACCTCCAGCGATGAACCAGAGTACAAATCTATACTCCGACATTGGTATTAAAGCTGGGTTTATCAGAAATTGTCACAAATAGGTAAAACAAATTTAAAAAACAAGAGGTCGTCGAATATTTTTTTCAGCAAAAAGGAAAGAGAGGCCAGTATAAGAATAGAGAGGTCCGAAGAACAGAGAGACTCAGAGAAAAGGGAGGCCCAGTGAACAGAGAGGCAGAGCAGCAAGGTTCATCCAAAAGACAAAGTAGAGAGGCAAAGCATCAAGGCTCAGCCAGAAGGCAGCGGCAAAGCTCAACCAAAGGGCAGAGTAGCGAGGCCTAGCCAGAAGGCGGAGCGGCGGAAGAAGCGAGGCCTAGAACTCCCTCTCCCACCCTCTCTCTCCCATCTCCATCTTCCTCTTTCTCTTTCCCTCTCTCCTCTAGAACGTTCAAAAACCACCCACAATTTCAAAAAATCGTGGGCACCGAAAACCGTCGACGGTTTTTTAGAAAATCACTAGAATGCAATTTTTTATTTTACAAAACTGCCATGGGGTGAAATTATGAAAAGATAGTTTTTCCCTTAATGAACAAAAAGACAAAATTGTCTTCTAACAGTTTTTGAAAATTATGAAATACTAGCCTATAAAATTACATGATTGTCCCTAGATGGTCGAAATTTCACATTTGTATCACTGTATGAAAAGATAATATTGCCCCTGTCTTTTAGAAAATTTACAAATATGGACTGATGGGTACAATTATGATTCTACCCTCGATCAATCATGAATTTTACAAAAAAATAGGTGTCATTTTATTATCCTCCTCCAAGTCTCTTTAAAATATTACAAAATCGGACAAAAGGGTAAAATTCTGGTTTGCCCCTGAAGTTTTTGAGAAATTACAGTGGCACGAAATGAAGAGAAAAATTATATTTTCATCCCTAAGTGGTTTTGAATTAGCAGAATCAAGTAAAGAGTTTTTCAAAAAAAAAAAATTGTACCAAAGTATCAATTGAAATTACTCTCAGGTACTTGGAGAAATTTTGAGATTAGTACCTAAATATTCTCTGCAAATTGTATTTTCAACAATATGCTCTTTATCATCCAATATACATGATTGTTTGTTTTCTCTTTTTCTTATACCGTCCTATTATTATTTTTGTCAAACAAACTAAAACGAACTCTAGGATTTATGTATCATAGTTGGAAAAAATAGAAAAACTGAATGATCTAAATTTCCAGATGTAGAAAAGACATATCCCGTCAGCACTTACACTTGAGTGTATAAATTACGTTATAAAGGATATTGTTATGCCACCTCCAACTACAACTAAAAAGGAAAAGGAAGCATACAAAACGTTCCTTAGAGATGATCAATAACCAAAACTATAATGCTGACCTATATAGAGGATGACCTCATTAGGGTATTTGAAGAATATGAGACTGTAAAAGAGTTGTTTGATTCTATAACAACTAAATATGATACCACAACTAAGTTACATGTTCAGTTATTACTAAAAAGTAAAACTACAAAATGAAATAAGGAGATAATGTAGTAGGACATGTAAACCAAATGTTGGTAAAAGCAAGATACTTAGTTGTAGAAAAGTCGATCATCCCCGAGGCTATGCAAGTATCTACCATCCTAAATAGCCTTCTCTGTTCATGAAATATGGTTGTCACAGTCTTGAGATTAGTAGTTGAAATAAATCTTTCTAAGTCACCTCTCAAACTAGCATTGAACAAGAACACATGAATTGAAATAAAAAGGATAAGTTGTTAGTAGCTCAAGAAGATATTGGGACAAGCTCTACACCAAACCAGAAAAAAATAAACCAAACAAAAAGTTTGTCAAGAATAAAAGAAAGGCAGTCAAACTTTTAAGAAACCGCTTCTCGAGTCAAGTGTTTCAACTGTAAAAAGATGGAGTACTACAAGAGAGATTATCGCAACAAGAAGACTGTTGGTGAAAACACCCAACAACATAGTTAATCGGAGAAGCATGACATAATATGCATAGTTTCAGAATACCTATATATGAACCACCCAATATTTGGTTGGTGGATTGACTCTAGAGCAACAAGACATATCTCGAAGAGCAAAGAAGGGGGTGTGGACCTAAAGGAATATAAACCAGAGGAACATATGATGTATATGAAAAATAACATCTTTTCAGATGTCCTTTGAGTGGGGTCCTTTAGGATTCATATACAAGGTACACCAGTTGTTCTAAATTGATATATTAATTATGTCAACTATAAGGTATAATTTGATCGTGGCTACTACCTTGGTTAAGAAGGGTTTTGAAGTCAGGTTTGTCCCTAGTAAGGAAAGCATGAAAGGTAATGTTTTCAGGATTATTCGATGATGAACAAGGATTATTCAAGTTAAAAATAAATGAAAGAGAAGACTATTCTGCTTATATCAATTGTGCTTTTAATGTTGATGTGAATGTGTGAAATAAACACCTAGGTTATATAAGTGTGAAAAAGTTGAGAAAGTTATCCGACTTTGACTTATTGTTAGGATTTCAAGAAAATACATTTGGTAAATGTGAAGCCTGTATATAAGAAAAAATGACAAGAAAATATTTTTTAAGAAAGTAACAAGGGCAACAACCCTATTTAAAATCATTTGCACTGATTTATATGAACCTTTTAGAGTAAGATCTCATCATGGAAAGGAATATTTTATAACCTTTATCGATGATTGCTCAAGATATACATACATATATCTCTTAGCACATAAATCTGAGGCACTACAAGTATTCAAAGAATATAAGCAGAAAGTTGAAAATCAACTAGAGCATACAATTAAAGTAACAAGATCAGATAGATGTGGTGAGTAGCTCTGTAGAATTTTTAGAATTCTACAAAAGCTTTGGTATTACAAAGCAAAATATAATGCGTTGAACACCTCAACAGAATAGTATAGGAGAAAGGTATAACAGGACCTTACTATGACAAGGTATATGTTGATAGATGCATATCTACCAAAGATATTTTAGGGAGAACCAATAAGCACAACTACGTATATTCTTAACAAAGTACCAATTAAAATTATATTCTCTACACCATATAAGATGTGGTTTGGGAGAAAACTAAACCTAGGTCATCTTAGCAGAGGATTTATCGCTCATGTAAAGATCCTTGACCAGTCTAGAGATAAACTACATAGTAGATCATTGAGATATATATTTATTGGATATCCTAAAGGATCTAAGGGATATTGGTTTTATCACAAGGATCATAAACTCATAGAAAGCAAGGATGTTGAATTCTTAGAGGATACTAAGAATGACATCCTTGAAAATGAGGATGAATATGTTAATGATCTAATAGATCTAGATCAATCATCATTTGAACTCATATACGATCTTCCTAAACAAACTGAAACTTTAAGTGGACATAAAAGACCTAGAATCACATCGTCCTATTTAAAAGATTATCATACTTACCTTGCAAAGAAAGTGTATAATTTAGTGGATTTAGATGATCTAACTGATAACTTAATATATCGGCAAGCTATTGACTTATCTGAATCGACAAACTGAGAAAAAGTCATGGATGAAGAAATTGGATCTATTGAGAAAAACCAAGTTTGAGAATTGACTGATTTGCTTAAAATAATGAAAGTCATAGGCCGTAAATGTGTTTTGAAAAATAAGTATAAAGTCTCATCAACAAGTTTAAGGTGAGGTTGGTTGTAAAGGATTTTTCGAAAAAAGAGGGTATAGACTATATTGAGACATATTCTCCTATTACGAAATTTGCATCCATAAGTATAATATTAGCAATATCAACATATTATGATTTAGATTTACATCAGTTAGATGTAAAGAATGTTTTTCTAAATAGCGATTTAGATGAAATCATACATATGCAGTAGCCAGATAGATATATTATTAGAGGCTAAGAAGATAAAGTATATAAGTTGAAAAAATCATATATAGCCTTAAATAGTCACCTCGCCAATAGTATTTGACCTTTCAAAATGTTATTCAAGAACTTGGGTTTGTGGCTAATGAACTTGATCACTATGTAGATACCTGGAATAGTAAGAGCTACTTTGTCATCTTATTGTTATACATAGATGACATATTGCTGACTCAGAATGACAATGAGATGATTGTCAAAACCAAGTCATGGTTAAACTCAATGTTTGAAATGAAGGATATGGGAGAAGTATCATATATCCTTGGTATAAAGATTTTTTGAGACAGAGAATCTAAACTCCTATGCGTAAGTCATAAAAGATATATCGATTATATCTTCAAGAAATTTAAAATGGGTGAATGAAAGTCTACATCTACACCCATTAGAAAATGAGTCAAATTAAGTAAGGTTGATTGTCTAGGCGAGGGAGACGATAAGCCTAATGTTTCTTATGCATAAGTTGTTGGTATCTTGATGTAAGTTATATTATGTGCAAGACCTCATATCAGCTTCGTTGTTGGTCTTGTAAGTAGATACCAAAGTAATCCTAGTTGGCAGCATTGGATAGCTGTAAAAAGGATTCTAAGATATCTTAATAGAACAAAAGACTTAAAATTGTGTTTTCAATCACATGAACTGAAAGTGATAGGATACTTAGATGTTGACTTTGTTGAAAGCAAAGATGACATCAAATCAACCTTGAGACAAATATTCTTATTTGAAGGTGGAGTTGTTTCTTGAGCTTACAAGAAATAGGGTTGTGTGGCATTACATATACATGAAGTTGAGTATGTGGATTGTTATATGGTTGCAACTAGTGCCATTTGGATAAATCGCTTAATATCTTATTTGAAGTTTGATATAACTAATGAGCCAGTTGTCATTTATTGTGACAACAATACATCAATTACTTTAATTAAGAATGGAGCTAATAACTCCAAAAAGTAAGCATATAATGATTAAATATCACTATGTTCATGATATGGTTATGAGAAAAGAAATATTTATCTTATATATATCAACTGATGATATGTTGGTAGACCCCTTGAATAAAAGCATAACAGAGGATCTTTTCTCAAAGCATGTTACAAACATGAGTTTGAGATATGTTTGATTGTTTTGTAGGTAAGAAACTATACAATGAGTAATGATTGCAATATCAATTATACATGATATAGCTTGAAAAACCCTACAAAAGTGGGAGGCAAAACTAACATGTCAAGTTACTTAGCTCGAATGGTCAAGTGGGAAATGTAACGTAGAATGACCATTCTCAAGGTATAAAACATTACACAAAAGAAAAATGTATACATGAGTAAATGTATAACATTATAGAAATTAATACTATATATGAAGAAGATAGTTGTAACGGAAGGCCTAGACGTAAAAACCGGGAAGATGAAGCCATATATAAATACTATATATGAAATACAGAAAGGTGAAGAGATTCAGATATAGTGAAATAGAAAACATCTTCACTGAGAAAGCGGTCTATGGGAAACCGTGAATCAACTCCATCTTCTTCCTTTGCCACTACGTTTCCTGGCCCAACCCACATTCCGCTGCATCTCAAGTGACCTCCGGCGATGAACCGGAGCATAGATCTATACTCCAACATAATCTATGCAAAGTAAGAGGGTTAGCTTATACAAAAATTTACACCCTCCACCGAATGATACAATAACATTTCAATCCACGAAAGTCAGAAGTTTTAAATACAAGTACCAAAACTTGCATATTTATGCTGCAGTTTAAAGGATCGTTTTGTCGACTAAGTTTCCTCCATCTGGAAATTAATCATGTGATAGTATGACTATTAATGGTTTGTCGGAATGATACAACTATAACAAGAAATAATGAAACAAAAATAAGAGAGTTTTTTGCCGTTCTCTTCGAAATGCAATGACCCCTTTCTTGTTTTCATTTGTTTCTTGTAACAAGAAATAATGCAACAAGAAGAAGATAGTTTTTGCCGTTCTCTTCGAAATGCAATGACCCCTTTTTGTTTTCATAGTTTTTGACGTTCTCTTCGAAATGCAATGACCCCTTTTTGTTTTCATTTGTTTCATTTTTATTGCATCTACTTTTTGCTAAAGCCATGAATTATTCGTTATATAGCGTCAAATATACATTATGGCGCACCACCTGAATTTATTAAAAACACCAATCGGCCACCTGAAAATATAAAAAAAGTTTCAAAAATTATAAGGTTCGCCCCACCTGAATTTCTGACGCACAAAAGAATGCGAGATGTAAATTCTAAAAGTTTTAACAAACTAAACATAAACGTGTTGGATTTCAAAATTAAATATCAAGGATTTTGGATCAAACTTTCAACAGAACCATACCAGAAGTGGATTTTGATCCAAAAACGTGTTGGATTTGCCCGATTCTCTCTCTCTCTCTCTCTCTCTCTCTCTCTCTCTCTCTCTCTCTGCTCGCTCTTTTCGTCCATATCTCCTTCCTCGGCATCCAGCAACCAGCGTCCTGCTGCCATAGTTCCCTCTGCCCCAAATATTTCCCTCAACAAGGCTCCCTCTTCTTGTGACCAGAGTCATCAGTATCCGCTGTCCCAGGTATCTCTCTCTCACAGTTTACGTGATTCTCTCTGTCTCCCTTTGTCCGATTCCGATAAGTTTGATCGAGTTTCTAAACCTTTTAACAGTTTGCTTTTTGTTGATTTGTATACAAAACAAATTTCAGGCACAACAAAGTGGAGTAGAAGCAATGGTTGAAGCTGTCTTGTGATGGCGGTTTTCGTCACATGAACACACGAGGATATGGCTGGCAAGAGAGATTATAACCACGACACAGGATCCTCGATGGTCAATAAAGAGTCACACAGCTATCATGTTTCGCCACCGCAAGGAATCACTCAAGCTGTTCCAGAAATTTACAAATGATAGTGGTGAAAGTGGGTGTAAATGTAATTAAAATCATATGAAACTGTATTGGAGTTACAATTAAAGAGTTGAGCAATTCAAAGGTTGCCTATTTACTTTAAATTTAGAAAATAATACCCCCTACCTATTCTTTTGCATTAAATGGATAAAGGTTACAACACTCCATGGGCTCTCAATGGGCATGCAGGCTCATAAAGCCATGAACCATAATAGTGGGCATTTGAAAAGCCACTTGGATGCCTATAAAAGGGCACTTGGTCCATGGCCAAAGGAAAGAGAATCCACATTTGTAAGGATCCCTTACAGTCTTGTGACTTCCCTCACCTATGTTCTTTGAGTTAAGAGAGTCTCTTTAAATGAATGAGGTTTCGTGGACCCTAGAAAATCCCATGGCATTATTTTGGAATACTGGTGTTGTCAAAGACTCAGTTCAGCTTATGCAAGGCAAGATGAGGGTTCTTCGTTGTATCCTCAAGGCATTTGTTGGTGTCCTTCGCATTCGAAAAGGTGAAATTGAGGAGTGATAAAACAGCCTGAAGGATAGTGCTTTGCATGTGTCGAAGAGAAAGTATTTTTGTTCACGTATTTTAAGCAAAGTCGTCAACATTCTTTAAACTATTTTGTTCGTCAATGAACGCGTTGCTCTTAATGGCATTTTTACGTGACATGATTGCTGACTTTATCAAATTAGATCATTTTGATGGAGAAAACTTTCTTTGTTGGCCGAAAAAGATGCACTTCCTACTTACTACTCTTAAGGTAGTATATGTATTATCCACTCCTAGGCTAGAAGAGAATGAAGACAAAACTTAGAGAAGACTCGTTAATATTAGAAATGGGACAATGACGATTACATCTGCATTGGCCATATCCTTAATGGAATGTCAGACATTTTGTTCGATCTCTACCCAAACTCTCCATGCGTAAAGAACCTCTCGAAAAAACTTGAAACGAGGTACATGGCTGAAGAAGCTACAAGTAAGAAATTTTTAATTACTCGCTTCATCAATTTCAAAATGATTGATGGAAAATTTATCATGGAGCAATTTCATGACCTCGAATGGATTTTGAATCATTTCAAGCAACACAAAATGCACATGAATGATACAATTATTTTTTCTCAATTATTGACAAACTTTTTCCTTCTTAGAAAGATTTCAAAAATACTTTTAAACACAAGAAGGAAGACATTTCTCTTAAGCAACTTGGGAACCATCTTAGTCTTGAAGAGGAATACCAAAAGCAAGATGGTTCTGAAGAAGTAGTTGCCCAAGAGAAAGTCCATGTGGCCGAGGAAATTAAGTCTAAACCTAAGCAAAAGAGAAATAAAGAGTTTAACAAATCTCAAAGCAAAAATGGTAAGGAGACAAAAATTAAGAAAAAAAAAGGTCACTGCTACCATTATAGAAAACCTGACATTTAAAAAAGGATTGTTTGTTTTCCAAGAGAATTAATAAACAAAGTTTCGAGTCTAAGGAGAACCTTGTTGCGATTATAACTAATGTGAACATGGTTGAGGACATTGGTGCATGGTGAGTCAACTCAGGTGTGACCTAATACATACCTAAAGACACAGGTCTCTTCAAGTCCATGAATGAAGATGACGAACCCATATTATATATAAAAAATGCCTCAACAATTCAAGTCAAAGGAAAGGGCTCCTTGAAACTCAAATTTATCTCTGATAAATCTTTAACCTTAATTGATATTTTGTATGTTCTGGATGTTAGAAAGAAATTAATTTTTGTTCCTCTTTTGAATAAATATGGGTTTAGGTCAATTTTTGAAGGAGACAAGTTTATATTATCTAAAGGTGACATGTTTCTGGGAAAGGGTTATATGTGTGATGACATATTTAAGTTGAACCTTGTGAATGAAATCAATGTTTCTACTTACATTGTTGGATCATTTGATTTATGGCATCATAGATTAGATCATGTAAACTTTAGGAGATTAGAGGATATGATGTGCTTTAATCTAATATCTAAAGTTTTAAGACCTAATAAACAATGTTAAACTTGTATGTGCACAAAAATCTCTAGGTTGCCTTTCCAAAAGGTAGAAAGAACTTCTAAAATATTAGATTTGATTCATTTCGATGTTTGTAACTTTCATGGCTGACCAACTATTGGCGGCATGAAATATTTTATCACGTTCATCAATGATTGCATAAGATTTTGCAATGCACTCTTGATATCTTCTAAAGATCAAGCTGTAGAAAAATTCAAGATTTTCAAATCTAAGTAGAACTCGAACAAGAAACTTTAATCAAAAGCTTAAGATCAAAGAATGGTTTTGAATTTAAAAATGAGTTTTTCAAATTTAAAGCTTAAGATGCTATTTTTTAAGAAAATATATTTAATTCAAGCTCAAGATCAAAGAATGGTTTTGAATTTAAAAATGAGATTTTCAAAAGCCTTGAGCCTAATATAAGTAAGAGGCAAATAATTGAAAAGACTTTTGGACCCGATTTTCAAATGTTTTTGGTGGAAGACAATTGTGATTCTATTTTAAACTCTATTACATGGTGTTTAAATGTCGAAAATGATCCCGAGATATTTGATAAAGCTATGAGACCTCATGACTACATTTTGGAAGGAAGCTTCACCAAATGGATGTTAAAATGCAACATTTTTAAATGGTGATTTAGACAAAGAAGAGGTGTATATGGAGCAACTTCCTGGGTTTGTAGTTCTTATGCTAAAGAATGCTGGCAAAGTTTGTAAACTTAATTAAATCTTTGTATGGATCTAAAACAAGCCGGGCCTGAATAGTTGCATAAATTTGAAAAGCTTGAGACAAATTGTTGGGTAGATGGAAAAGGCTACAGATGCAAAGTCGTGATTACTATCTTGTCATAAATTTGTAACAGAAAATGGTATTGTTGTCTTTGCTTCATTTTATGTTGATGATATGATATAGTTTGGTAACATCGTGGGATTCTACTCTGTTACATTACTAAGCAAGAGCATTCAAATATTATGTCAAAGTAATTTTGACATGAAAGATATGTGAGCTGCTTAACTTCTGCGATCCTAAGTTTCAAGACAACAAGCATACGGCAGAGAAGGCTAGACTTTTCATAAGATCAATCATGTATTGTAAGGAGGTGCCTTTCGAAGTTTGGAATGGACAATGTCAAGCATATGGCTACTCTGGGCACCTCTTGCTATTTGGCCAAGGATAAAGGAGGTAAATTTGTAGAAATTATAAAATATAGAGGTATGATTGGCTCACTCCTTTATCTTACATAAGTAGGCAGATATCATGTTTAGTGTATGCATGTGTGCTAGGTTTCAAATCCTAAAGAATCACATGTGTTGTTAAAGAATAATGAAATATTTAATAGGCAACTTCCCGCAATGAGTTTGTGGTACCCTAAAAGGTGCCTCTTAGACTTATAAGATTATGTAGATGCCAATTGGGTTACCTATGTAGAAGACCATGCTTCTATAAGTGGATGAGTTCATAATTGGCGGGGGTACAGTCTCTTAGACCTCAAAGAAACAAATTTATACAGTTGATTCCACCATACTTGTTGAATTTATAGCTCTTGCGACAACAAGTAAGAAAGTTGAATGGTATAAAAACTTATTTTATGACATTTCGATATTATCAAAGCCATTGGCCCCAATATCGATGAACTGTGATAGTCAAAGTATGTTATCCAAGGCTTATAGCTATGTGTATAAAGAGAAATCCAGACATATTTGTCTGAGGTACAGTTATATAAAAGATCTTATTAAGAATGGAGTTATATCTATTTCTAATACAAGGTTAGAATTCAATCCTACAGATTCCTTGACAAAGTGTCTTACAGGGGACTTGGTGCTAAAAGCATCAAGATGGATGAGCCCACTAAATAAATCTCCGATAATGGAAACCCGACTCAAACTTAAGTAATATCAAGTTGTGAGTTTAATGAGCTAAAGTACATTGTGATTGCAAGTACCTACTTCTCTAATCATCCCAAGATAAAGGTATTTGGTCCCATAAAGTAAAGGAATAAGTTGAGTTATGCTCTTAATAGACCCATAACAGATTTATGCTAGGATGCTCTTATCAGAGGCATTCTTGATGGAGTCTACATGAGTGTGAAGTGTGACAACTTCTAAGAATCTTGAGCTTAAACTCTGATAGCACTCATGAAAGAAGATACTTGGACACAAGGGCTTCATAATTGTGTCAATGTATATAGTGACTCCATTAGTACGTAAACCCTATATATAAGTTGTGCACACTTGTTCAAATGGATTGGATGGTTTAAAGCTTATCTACCATTTCAATTTTGATGAGTGGGAACCCACTTCTTACTAGGTATAGGTTCAATCACCAGACACCGCTGTTGTAACTACAAGGTTTTCAAGATAGTGTTTTCGAAAATTGTATTTGTAAATTGGTGGGAGAATATTGCAGAAATTTACAAATGATAGTGGTGAATGTGGGTGTAAATGCAATTAAAATTGCATGAAACTGCATTGCAGTTACAATTAGAGAGTTGGGCAACTCAAAGGTTGCCTACTTACCTATAAATCTTGAAAATAATACCCACTACCTATGTCTTGTATCAAACGGATAAAGGTTACAACATTGCATGGTTTAAATGGGCATGCTTGCTCATAAAGCCATCAGTTAGAGCCATAATAGTGGGCATTTGAAAAGCCACTTGATGCCTATAAAAGGGCACTTGGTTTATGGCTAAAGTTGAGATAACCCACATTTGTAAGCATCCCTTATAGCCTCATGACTTCCCTCACCTATGTTCTTTGAGTCAAGAGAGACTCTTTAAATGAGTGAGGTTTTTTGGGCCCTAAAAAACCTCGCACCATTATCTTGTAGTACTAGTGTTGCCAAAGACTCGGTTTGGCTTGTGCAAGGCAAGCTGACGGTTCTTCGCTTGAATCTCTATGCTAAGGCCCTTTATATTGAGAGAATACTCTTACATGGAAAAGCTAGATCGCAAGTCTCTTGATGTGGATCCGAGTTTTCGAACCAAGTTTTGTGACAATTTCTTTCTTAATTGGTTCAACATTCGGTTTGAGTTAGCTGGAAACTTGCAAGAATTAAATTTTTAAATTTTAAAGAAAAAATAAAAAAATTCCAGCACCGATGGTTTGGAATAGTTGGTTCTAGTTTTGGGGCTCATTTTGGTTCCATGAAAAGTGGAACCTGGTGATCTACACTTTTGGCCAGCCTAGTTTTGGTTTCTCGTGTTCTTTCTCCCGTTCAATTCCAGTAGTTGGAACTGTCAAACTGGTTCCAAAGAGGCCATGTCTAACTCACTGCTGAATTCGTTATCCATGGTGTAATAACTCGACTTTGACCAACCCATTATGGCCAATAGAGAGAGAGACCATAATCCATGTGCACACTCATCCATGCTCAAGTTGTTTGAAAGATTTTTACTGTTAGATCGGCATGGTCAATATTGAGATTTGAATTTAAAAGTATTTAATGTTTAGTACAAAAAGTATAATGATACTTTTTATTTTTTAAATTCAAATCTTCACCATTGATTACACAAATCGAGAGGTTAAGATTTAAGTAGATTTGAGCATGGATTGGTATGTGCATATATACATAGAGAAAGAGAGAGAGCATAGTCCATGAGCACACCCATTCATGCTTCAAGCATTTCTATCATTTGATGGGTACAATCAATAGTGAAAATTTGAATCTAAAAAGCATTTCTCATATGAAGCACCATTTTGCAATTACAAAAAGATATGACAATGCTTGTACTCGTGTGCCTGAGGCCAAGTATAAAAAGTAGTTTTCAAAATCTACAAAACCAAAAAAGAGCATAAATAAGCAATTTGAAGAAGTCTCTTAAAAATTAACATCAAATCATCTTCTTAGAGAGATGATCTTGTACGATGCAACCTTTAGATAAAAAGTACACAACACATCCACTATAAAAAATTTGAGATACCAAAAGAGATTTAAATTCAATTGTGAAACCAATACACTTATTTTAGAAATAATTTTTTCTCAACTTCTAGATTTGTTTCATCAATGGTAAAGACATGCGAGTCAAAACTATTTCTTGTTATGTAAAAGGAGGCACCAGAATTTGCCAAGTAGACATACCTTGTGAAGATCATAAAGCAAGCAGTGTTGAAGATGGAGACTTTTCCTTTGAGTTGTTCTTCTAGTTGTTTTACTATCAGTATATATGTATTGTAGATATATGTTTACTGGTTTGTATTGCACCATACCTTACGAACATTCACCTTTTGTCAATCTAGTGAGTCATATGCTTCATTTTCATCATTTTAAAGTTTCTTAAACCACCTAGAGTTGCTCTCATGATTTTGTGGCAGATCACAAGATTTCTTTGGTTTTCACTTTGTTTTTGTTAAAATCCATACACCTTCTTTTTCCCCTAATCCCTTTTCATTTGGTTTTTCACTAAAAAATTTAGGATTTTATAGAATCTGAGCTTCCTCACTTTTCTCAAGCTTTTCTAGCTTTCTTATGCTTGATTTTGTGAAGAAATTATAAGATTATTTTGGTTCACAATCCTTTTTTATAGGGTTTTTGTAAAATCCATAATCTATACTTGTTTTCTTATTTTCAATTCCTTTTCACCCAATCTTCTTGTAGAATCGGAGCTTCTTTACTATCCCTAGTCTTTTTCTTTTTTCATTTATCTCTATTAGTATCTAATTGGTCTCATCTAGCTTGAAGTATTGCATTATAGTTTTGATAATAAAGTCAAACATCGTGATATTTCTCATATGAAACACCATTTTGCAAGCACAAAAAGATATGACAATGCTTGTACTCGTGTGCCTAAAGCTATAAAGTATAAAAAAGTAGTTTTTGAAAGCTACCAAACCAAAAAAAGATTAAGGCAAAAAAAGAGCATAAATAAATAATTTGAAGAAGCTTCTAGAAAAATAACATCCAATCATCTTCTTCAGGAGGCGATCGTGTATAATACAACCTTTAGATGAAAAGGATACAAAACATACACTATCAAAAATTTGAGATACCAAAGGAGATTAAAATTCAATTATGAAACCAATAAATTCTTATTTTGGAAATAATTTGCTTTCTCAACTTCTTGATTTGTTCCATCAATGGTAAAGACATGTGAGTCAAAACTATTTCTTATGCAATTTTTTAAAAGATTTTTTTTACATTTTATGTAAAAGGAGGCACCAGAATCTCTGCCAAGTAGGCATACTTGTGAAGACCTCATAAAGCAAGCAATGTCAAAGATGGAGACTTTCCCTTTGAGTTGTTCTTCTAGTTGCTTTACCTTCTCTAGTAATGCTTGAAATGTAGAGTTTTAACCCACTTGGTCCACCTCTTCATATATTAGAGCAACTCCTTTCTTTAGTTTAGGATAATTTAGTTGGATGTATCCAACTTTCTTACAATATTGGCAAATGATCTATTTTTTTTAGTATTGCTTCCATCACTCATGAAGTATGAAGGTCAATAAGGTTTCATATATATCCTGGGTCTACAAACGGTAAGGATGGAGTGTGAATTTTTGTGTCTCTAAGTTTCTACCATAAGCAAATCTATAAGAACCTCATCTGGTGTAAAAAAAAAGTTTTCGATACAATAAAAAAAGATCTTACACTTTCAAATTTTCCTCTTAAGCCTCTCTTAAATTAGTAACAAAAATCTTAACTTTGCTCGCATTGACTTGTATCACAATAAGATGTATATTTTTTTATAACTTCATATTTGATTTCAAGTATTACAGAATTCATTAAGAAATTCATTTATCTCTTTATTGCCTTATTTCAAGGAGGCTAGCTTGTCTCTAAGAGTCATTTAATGTGCAACATCATTTTACACATGAGCATTTTTTAAGTATTTATTCTTTCATAATGTTAGTATAATTGAAAAAACTATCATTAATATAGTCATTAACATTATTCATAAGGATCTAAAGTATGGTTTTATTACCACCCTCATATTCCTCTTTTTGTTCTTAGATGATAATCATAGATGGTTATACCCTTATACCACTCACATATCCTCATAAGTTCTTATAGTAATATAGGTAATTTTTCATGTTTTATAGTTTATATTGCTCAAACAAAAGATAAAACCTTTGTACTCTATTACAAATTATGAAAACACTTAATTGACAATCTAAAATAGATTGTAATGACTTGGCAAGAAATAGAATGCATTTAAAATGAGAAATGTGTGTAAGATCTTGTTTTCCTTAAAAAAATGTCTTCAATATTTGGCACACTCCAAGATAGTCCCAAGCATGATCTCGTTCTGATATCATGTAATGAAGTAATCCTTCAATCATGGATAACTACTATAGTCCACTAATACTCAATTACCCAATACAATCCACACAAACAAATCACCAAACACTTAGTGTGTACAAGAGAGTAAAAGCAAGAAGAAAAATGGTATTAATTTTAATCACTAAGACTTACAAAACAAGATGATATTCAACCCTTTTTATAGGGTTGAACTACATAGCAAGATTAGTCGTTGGTAGCATATTGCCCAAATATCTAAACAACCATTGTGGGTGGGAATTTACAAAGTACAAAATGAAAAATAAAAATACAAAATATATATTTACATTTAATAAAAATAGCAATGACAAAGGATTTGTCAACAACTTCAAGATTGGCAATAATGAAGTATAACAGGTTAATAATACTCTCCTTAGTTTGACTGGTCATACAGTTACAATGACGAAACCAACTCAAACTATACATGCCAAAAATACAAACTACTTTAGAAGGGGAATTAGTTGATAAAGTCAAACTAATGTAATGTTCATTCAGCTTCGCAGATGTGAAAGTTCCTTAGTGCAAAGTTGATGTCATGGGACTAAAAAGATTTAATATATCTTGCCTACCCATCATCTAGGTTGATTCATGGGCCTAACCATTAAGTTATTAATAATTTCCTATGGTAACCAAAAACTTCTTCCTTAGTGCAAAGTTGATGTCATGGGACTGAAAAGATTTAATATATCTTGCCTACCCATCATCTAGGTTGATTCATGGGCCTAACCATTAAGTTATTAATAATTTCTTATGGTAACCAAAAACTTCTTAAATAAGTCAAACTTGTACCTCATTTAGTTAAAAATAAAAATAAAACACTTATTATAGTTTGTCTTTAACGAAAATAGACTTATTCTAATATTTAATGTTAAATGCAACACTTCACACTCATTAACAACACTTGGGCTCAAGGTTGCATGGGGGCAAAGTGTTTAATGCCAAAAAATGTTAAAGAAGAAGCTAGTTGACCCTTAATGTTCTAGGAGGGGTGAATGTTAAAAAGCATATAGGTGCCTTTGAAAATTTCAAAAACAAATCTTAAAAATGAATAAAGTTCAATTAATTAACAAAAACTAGTAGAGTGTTAAGAAATATAATTAAAAATAGTTTAAAATAACATTGAATCAAATTATTAAGAAATCAAGATGAATTGAATCAAGTGATAATATGCTAAACAATTAATACTACTAAGTAAATAACAACAATTAACACTTAAACAAATAATAATAACGAGAAGATCAAGAATAAGAACTAAGCAATAAGAACTTGACAAGAACAAATAAGCTACACTAGAGCATATGAAAAAATAACAATCGTAAGTTGTAAGTTGTAACTACTAAGTCATTAATTACAAATTGTTTGGAGACTATATTTAACTTCAAATTCATTACACAACATGAGGTTTATTCATCATGCATCAAAAGCAAAGTAATCTATCATTGTTGTGAGTTGAGGTCTATAATATTGTTGTCCTTTAGTACTTTTTGAAGTGTCCTGAAGACACTTTTAGATAACTTGAATTCCTTCTGAAGTGTCCTCAAACTACAATATAACTTTCGTTCAACCTTGACAATTATTGAAATGATATTCCACAAAAAGTATGTTCAATTGAACATGTGAAAGGTATGACATGATGGTAAAAATTAGCCTAAAGAAACTAAGATAGAGCATGTTGATGTAGGTCTAGTGGAATAACCATTGCATATGTCTTCTAGTGTTCAATGAGATAAGATGAATATTTATATCCTAGCGGGACAAATTGGTGTTGATGTGCTGACTCTCATGTGTGTTGATCGATGTGACTAAGCCAAAATATGGTGCTCCCTCTTGTAAACCCTATAGAATGCAAAAGCATCCAGCAAAATGAAGTGAATGCATACTACAAAATAAAACTAATAAAATTAAAAAGAAAAAACTAACTAGGAAATGAAAAACCTATAACACATGGACAAATGACTAAATACTGAATAAACCTAGGCTAACATATGGGAGTGAGATGACCCTAAAAATAGTGTAGACGATGGATAACATAAAGATAAAAGTAAATGAGTGAGATATGATCATGCAAATCCAAAAGTCGTATGGAAAAAACCAATTATAGACTCAGAAAAACCTTATTGAGTAATAATAAGAAGAAGAAGAAATTGAACATCATGTAAGAACAATGTTAAGGAAAAATCTCTAATATAGAAAGGGCGAAACTGTGAGCTCTAATGTCAAAGGAAACAATAACAACTAAGCTTTTTCCCATACTAGTTAGGTCAACTACATGGATTCTTTGTTTATATATATTCCTATCATGTGCCATACTACCAGTTAACTCAATATAAACTAGATCATTCTTTATAGTTTCTTTCCAACACTTTTGTGGTCATCATCTTTCTTAACATTTTCAAAATCTAATTTTTCATATCTTCTTACGGGAGCATCCTTTGGTTATCTTTCTACATGTTCAAACAATCTTAAACGATTTTTTCTCATTTTATCCTCTTTTGGTGCTACTCCCAATTGGTTTCTAATAACCTCATCATGTATACGGTCTTTTCTTATGTGACCACTCATCCATCTCAACACCTTTATTTTTTCTACGGATATTTTTTGTACATGATGATTAATTGCCTAACACTTAGAACTATAAAACATAAAAGATCTAATTATTACTCTATAATATTTACTTTTTACCTTTAATGATATCTTATTATCACACATAATATCTTATGTCCCTCTCCATTTTAACCAACATGCGTAACATCTCCATAAAATTTTTCCATCACTTTGAAAAATTGATCCTAGGTATTTAAAACTTTCCTTGTAAGGGATGCAATGTATGCCAATCTTAATTTCTATGTCCTTTGAAGTACCCAAATGATCAAATTACATTCTATATATTTTGTCTTTGTTAAACGAAGTCGGAAGCCTTTACTTTCTAATGTTTCTCTACATAGTTCTAATTTTCTAATAACTTTTTCCTTAGACTCATCCACTAACATACTTCATATGTTAACTCATTATTGACTAATACAAATAAATAAAAACTTAAAATTGATCCCTTATGTAACCCAATATTAACTTCTAAAGAGTTTGTCATTCCTTCATGAGTCCTTACACAAGTTTTTACACCATTATACATGTCTCTTATAAGACTTATGTATATTAATGGGATACCTCTCTTTTCTAAGGTTCTCCAAAAAACATCTCTTAGTACCTTATCATAAACTTTTTTTAGATCAATAAATATCTTATGAAGGCTTTTATTTTTTGCTGTAAAATGTTATATAAGACGTCTTAATAGGTGAATCGCTTCAATAATAGATCTGTCGGACATGAATCTGAATTGGTTCTCTGTTATACTCAATACTTGTCTTAACCTACATTCGATAATTCTTTCTCATAATTTCATATTGTGACTTATTAACTTGATACCTCAATAAATTAAACAATTTTGAATATCTCTCTTATTTTTATATATGGGTATAAGTGTACTCGCTCTCTGTTCTTCGAGCATCTTTTGGGTTCTCCATATTTCATTCAATAGTCTTGTGAACCAAGTACGCCCTATCTCTCCTAGGATTTTCTATACTTCTATAAGAATATTGTCTAGTCTTACAGATTTATCAACTTCATATATTTAAGAGCCTTTTTACTTAATTCTTTTGAATATGCAGATAGAAATTGCAGTTTATATACTTTTCTAATTTGGCTAGCTCTCCTAAGCTAATACTATCTTCTAATCAAATAATCTTCCTTTAGTTATTTTGAAAGGAAATTTTTTTCTATAAGCTTTTTAAGTTGATATACTAATGTATCTTTACCGACATGTTCATTTAAGTCTCTTTCCAAACAAATCATCTTCCTTTGTAGAATTCTTTGAATTATCTTATCTAACTCCTAAAAAACCTTATTTATAATGTCTTTTCATCCTACTTAGAGTACATAAGAACAAACTATATTCAAAAACTCTATTCCTAACACTAATTTTACCATCATAATTTATCACCATATCGTAATATATCTATTACACTATCCTTTAAATCTTTATTTATAATAATACTAACTCCATTTCGAGCCTTTTCTTTCTTGAGTACTATAATTTAAAACCTATATTATTAATCTCCTTTGCTTTTTCTCTAACCCCCTTTATCTTTTGTAAATATAAAATATGAATCTTTCTTCGAATCATAGTATCTACCACCAATATGGATCTTATTATCTAGGACTAGCTTCCTTACCCCGCATCTTTCCATTCTGAAAATACCAAGACCCTCACTGTAACTTTTTCACTACATACGAGCGACAATGTAGTGGTATTAACTTTTTTACCCATACCCATCCATGATGTGGAAACCCTTTATACAATCGATTCATTATATTCAGGTAAAGATATAGAGGACCTTGATTACATTTCATTGCATTCGGGCTTTGCTAAGAAGGAATGTCTTGACGCAATAATCATAATTTGTGGAATCTATGAAAGATAAATCTGATAAAATTTTATGCTAACTGTCGAAAACCTAACGCAACTCTCCTCCTTTTTAAGGTTTGGGATCAGCCATGCAATAGTGATCCTTACATGGGAGAGTTTCTCTAATGTCAAAGGGAGCAAACTTAGATCCTAATATTACTCAAAAGAAAAGAAATACCCAACTTGAAAGAAAATGCATGTATGTCATGAATATGTATCATAAACATGACGTGATCTCAAATCAATGGTCACTATAAGGTATACATTTTAGTACAAGCTAAAAGCAAAGAAGAGGGAAGACTCATCTAATCTAGGGACTAAGAGAACAAACATGCAGGCAAATTAATTCATTGTAAGTGATCTTGACTCTTGTGTTGATTTTAGAAAATCATAAATGTGTTTTCGAAAATCAACCTCTATTTGAATGGATTGCCTCAAATAAAATCTAGGTGGACAAAATATTTCTACTCAACTTTTTCTCTGAAAGTACTATAGAAAAAAAAGTCAATCCCAATTTTAGCAATCAAAATACTACAAAAGAAAATACATAAAACAAAACTTTACTTTGCTTTCCTCTTTTTTCTTTTAAATTTTTTTCAAGCCTTTTGACTTTTCACTTTTCTCAAAATATAATACTTTAGAACTTATACACAGTGAATGTATCAAAATATATCAATGATGTGCAATGTAGAAAGTAGGCTTGAAAATCCATTACATTGAATACAAACATTGCAACACATGAACAAGGAATCAAGATTGAAAATCAAGTGAGAACAATTTGTTCAAAAGGATTTGATTTGAGGTGGTTCAAAACAAAGTGAAATCCATATTCTCAAAATCAAATCTAAATGGTACAAATAGATGAAAACAACATGATCACATCATAACATCAAAAATTGAAATCTAAGAATAATATTCCCAACCATGAAGGCAATGACTCAAAGAGATCAAGACATAATACTAGAAGTATTATGCAGATCTCTGTCGTCAAATCATTTTTAAGAAATATTATCTTGTCATCCATACAAAACCAACTATGAGAATGCAAGTCAAGACCCAATCAACATCAAAAATAATATTTTTTAAATACTAGATATTTATCGAGTCATTAGTATTAGTGATCAAGTAGTATAATGTAATTAATCAATGCAGAAATTTTCAGCTTGAACCAACAAAACAAATTGCTAGCACGGGAGATTAACCCTTTTTCGACAAAAGAAGATTTTCTATAAAAATAGTCGAAATGGGCATACAATGCACATGAAATGATAAAACTAAGTTCCTAGAGACTTAGTTTCTGACTTGTTCCATCTTTTAAAGAAGATTTGTATTTGTAAATTGAGGTTTTAGAACCAAAATTTGCAATCAAGTCTACAAATTAATCAAACCACTTTATGATTTAAAACAAGCTCCTAAACAATGATAGCAAAAGTTTGATAAAGTTATTCTTCTTAATAATCTCAAAATTAATAAATTAGATAAATATATGTATAGAAAATCTCACAATAAAAAAGGTGTTTTTAGTTGACATGAAGGATATAAAAGATATAAAAGTAATCTAAAGAAGTTCGTGCTTTTGACTGTTCTCTTGTTTATACTCCTTTTGACTGCATTATTAGACTTTAATAAATGAAGGAGATCTAGTTAAGCAATTATACCAAAGTGATTGGATATTGATGTATGTAATGACATGTACTCAACTTGATGTTGCATATGTAGTGGGTCAGTTGATAGTCAATCAAGAGTGTCCTATTACTTCTCTTAAATATTAGGTTTCATTTATCGATGATTTATTCGCTTTACTTTGATTTATTACCACACAATCTTTTTCTTTTTCAAAGGGCTATGGGAATATCCAAGTCTTCACTGCTTGCTTCTTCTAAGATTTAAGTTGAATCTGAGAGGTTTCTCCTCCTTAGTTCGTGGTGTCTATTGGATTGGGCATGATGATATTTTTCTTCCCTTTTGTATACACTTTCATCTTCTTTCTTTCTTAGGGTTGGTCAGTTTCTGCAAGAGAATGATGTTCATCTATTTCCTCACTTATAATGTTCATTGGGAGAACAGTCTCTTCAATGTTAAAATTAGACAAATCGATAGATTTTTGAAAGAATGAAGTAGTTTCAAAGAATGTTACATCCATGGATATTTACTTCCTATGAGAATTAGGATCATAACAAACATATCCTTTCCCTTCACAAGAATATCCAATAAAGACACATTTAACCGCCCTTGGATCAAGTTTATCTCTAAATTGATTATGAACATAAACATAATAAACACAACCAAACACCCTGGAAATAATATGGAATTGGTTGGCTTCAGGCTTAATCAATTTGAATGGAGATTTTCCTACAAGAACCACAGTAGTGGCTGCTAATGCTCTTCCCTGTATTGAAATTTGATGTTCGGGGAGTATGTATAGTTTATTCCTTAGTTCACCATGTTGAAAGGTTCTTTCCGTCCTTATCCCCTGAGAAACATAACTAGATAGAGAAAATGTAACTGAACAATTCATATCTCTAACCAAAAAACTTACTAAAAGTAGATTTATTGTGAATTTTAGAATATATATCATTGAATTAAGCTTAAGATTGTTTCCCTGAATTACTCTATTTCCCTCCATAGGAATCAAAGAACTGTTTGCCACTTTTACGTTCAAAGGTATTGAAGTCATTTCATACTGTATGAAATTATTTATTTCCTACCATATGATCAATAGCCCCTGAGTCTATTACCCAATAATTAGAAGATGCAGAATTTTTAAGAAAAGAGTTACCAGTGATACTATATGAAGTAGGAGGACTTAATTCAGTCTTGAAGAAGATATTGAAGGTTGATCACTCAGTCTTGTTTCTATTTTTGTAATTTGTTTTTTCAAATCTGCCATTTCATCTATAGGACTTATTTCAGTTCTCTTTTCAGATGTAGCTGCCACATGACTACTATAATTTTTATATTTTGTTGATTTTCAATAATATTCACGTGTGTGTCTCTTTTTTCCATAAGTACACTGTAGTTTATTCTTATCATCATGACTGATTTCTATCTCTTTATTAACCTCTGACTGAATCTATTTCTCTTTGATAAGTAATTTGTCCTCTACCAGCAAATACAAATTTCTTGACTTGTATCTATTCTCTTTTCTTTCGATCTTCCTCCCTTAATAAGGAGAATATAATGTTCTAAGTGAGGGAAGTTTTTCCTTGCTGAGAATATTCAGCTTGATTGACTCATATTAAGGTGAGATTCCCTAAAGTAAATCAAATACTTTTCAAATTTCACCCTCTTCTGTTCTCTATTTTACACAATAACTGCACTTATTTTCCATAATATATCTTTGTTCATTCCAAAGTTCTCGCAATTCTCTATAATACTAACTTACTGATCTAGTTCCTTGACGACATTTCCTTATTCTCTCAATGATCTCATATTCTTTAGTTATATTCTTTTATCTACAATAAGTTTCCTCAACTACAGATCAAATTTCTGCAGTTGATTCCATATACATAAAGTTTTGCTAATGGATGGATTTATGGATTGAATGAACCATGAACTTATAAAGACATCATCTTTGGACCACTTCTCAAAATTTGCACTGTTTTCTTTTGGTTATAGCTGATTTTGTTTGATAATAGAAACTTTCCCTCGAGAGTGTAGGATAAGTTCAATTGATTTAACCCATTCTCTATAATTTATTTCGTTAAGATGAATATTTGTAATTTGAAATGGTTCCAACTTTTGATCATTACCATACACAGCTGATTGCAATTCTTCCTTCATTCTTCCTTCCATATTTGTTTGATATTGAATGTGTTTGTCACCGAAATAGGCAAGTAGTCAATCTATGGTTTTTCCTCTTCAGATCGTCACTTGTGTTTTCTCCTTTTTCACGTGGTGTTATCCTTTTCACATATTTTTTTTGTTTCAGGTTCTCCTAGTTGGAAAACGTTGCATATATCCTCTTTTGATATTGCTAACTAAAGAGACTTCAAGTCATCCGTTTCAAAAGTCCTGTTCTCTTGCCTCACGAGTAACTGTCTCTACTCTAAGTAACAGGAAGCAATCACTAATGTTGTAGTCTACTGTACCCCACCACGAGCCAACAACTAATGTAGAGATAACTCGACAAGCACGAATCCTGGCAATCACAATCTACACAACACGCAGCAGCACAAGTAGTTCTGCTCCTGATGTCAAAATACCTTAATCATTTGAAGTTGTCACAGATGTTGCTTTACAGATTCTATTTAACAGATGTTGTCAATAAGGATGTTAATATCAGATGCTTTGCTGCTTCAACACGACCATCTCTGATACCATGTTCATCAAATACAAAAAAAATACATCTGCAATAACAGAGAAGTTTTACAGAAAAGATGGAAGGGTGCAGTCGGATGCCTAGATGTTGCCGCGACCCTATTCTCTTTCTTTCTATCTCTAAAAACTATTTTAGCTGATAGGGTTTCACCCTCTTTAAATATCAGCCTTACAAAGTCTAATTTACTTAATTGTCATTAATGAGGTTTATTTAAAGCTACCTTTAAAAACATACTTAAGATATATAAAACAAAAATTTTAAGCAAAAAAACTAGATCAGTTGTGCAGGTAGTATGCAATCATCTTCAACTATAGTTGATACTGTCATGAGTTTCAATACTTGTTCCTCCAGAAGAAAAGAAATGAGATAAGGTATTGGATATCATTGGCCTATTGCTTCTAGTTGAAAATAATGCCTATTATATCATGATATCATGCAATTCTAAAGAAAGGTTAAAGCAAGTGACAACAAATGATAAGGTATTAACTCCTTTTTTTATATAAAAGATGCCTATAAAACTAATGATAGAAGTAGCCAAAAGATTCAAAACATAGTCGAGTTTTGATGAAGAAAAAGCAATATGTAATTGTCCAATTCTAGATCACTCGTAAACTAATACTAACGCTTCCATTTTAATCCTAATAAACAATACTAAGTTTCAAGTGTTTAGGTTAGTATAACATGTAATTTAGCATAACAACAAATGTTGGTATTTCATCAAGTTGATGAAGAAATACAACAAAAAGAAAATTGAAATTGTATCCCCAAAAGTGAAACAAATAGAAACAACTAGAATTCAATCATAGTATCCAATACCCACCCAAGACTAAGTTTCTTCTATTTAGATTAGTACATATGTAATTCAATGGATCCACAAATGTTGGTATATTCGAGTATTCAACAAAAATATGTACAAATCCAATAAAAAAAATATTGTCAACAATATGAAATCAACCAAAGATCAATGCAAAACCTGATTATCAGATTCATACTAAGCCTTTTCCTATACTAGATGGAGTTGGCTACAGAAAAGAAAATGAGTATTGTACCTCAAATATATGACAAAGATATAGCCAGAAGTCAATCTTAAACTTTTAAAATAGGTTTCACAGAATATAAAAGCAGAAAAGTGCCTCCAAATGAAATCCAATTCACAGCAATCCAAAAGAACACCAAGTGCAAATTCAGGAAACTGATAAACAAGAATTCAAACTCATAATTGCTTCAATCTAATTCAAAAATATAGAAATGAATACCCTAATAACAAAAAAGAAAATCCTAAAAAATCACTTCCCTGAAGAGCATGAGAGAGGAAATAGTTGAAATAAAAATCCAGGAAAAGAAAAAGATCTAGTTCAAAATGGCAAAATATTAGGAACATTATCAATAAACAAGAATTCAAACTCAGAATTGTTGTGATTAAAACCTCAAAAAACAAATTGAGCAAAGAGAAAACCTTGGATTCGGGCAGGAGGAGATAATATAAAGGAGATTCTAATACTAGATTGCAGCAATTAGAACAGTAGCCATAATAAGAAAAGAATCTTAGAAAAGAATCACCAAATTATGTATTATAAAAGAAGGAAAGAAATAATTAGGGCTTGCAAACACACCCAAATCATCATGGCTTACAAAAACTGTTGCTCACCAATTATTTGTAGCATTTAAAAGTACTTCAATAATGAAACCCCAAAATGACACTATAATGACCATTCGGTTATGCCATTGGACAATGTCATACACTATCAACCTAGATAAACCGTTATAAGAAGTTGAGTATAATCAATGTTCAAAGATGATGATAACAGTAACCTAATAGGAATACATGGAAGACTAACACCCGGTGGCTGCGAGGAAGATGAAGAAGGGTTTTCTCTCTCCCTTGAAGGGGAGGGTCAATGGTAGAAGTTTATCGAATGTGATTTAAGCTCAAGGAGGTCATTGATGAAACACCACAATGGGCAGAAGTTTGTTGTTCGCTGATGCCAAATACAATTTAGGAAGGAAAGAGAAACTAACACTTTGACTAGCTCCCAATGGGCAAAGTTCATATTGCTAAAAGAATAGGTGTAACAACTAGTGTTATCCGTATACCACCGTATCGTAAGATACGGTGCGATACGTATCATATCGTGGGCTACCACGATACGATATGGAGGCCCGTATCGTACGATACGGTGCGATACGTATCGTATCGTGGGTACGGGGGCCCGTATCGTGAATGCGGGCGTATCGTCCGTATCGTACGATACGGGCGATACGCCCTGGGACCCTTATAAAGGGTCTTGGGCCGACCGAAACCCGTAATTTTTCATGGGTTTCCTCTCTCTTGGGTTTCTCAATCTCCCTAAGAGTCGGTTTTCGCTTCTTTAGTGTTCAAAGCTCCAAAATCGTGCCCTACGGTATTCGTGCAAGCCTCAAAACTCGGATTGTGGTATATTTTTAATGTTTTTTTTTATTTTTTTCCTTTATATTTATTGTTTTTTGTGTTATTTCGTTTTGTTTTTTTGAATGACAAAATATGAAGTTATTAAGTGTGTGTATACGATTTTTATTGCATTCATGAAGTGGGAGACACTCGATTTGAGTGTTATTTGAAGATTGGGGGATTTACGAAGTGCTTTTATTTTCAGGTTTTTGTTTGAATTATAGTACTCCATTGAGATGGCAGGAAGGGGTGGTAGAGACTCTCATTCAAAGTCTGATGATCCGGCAAGGCAGTGGGGTATACCAGTTGAGGGTTCAAGGTTAAAAATCATATGCTTATTTTGTGAAAATGTGGTTAGTGGTGGAATTTCAAGGTTGAAACACCACCTAGCAGAAACCAGGAAAGAAGTTGCTCCATGCACAGGCAGAGTTAGAAGTTTGCCATAAGGTATTAAATGACAATGCCTACAGATGATTGAGAACATACAAGAACGGAGACAACAAAAGGATGATTTTCAAATGTATGAAGAAGCTGATGATGCTACTACTACTGGATTTGGATTCACTGATAGTTTGCCTTCAGATGCTAGAATAGAGATTGGTAGTAGTAGTTCACGAGCACCTACTAGAGGAAAGAGGGTTGCAGCTGAAGACTTTGGAGGTGGCAGAAGAGGAAGTTCAAGAAGGAGTAGAGGAAGAGCTTCTTCTTCTAGCATACATTCATTCTTTCCTCCTTCCACCACACTTGGTGCTCAACCAGGAATTCGTACTGCTATGGCTTCAGAACAACTATATAATCAGGCAAACCTTGTAGTGGGAAGATGGTTTTATGATGCATGCATTCCATTTAATGCAGCAAACAGTTTTCATTTTCATGCAATGGCAGATGCAATTGCAAACATTGGTCCAAGATATAAGATGCCCTCTTATAAGAAGTTGAGAGGGAAGATATTAGATCAGACCGTAATTGAAGTACAGTAATATTGTTCGACTTTGAGACAGTCGTGGAAGGAAACAGGATGCACTATTATGGCAGATGGATGGACCGATAGGCGAGGAAGGACATTGCTAAACTTTCTTGTATATTGTCCTAAAGGACTCATGTTTTTGAGATCTCTAGACATGTCAAAGGAGAGGCACACTGCAGAGATCTTACGAGAAGAATTTGATAAGATTATACAGGAGATTGGGCTACAGAATGTGGTCCAATTGATTATAGATAATGTAGCTAACTACAAAGCAGTTGGGAAGGAGTTAGCTGATATTTATGGGACTATTGGACACCATGTGCAGCCCATTGTTTAGATCTCACCCTCGAGGACATTAGTGAGATAGATGAAATAAAGGCAGCAACTGAGTGTTGCCAAGATATTACAAAATTCATTTACAACCATGCCTTTGTTTTGTGTATGATGAGGAGATATACAGAAGGTGTAGAGCTTCTTCGCATAGTTGTAACTCGGTTCGCAACAAACTTCTTATCTGTACAAAGTATTGTAAAATAGAAGCAAGCTTTGGAGAGAATGCTCTCCTCAGATGAGTGGCAACAATTTGCAGAGTTGCCTCAAAATAGAAGAAATAGAAAGTTGAATGAGATTGCAGAAACAGTTTTTAGAAGTTCATTTTGGAATGCATGTGTCAAATTATTGAAAATTATTTATCCTTTAGTGAAAGTTTTGAGATTGGCTGATAGCGAGGAGAAACCATCTATGGGCTACCTTTATAAAGCCATGGACAGGGCAAAAGAAGCCATCAAAAATAATTTTAATAGAAAAAAGAGAGATTATGTGCCCGTGTGAAAAATAATTGATAGTAGATGGAGTAAACAATTACATCAGCCTATTCATGCAGCAACATATTATCTAAACCCATCATTCAGGTACTTAGGAACCTTCAAAATGGATGGTGAGGTTAATCGAGGAATCATTGATTGTATCGACAGATTAGTCCCTAATGAGAGCATAGCAGATGCAATACATCGAGAGATGGAGATATATGATAATGCTCTTCATTTGATGGGTTTGCCTGTTGTAATTCGCAACCGCACTACAATACATCCAGGTAAATTATTTATTTTCATATTTAAGTTGCATCTTACATTACTATGGATTATTATGTCTCTAATGTTTGTATTTTGTTACAGATGTTTGGTGGAACAGGTTTGGAAGTGATTGTCCAAACCTTAGAGATTTTGCAGTCAGAGTCTTAAGCCAAACCTGTAGTGCAACACGTTGTGAAAGAAATTGGAGTGTTTTTGAACACATCCATACAAAAAAGCGCAATAGGTTGGAACACAAAAGGCTTAATGATTTGGTTTATATTCGTTGTAACATGCGCCTTCGTGAAAGATAATGTTGTATTACTATTACTTTCAAATTTTCAATTCAATATTGTTTAACTTCAGTTTTCAATTGTTAATATTACTTACTAATTGTTTATCTTTGTTTGTGTCGTAGGCAATTAAAAAAAGTAAATAGAGAAGAAAGTCAGTTCGATCCAATAAGTTTGGATAATTTTGATATATTAGAAGATTGAGTTATGGAAGACACTGAAGAAAATGCCCTCCTAACAGAAGAAGACGTTGCCTGGATTAATTTGGAAGGAGTGCAACAACATTATGGAGATGAAAATTTGATTTTGAAGAAGAAGGTGTGGGCGTGGCTGATGATGATGATGAGGATCTGCAACAAGGAGAAGATGAAGATTATTTAGTTGATGATCCTGATTACAATTTGTAAAATATAACATTGTATGTAACTGTAGTGTAAACTGTGTTTGTATTTTATTTTTTGGATTCAAAATATGTAAATTTGGATGCAATTATTCAATGTTGAATGCTCAATCTGTACTAAACTTACATTATATGAATTTAAAGCAATTATCAGATTTTTCCTTATTTTTTGTTGATTTTTTTCGATTTTTTTTTAATTTTTTTTAATTTTTATTGATTTTTAATTAATTTTTACATTATTTTAATATTAAAGTACGATACGATACGCCCATATCGTGGAGCCCAGCGATACACGATACAATACGCATCAGATAACACTGGTAACAACAACAACCTTTTCTCATAGTAGATGTGGTCGGCTATATGGATTCTTTATTTCCACAAAGCCCTATCATAATTTGTAGAATTCATGGTAAATAGGTTCGACAAAGTTTTACATGAGTGGTTGGAAGCCTAACGCAACCCTCCTCCTTTATCCGGGCTTGGGACCGGCCATGAAAGAATAGGTGTAAGATTTCATAATTTTAACTCAACTCAAAACTGACAAAGAAAACAAAGAAGATAGATAGCAGCATCGGAAAGACAACTTAAAGATCTATAAGTAGTCATAAGTCAAATTATCGATAAAATATACATATTTCTATTTCCAAATGGATTATCCTCATCTTTCCCTAGTAATTTAACGGTAAAACAAGTGAACCGCAAACAAAGATTGCAACTAGACCGATCTTTCAATAACACCGCACAAGATTTTTGTCCTCTCCATGAATAATCGAATTTGTACTAAACAACAAGATAAACAACAGTATCACATCAAACTATCGCCATGGGAGACCCTAAACAATCGCATAACTCCCCTAAAAATTGACCACTTCCACCCCAAATACTCAATGTATTCACTATATTCGATATCTCCAAACCTTAAAACACAATGAAAGCAGATACAACGAAGCAAAAGGAAAAAAAACTATCAGCCCAAGCCCGCATTTGCCAACGTTGTTTCTGATAGAAAAAAACTTGGAAACAATATATGCAACAAGAAAAAGGTAAAATATAATCCGAAGTACGGCCACAACAACGAGAGCAAGAAGAGAAGGAACTCATATACTGAAAACAAAGAATCATCAAACACGACAATGATGATGACAACACATGATAGCAACACGATCGATGAAGCTGAATGCACATAAATTCACCGCGACAAGGAGAGGCCAGAAGAGATGAGTTATAGGCTGAAAGGCATGGTCGACGGGGCAACACCGTGGCAGGCAGAAGTTCACCATTGGCCGATACCGAGTACATTGCAAGAAGGAAAGAGAAACTTAGAAACCCTAATTCTAAAATATATATATATATATATATATATATATATATATATATATTCCGTGTCGGGTCTAGTCTACCGCAAACCCGAGCCCACCCTGGCCCTCTGCAGTGAGCAGGACCCACAGGTCGGGTCGAAATTGCCATCCCTAATTGAAAAAAATCATACCACCTGGGTTGCTAGGTTTCATGCAGTGCCTATGCAAGCCTCCAGAGAGATCAACATTGAATTTAGAACATAATATTCCTCTGGCATAAAAAAAGACGTAGAAGATGGAGAACTCTTTCTTTATTATATTTTAAGTAAAACACACAAGTAAAGCTGGAATGTGAACTTTGAAAATCATGAGAGATCATGCCAGTTGCCCAGTTTACCGGTTAAATATATCTTTACTTTAGACCCATGTCCTGAGCATCATATCGGTTGATATTTGGCAAATCAAATTGGAAGGAGTTCAATATACACAGTAATTCTTGCAGTCAAATTCTGTTTCAGTGAGTTGGTATAACGAGAGCAGAATTTGACATCCTGGAAGACTTTTGATTGAAAGAATCGTATCGACTGGGTTGCCAGTTGCCTAGTTGCTGGGTAAATATATATTTTGACTTTAGGCCCATGTTCTGAGTATTGCATTGGTTGATATTTGACAAACCAAATTGGAAAGCATAATATACAATTAGTAATTCTTGCAGTTTTCATGCTATATTATTTGAAATACATGAATGTGATCATCACTTGTTTAAGTCTCCTGTATAAACTTGGGATTGGTGCTTTAGACTAATCTTCTTCCTGAGGTAAAATAGAACATCCATCTGGATAATGTATTGTTAGGAACTTGCATACAACAATTAGGCAAACTTTGAAATTTGAAAAGAAAATTACTGTAATATCCAGATCTTGTGTTTTTCCTACTTCTCTTCCTATTTTATGATGGTAAGAACCAATTGCGTCTTCCTTGCCCACTTCGGGGTGGTCAAAGTCTATGAGGCTTTTTATTCTAAGTGCTTGCTTCCCTTCTACACTATCATACTCAGGGACCGTTTCCTTTTATGCAATTATTTCTTTGTAATATCACATTGAAGTCGTTTTTGGTATGTCCATTTGGCCTCTTCCCTTATGTGTTCATTTTACTTGATATTTATATGTATATGAGTTGAATTAGGCATATACACGTAGCTCTTACTAGAGTCTTAGGAGTAAGAGCGAAGGCTCAATGGTGCACGTGGGTGCTTGTGTACGAGTAAGAGTTAAGGCTCAAGTGCTCGTGTGTGCTTCGTGTAGCAAACCAAGTTATTACAATCGGGGGGAGACAAGGCTCCGTTAATACAACCCCGTATCCGAATTGAATCAAAGCTGTAGACGCAGGAAAATCCCCGCCTCCCTGGCTTCTGTAAGCCTGGAGTGATGCTTAAGTTAGGAGAGATATATTGATTATATCCTCAACAAGTTCAAAATTGGTGAATGTAAGTCTACATCTACACTTTTTGCGAAAGGAGTTAAATTGAGCAAGGTTGGTTGTCTCGGTGAAGGAGATGATAAGCCTAATATTCTTTATGCATAGGTTGTGGGCAGCCTGATGTATGTTATGTTATGCACAAAATCTGATATCAGTTTTGTTGTTAGTCGTGTAAGTAGATATCAAAGTAATCCTAAATGGTAGCATTTGATAGTTGTGAAAAGGATTCTAAGATATCTTAAAGGAGCAAAAGACTTGCAGATGAACTGAAAATCAATCTTGTTTTGAATTTCAAAGAAGCTGTCTTTGGGGTTGACAAAGAGATCGAAATTACTCGACTTGAGAGTTGTAACACTTGTAACGGATTTGGAGCAAAGCCTGCTACAAAGCCAACCACATGTACTACTTGTCGAGGTCAGGGACAAGAGGTCTCATCAGCCAGGACCCCACTAGGTGTGTTCCAGCAAGTCTCTACATGCTCTGCCTGTGGCGGAGTTGGAGAGTCCTCAACACCGTGCAACACGTGTGGTGGTGATGGGCGAGTTCGCAGAACAAAACGAATCAGTCTGAAAGTTCCTGCTGGTGTTGATTCAGGAAGCAGGCTGCGGGTACCGTATCGGTAGGGTACATGTATGGGGTCCGTAATTTTATAAAAAACTAAGGTATGAGTATGCCACTATTAAAAAATTATATAATATATATATATATACAATTATATAGAGCATTCTATATTTTAAAGAGCATTTAATTTTATTCTAACTATCAGAATGTCTTCAAAGTAAGAACAATTAAACAACAAACACATCGCAGAAGTTGTCAATTCCTAAAATAAGAGACCCCAAGCAAAAGAAAATACTACAAGACCAGCACCAAGAATAATTAAATATGCAACTCCAATGCTTTTATTTTAGAACTTCTATAATTTGTCTCAATAATTCCTAAAATGACACATCAAAAACACAAGAGAACATCTTAAAATTACAAAAGCTTACAGCAACAAAAAAAGGGATACCTCAAAAACTCCAAATTTATGGATTAACAAGTTGGTCGAGTAGATTGCCGATTCCCACATTATGAAAATGTAGGTCACAAAGGCTATTCAGCCATGAAAGGATCAACATCGCCAAGTTCTGCAATCATCAGCTCAAGAGCCAAGGGATCTTCGTCAGGAGGCGGGAAATAGGTAGGGAATGGGAGAATCGAATGGTCATGTTTCTTATAAACTGCATCCTTTGTGAAAACAAAATTGCCTTCCGCACCGGGAATCTAAACATGAGATAACAAGACTTTGAAGCCCATTCACTAATTGCAGATATGGAAAGTTCCTCAACAGAAGGAAAATATTCGCATTGTATAAGAATGCACCTGTCCTCTCAACCACATCAAATTCCTTGCTGGATCGACTTTGTAGATCCACACATTCTTTACCGTCCGCTGTTTCCCGCCCATGCGCCCTGGCATTTTCTTGCCTTTGAAGACTTGTTATTCGTTTTATACTTTTGAACATTCAAAGTCAAACCACAAGAAGTACACCTAATTCTGTTGATAACCCAAGTGAATTGCAAGGTCAAGTAGCTGAAGAGATTAGGTTTTCCATATAGGGCAGCAACACCATATGAAAATCACAAACAATCAAACAAGCACTGCAGAAGAAAAAGAAGACCAGAAATCGATCACTTCCATGAATGTGTGCGATATGCCTCAACAATGTTAACATAGAAAACATGCATTTTGCGTTCTTACTCTTGAATAACAAACTGAAAACATGTCCGCATAGAATGGAATTAGGACAACTAGCCCCTACATCTTAATGCCATTGGTTTCTTATTATCGATGCAGTTCAAGAACTCCAGAGCAGCATAGGAATGATAAAAATGAAGGAAACAAACTCGAGTTACTATTGAAGATGCAATAGATCCTTCCTTTCTACTGTACCAAAACAAAGCGACCTAGGCGATACTCAGATGTTCACTCTTGCAACACAGAGAACATTTATGGGGATATAAATGATGGTCGAGATGGCCAGAAATCCGAAATACACTTGCTTCGAGCCTTAGAGTGGTGCAGCAGAAGGAAGACAATACAAAGGTAGATCAGATGAGAGGACAAAACCACCTCCAAACAGGCCAGACGTCGGTCGCCGGTCCGTGGGGCACGGAGGATGAAAGTGATGCACGGCGACTGGAGAGAGAGATGCACGACATAACAAGACACACGCACAGGATTACAAGATTGGGGATAGGGTTTCGGCCTTTTAACTGTTGGTTTTGAATCGGGTTGACCCTTATCTGAATGGGTCAACCCGATCCATATCGTACCCGATACCAATATGTGGCATACCCAAATTTGAGTACGCGTATCAGAATACATATATATATATACCGGTACGTCATTCATGACATACCCATACGCGTATCCGTACCCAATACTTACCGGATATGGGTACGACACCAAATCTGGCATACCCGTTTAACATAGGTTATGGCAAAGATGAGCGCCCCGTTTCTTGGCAAGCCGAATACTCGAGGTGATCAGCTTGTACAGGTAGATATCCCGAAGAGGCTCAGCAATGATGAAGGGAAACTGATAGAAGAGCTAGCCAATTTGAGTAAGACCAAGACTGCAAACAGCAGGAGGTAGTCCACAAACACCTCGGTAGTTTATTTTTTCTCCTGCTTGCGGTTATAAATTAAATGAAATCAGATAATTTGAACCTGAATTGGTCATGGGACAACATGAGAATATCTTGTCGGGGGTTTCTGTTATGCGATACACATTTATGACATCATCATGGGCGACACTGACACAGATGGAGCACTCATTTATCTAGGTCTCAGTCATCTGGGTCACACCCAGCTAACGGGTCAGCTCCATTCGACCTTATGTTTTACACCTTGGCGTTGTAATGCAAGGCTTTCGAGATATGCTTAGCATTTAAAGGTCATCGTTAGTCTTGTTTTGAAAATGTTGGTACACAGTTACTGAGCAATGATGATGTTGGTACCTTCAAATTTATGCATGCATTCTTTTAGTTCTTGAAATGATTCCCTTCGGGGCACGGGTAGATGGGTTTCAATTAGGCATTGCGATTGCAACATTGGCCTGAACCCCGAATAATGGAGGTTTCATAGGGAAGCTGACGGCCAGAAGAAAACTGTCTGAATTGAAACTGCAGAGCGCTTTCCGCACTGAATCTCATCGATAGCTTGTTTGAGAGAGAATAACACCAGGATAGTGTCCTAGGAAGTCCTTGTGTTGCACGTCAAAAGGCTTTGGTTCAGGTGATAAGGTTCTACTCTCTGGTATGTGTTGGCCGAAAGCATACACAGCCTAGTCAAGTGCCTCGTTAAATAGCTTCTATTGCTGGTGTGCTTCAACAGCGTATAGTTATCATCAGATTAAGTTCTGTCTCTTACATAATTCTGTTTACTTGCGATAAATAGCATCCCAAATGCCGTATTTCTTGCATTGGTGATCATTTTATAAGTCAATGGTCTAGATTAGACTATTCGATTGAGGATTCCTGATGCTAGGTGTCTCGATAAATTTCACGTATTCATCGTGTGAATCAGAGTTATTGATGCTAATGGTTCACTACCATATCACGTTGAAGATGGTGACATGGTAGATGAGGAAGTTCCAGTTACTACAAGAGGGTGACAAGCAAAGAAGTTGAAGGATTGCACTCCGGGCGTTAGCTCATCTGGCAGTGCTCTCTAACTCCGTTGTTGCAGGTGGTCAGCTCCATTCAGGGCATGCGTGGCGTGTGTGTGTTAGGCTTCAGCTTTCTGTTGTAACCAAGCAAAGGTGAAAGCAGAAAGTTGGATTGAGATTTTTGAGGAATCTAAGCATGAAAATAAGTCAATTTCTCCACATTCACATTCCAGTATGAGTGTGTCCTTGCATGGTTTAAGATAAATTTACAGAAAAATAAATAACTGAGCACTACTTATTGGTGGCAATTCGTCGCTTGCTACAGCCTTCCTCTTCTGGGTCCCTACCATAAGCCTTTCCTCGTATCTTGCCTTTAACGTCAAGGCTATGCCATCATAAGGTGCTGCTAAATGAAAGGGATCTTATCAAAGTCCATGAATTAGAAATCATAGATCGAATTGCCAAATTGAAAAGATGCAATTTGGTGCCGTCATAAACCTTCCGCTAATATAATGAGCTGGAGATAAGTTATGGCCAATGATACACGATAACCACCCCCAAGTGTCTCAACCAATCGAAAGCTCAATTCTAAACTACTCAATTTTTAAGTGGCGTCCACATTGTTCAATGACCTACGTTGCAGGAATATCAATATGATATCTTTCGGATGTTACTTTTAGCTGACCATCTTATTAGACGCTCTTGGGCTTAAATTAAGGAAGTGCTGATCCATCAAAAAGGTCATCCTTCTTTAGTGGCGGACTGACCACATTTGATAAACCAAAGGTGAAAATCGTTCTTCATTGAAATGGGTGGAAATGCCGTTTCCTACTCAGGCAGCTATTTGGCGTAATATATGGAGGTTAGGTATGTTGAACATAATATCAGTATATATTGCTTTCAAGATTCAGTTTCGGCCATTAAATTCATATCAAACATGACTAAATCAACCTACGCTGGTATTTGATTGGTCAGATTCGATAAAGTCACTTCCAGTCTAAATCTGATCCATTTAAATCCCTTCGCTTGGAACAATTCCAGAACTCTGATAGACGGCAGGGATTATCTCTCAGACATAGGAATATTGCTATTTTTTCTGGAAAGGATAGTGCTATATATATAAGGCGTCTTAGCTACATAATGGTGTTTGGTGTATAATCTTGTACAAACATTTTTATTGTATGATCTGTAAGACATATAATGTATCAATATGCATTAAATGCAATACACATGTACAATGATATATTTCATTCAAATATCGGCAGCCTATTTTGAAAAATCGAACAGTGGAGCTGTTTGTATAAGATTTGTGCACCAAACATCATTATCCAGCTAAGACTATATAAACATACATACACATATATCACATGAATGAGATTTTCGGCTTACGCTTGGATCTAACCATTCGGATCCTACAAGGCACATCATTTATAACTCCAAAATCGTTAATGTTGCGGTTATCAAACTAGCATTGAAATGCGTTAAGGTTCTTCTAAGACTTAAATGTAAAGAAACGCATTCTTTTGTTGGGTGTTACTATTGAGAACGTTACCCTGCAAAAAGATCAGGTATATTCGCTTCCCCTGCTCTATAAAGGTCCCCGTTGCTAGGCAGAGAGAGAGAGATGGCTACCCTTACTATTTATGAGCCTTTCCCTTCACCAGCAGAGGACGCTGAGAGGCTTCACACGGCTTTTCAAGGTTCTCTCTCTCTCTCTCTCAAAGACACGTTCACCACACACACATAATTGGTGTACAGACTCGCATTTGTCAATGACCACAAAATTGGCCACCAGACAATGATTTTAGCGTGTTCGTTTCCCGCCTTTGCTACTAAAATCAAGGCTAGCACTCCTCATGTAGGGGTTGAGGCCGGGAAGATACTACTGGCATTGAAGTCAGTAGTCAGATCATCCATTTTACGGCAAGTGCTAGTCAGATCATCCATTAATAACTCGGTGAAATTGTCATAAAAGGAAAAGGATAACTCAGTGAAACAGCATTTTGCGGAGTTGTTACGACTTCACTTCCTTGCCCTTTACTGGGTAGCTTTAACAAGGTGCAGCATCTGTCGGAATTGAACCTTGATTACCCATGAGAGCAAAAGCCTTTCCGTCAGGCTGAGTTGTTCGCTTCTAAATTTTGGCCTTCACATTTCAGCATCTGCCCGTTCGTTCTTTGAAAAAAACAAGATTTTCCTCGTAGGAATGTTCTACGTGCAATACTGACACTCGATGGTCATGCTTGTTATATGTATCTGGCTCCAATTTAAGCCAAGCTTGTTATATGTCTGGTAGGATGCTAAATACTTGCAACTACCACAGTGAAAGCTCGGGGCTTTGCTCCTTGGCCGGCCAGCTATGTTTACCCTGCACAATGTAAGTAGTTAAACCACATGATAGTCAATAAGAGTTGATTACATTTTGGACCATGCATACAAGCTAGAGATTAATAATACAAAACTTGTAGTACACCCAATAAAGTATGATTCCATGCCAAACAAAAAAAGAGCATTTGTTTTTATACTATGCAATATTCTTATTTTCATTCATGTACAGTACGGTATTAAATAAGTTAAAGGGGGTCGAGAAAGGCACTTGCTCTCCCATTCCCGCCCTGATTGACATTCTCTCACTACCTCCATCTCGTCCACGACTACCATTCAAGCCCCCAAATCCACCTCGTTCGAGGTGGGTCCCTACGCAACATCATCCAGCTCGGGTTGAGAACAGAGACAGACAGAGAAAAACCGGCCAAACAAAAGACAAACCCTTCTCCCACAACAATAAGGATGGGGTGCCAGGTTTCATCCAAATCTAGAACACAAACCAGCTCATATATATATATATATATATATTATGACATTTCCTGTAACTAATTAAGTTGCGAGTCCAATTTCATAATAGTTTTGGTTTTGGTTTGGTTCCGATTTCCTTGGAAAATTCTTGAAACCAAAGAGGGAATTTTGGAATAGAACTGATTGGAACCTCCGGCTCTCCCTTCATTTTGATGAACGATACCAAACTAAACCTTGGGTTCTCACTTTTGATCATGCATCCTCATGTTCTGGTTTCGGCCGGTTCAAGGGTGGTTTGGATTCAGTTTAACCCATCCTGCCCAGTCCGCACTCCCTTTCCGGTGTTTGCGACGATATGGAAGCCAGTCTACGAAGCGAAACCTATGACCATGCGAACCCAACACATAAAAAAGAAGTTTGTCTAATCAGTGAATACATAAACCGAACATGCAGGATGGGGTGCGGATGGGAAATCCATCATATCTTTATTGGCACACAGGGATGCTGCCCAGCGCAGTAGCATAATAGATACTTACCAGCAAATCTATAGTGAGGATCTCATCGAACGCCTACAATCCGAACTCTCTGGCAACTTCAAGGTATACTAACTCCACCTATTTTTGAACGACTCTGTCGTAATTTTAGAATTCAAGTTACAAATTACTGGAATTGAAAATTTATAGACGGCTATTTATTGGTGGATCTTCGAACCGTTCGACCGCGAAGCCGTTATGGCGAACACAGCAGTGAGCAAGGAGATAGACTACAAGGTCTTGGTGGAGATTGCTTCCACTCGGTCGTCAAATGAATTGCTGAAAATAAGGCAGGCTTATCATGCCCGCTACAAACGCTCTCTTGAGGAAGATGTTGCCGCTCATTCAACCGGAGATCTTAGAAAGGTGTGTGTGCGTGCGTGCATGAGTGTGTGTACAACTATGCCTAACCAGGAAGTTGGTTGTGATGCAGCTTCTGGTAGCACTGGTAAGCTCATATAGGTATGAAGGTGCAGAGGTGGATGCTACCCTGGCAAAATCTGAGGCCAAGATACTCAAGGATACCATAGACGGGAACGCCGGCGGCCATGAAGATCTAATCCGCATTATAACAACAAGAAGCAAGGAACAACTCAATGCCACCTTTAACAAATACAGGGATGACTATGGTCAGTCCCTCATTAAGGTCTCTCTCTCTCTCTCTCTCTCTCTCTCTCTCTCTCTCTCTCTCTCTCTCTCTCTCTCTCTCTCTCTCTCTCTCTCTCTCTTATATATATATATATATATATATATATATATATATATATATATATATATGAAAAGGAAAGAAGGTTGATAGTTACATATCTTCCAGGACTTGATCAAGTCCAACCCAGATGATGAGTTCC
Organism: Brasenia schreberi; assembly: GCA_036023115.1. NCBI lineage: Eukaryota > Viridiplantae > Streptophyta > Magnoliopsida > Nymphaeales > Cabombaceae > Brasenia > Brasenia schreberi. The sequence continues at coordinate 11,667,240 of JAYKKT010000092.1, read as the reverse complement.
TCACAGCAGTACGGGCAGCAATCAGATCCATCAATGACCCTCATAGATACTTTGCCAAGGTACTCGTTGCTTCATCTGGCGTCTCCAGCATAGAAATTTAATAGGAAACAACTTTTTCAGTTGCTGGAGGTGTCATTTTTAAGTGTCCGCTGTCCCTCAAACAATAACAATGGTGTGTCTTCCCGTTGTAAATCTCTAGTCTCAAAAAATACAAACTTCAGTTCATGGTTCTAGGAAATCTTTCGAGGCGTGAGGGTGAATAACTCGGTGTGTTTTGCAGTTAGGGGTTTAACCGTGGGCAATTTCGCACTGGCTAATTTTCTAAAATTTGGGTGGGGCGGAGTCTCCACCTCAGCTCAATGACTATCTTCCATTTAATGTACATACCAAACCAAAATCAAAGACAAGCTTCGTCCCGCACTATTTTAGTTGGCTAAACAGGATTGATCGCAAGAGATGCATCCATGTGCCAGTATAGAACTCATGCACTCACATGAACAATATATGCAGGTGCTGCGTCAAGCATTAAACAATGTTGATGAACATGCACTGGCTCGGGTGATCGTGACGCGTGCCGAGTTTGACCTAAAGGGAATAGAAGAAGTATTTTACAAGAGAAACAGCATTGCAGTGGATGAATCCATTCGGAAGGCAACTTCTGGTGATTACAAGACCTTCCTCCTCGGCTTGCTTGGAAGCGGGGAATATTAGCACAGGCATTATTACCAGTTTTATTTCCTTTCTAACTGTTTGTTTCAAACAGGTCTGGTGGAAGCTTTGGTAGTCATTTGATTTATAGTCCATAGCGAAATAACTTCAAATAAGCATTGACGCGATGACTGGCATACATCTATAAGCAAGTGATCTGCGCAATTAATTGCCTCTCTCACACACACGCACATACAGACAGCCCTCCAATCTTTGTTTATGAAATTCGTCCAGGATTTCCTTATCTGGTTGCAGCTACAAGAGCACATCAAATGCATTGGTTTTGTTCAAACAGGAGTTGTCTCAAGTTAGGTACAAGCTACTCATATTATGCAAAATGAAAGGAAGTGCCTTGCATTTTGCAATCAAAATGGGTGATAATCATATACCTCAGTTTTGGAACCCGACTGGGTGAATCATATACCTCAGATTCGGAATCCAAGTGGGTAAATCATGCTTGGAAGCAATCATGTTCTTCAACTTACGCTACAAGCACATTGAATTGATCGATGACAGTCACAAAGAGGTTGGCTATCCTGTGTCATTAATCAATCCCATTTGTTATGAGTTGCCTCTAGTTCTATAATGAGCTTTACCCACCACCGACTTTTGATTCACATAAGAAATTTTAAGGCAAACATCACTTTATATATATATATATATATGAAAATTGAGAGTCGCTAGACACCGTCCCATTAGACATGTCAATATACGCCGGGCTGGGCTACATTTTATATGGGCCTCTAAAGTGCTGATTCAGCCTATATATATATATATATATATATATATATATATATATATATATATATATATATATATATATATATATATATATATATATATATATATATATATATATATATATATATATATATATATAGTTTTTCAATTACATATACATGTATATATACTACATTACATCTAACATGTGTATGTATATATTGAAGCCTAAAACATTGTGGTTGGATTAGGATTTCAAACAAATTTGAATCAACCTGACCCACATAAGTATGCAGGGCCATATGGGTCAGGCCATTTCGCCCTGCTTCAAATATGGGTCACATTTCTTTGGCTGGGCTCTGCTAGGGCCAGACCACCCCCAAGCTGGGCCCAATTTTACATTTTTACCTCCCCAACCAAACTCTACTAGAAGATCTGTACTGTCAGTGCAATCACACAATCGATACAACTCATGCCTACCTTATCCATCAACATGAAAATCAATGTCATTTAATGCAGTACCTTGATCACAGCCATACCATTGATCACATAAATGGTGTCTAGCAACTCCTATATATATATATATATATATATAGAGAGAGAGAGAGAGAGAGAGAGAGAGACCACGCCTACGGTTTGGATTAATGCAACCAGACTATCTAACCATCACAAAAGGTATTGTTCAAGCCAGCACGTACTCCGGCTTACATATGGACCATGTTTGAGAGACAATTCATCCACGTAAACATTCCAATTTGACTGGCATCATTGTTATTAAAGAACTATAAAAGGAAGTCAACCAATTACATTTGTGCGTAAGAAAGAATGTCGAAATCCCATAGGCAAATTCAATAACATCAGAGAATCTATGAGAAAACAAAAGCTAACGAATATGCAAAATCAATAAAAATAGAGAAACTTTTTCCTTTCCAAAAGAACAAAACTACCTCCGCGAACTGCCTTGTTCAGAAACAACTCATCAGAAAACGGTTCAGTAGTAGCAACCTGTACAGAGTCTAATCAGCTGTGTTCATGAGTTTTCTGTCCATTACAGAAGAGGCTCATAATTCAACTTCCATTCTATTCAGTAATTTCCCTTTTATTTACGATAGTGTAGTCTGCTTAACGCACATGCGTCGATCAATTTTTACGAGCCAAAGCAGCAGCAACGCCACCAGCCACAAGTCCTACGGCAGCAGCAGCAATCCCAATTCCAATAATACCATCTGTTGAAAGCACATTATTCGTTTAGTTTGTTCAAAATTGTCATGCTTCAACACTAAAACAAAATAGCGATGATACAGTGGAATCATGGACTACATGATTCTGATCTTTAATCGAGTCTCTGCTGTACAAAAGCTGTGGTGATTCATCCAGTTTCATTCATGAAACATTATATTTAATAGGGCTTCCTAAACCCATGCTTAACTCAATGCATTCACAGAATTAGGAACTACAAAGTATGCATCCATGTTCTATGTCGCATTTTATTTAGCATGGTGCGTTAAATGTAATGCACTTTGGATTACCACAACAGTTGGCTGAAACTAATATGAAGATTTATTCGGGAGTAGATCTGATGCACCACATCATATATAAAATCTCAATGACAGAGAACTTCACCTTTGGCTATTCTTTCTTCAACCATCTTTTTGAGAACCAATGCCTGGCGAAAATCTGAAGCAATCTGAAAATCCATAGCGCCACTAGATTTTAGGCAAAACAGATACCAAAAACTTTAAATAAGAGAACATACAAAAGAACATGCCATCATCCATCTCCATCGTTATAGACAATACAAAAAAAGCATAAGGTAAAAACTACCACAAAATAAAATGGCTTAACACAAGCTCGTCCATTGGCATTTCTACAGTATCGAGGTCTATCTTCGTATCATTTTGAAGGGTCAAGTAGATCACATTAGAGAAAAGAACGACTCTCTCTGATGCAAGTGCACGGAGGAAAGTTCATGAACAGTAAAGAACTTCAAACTCAACAAGCAACATCTTGTCTTAGTTGTCTAAAAGAAGGTTATAAGGTTACAGAAGCAAAGGCTAGCAAACACGCTTTACATTATTGAGAAAAGGTTATGATGATAACATTTCCACCGACTGATATTTCATCTTTGACATCCATGTCCCATGATAACAACATGGAAATGTTTCGATGATCTACTGTTAATGTAAACATTGCAACGAACACTAGATTTCTACTACAGAGTCGACATAACACTGTTACACTGATAAAACTCAAAATTCAATAGCAGTATGTGATCGGCTAAGGAGAAATTTTGCTGATAATTTATCTTTTGTTACTAAAGTGAGAAAGATGAAGCATCCTTAAGTACATTTCGCTTGACTCCTAGTAGTACATAACTAAAGGCCCTCAATGGAATTTCTTCGTTCACATGGATCATGGCTAACGATGAATTTACTATTTCTAATGGAAAAACACCAATACCTCCAGTGATTGATGGAGAAGAATACGACTTCGGGGGTAGTCACCACTTCTATAGTATCCAACAGCCAAAAGGTAAAGCTTTTCCCTTTGTTGGAGAGGACTGCTTGAGCTATCCAGAGCAGCTGAAAAATCAAAAGCCACTTTTTAAGTACCAAAGACTTCAAAAAGTTTAATCATCTAAAGATGACAATATTTCCATGAATCATAAAAGAGAGAATCAAAAGGACTTAAAAGGATTCCTAAATAAAGGAAACAATTACGACTTCAGAAGTTGTGCCTTAAATGAGCGAACGACACTATCACCTTCTAACATAGCAATTCCACGTTGCACATCCTCTGGCTGCCTTGAATGAACAAGAGCCCAAGATAGCCTCATTATGCTGTCATTCTTGCTTTCAATTGAGATGACGGCTCCTTCTGAAGCTTCTTTTTCACAACCCTACTCCCAATAGTTAAAATAGACGGATATCAGAAACAGATTAAGAACCCACAGATGAAAGGTCCATTGGAAGTAAGAAAAACGGAAGCAGTTGCAGCAAGGATAAGTAAAAAAGATGCACGAATACAAGAATTTACTCAGTACATTGAAGGAAGACGTGCTCCACAGATAAAATATTTTAACATAATGGAAATTATTAAGGGATGAAAAAGCTTGAGGGGATAACATGTTTTAGAAGGCTTTCAGATGCTATGCACAAATATAATGAACTCATTGACTGCAAAAAACAAATCCAGAAAATAAGTACATTATTTGGCATGTACACGTAGATTTCTCGTTAAGATGTACAAAAATCATTTGTATTACTGCATTATTAACAGATACATTGAACTGACGAAAGGTAAGTCAATTATGATTACAAAGATTACAAAAGGCAACATAATAAGTTTGGCTGTCCTGCGCACTAATAAATATAATTACATGTGTTCTCAAACGCAAAAGATCATAACATTCTTTAGACTATCATAAAAATATGTATGATATAGTCAGCCATTTGTGAATATCGTTTAAGATGGTTTGGACATATAGAAAGAAGATCAAAAGTAGAACCTTTAAGAAGGTAGGAAAAACTAAATTTTGAAAGTATTAAAAGAAGTAGAGAACGACCACAAAAGTGTTGGAAAGAAACAATAAAGAATGATCTAGCTTATTGTGAGTTAACTGCTAACATGACACATGATAGGGCTATGTGGAAACAAAGAATCCATGTAGCCGACCCCGTGTAGTATGGGAAAAGGCTTAGTTGTTGTTGTTGTTGATAGTCAGCCATTTGAAAATTTTTAGACTACCATACATTCAGTAAATATCAGCTTCCTAAATATTGAGACACACAACAAGGATCACTGATAAGGATTTGTAGACGGTACCATATTGTAGTCTAAGACGCATGATGAATAAGAATGTCTTATAAACGTGTTATATGGCATAACAACTGCTGAAACAAAATGTTTAAACAATTACAATTTTTGGGATAAAATAAGTGGTACACAGTGAATATAGGATAGTCCAAATTACAGTGCTCTGTTATTGGCTTTTAGAAATCTCCTTTTTGAGATTTAGGTTAAAATTAGATTAAAAGAAAGAACTAAAGAATATGATTCGGTTTCAAGATCTGGTTAGAACACCCATCTTAGCCTTAAAAACTCCTATAAAAGGATTACAATATTTTCTTCTAGCATTAGAAACAATAACAACTAAGCCTTTTCCCATACTAGATGGGGTTGGCTACATGAATTCTTTGTTTCCATAGAACTCGATCGTGTGACATGCTACCAGTTAACTCAACATAAGCCATATCATTCTTTATTGTTTCCTTTCAATTTGTAATCTCTCTTTTTAACATTTTCACTATCTAGTTTTTGGTACTTCTTTACGGAAGCTTCCTTTGATCATCTTTCTATGTCGTCTTTCTATGTGTTCAAACCATCTTCAAAGATTTCTCCTCATTTTATCATCTATTAGTATCATTCCCAATTTGTTTCTAATAGCCTCATTATATATATAGTCTTATCTTGTGTGACCACTCTCATTCATCTCAATATTCCCATTTCTACCACAAACATCTTTTGTACATGATGATCAACTTCCCAACACTCATAACCATATAATATTGTAGGTCTAAGTACTGCTCTATAATATTTACCTTTCAACTTTCACAAAAAATACTTGATACACCTCTCCATTTTAACCAACCTGTATTAATTTTATGTGTAACATCTCCATCAATTTTTCTATCACTCTAAAAACTGATCCTACGTATTTAAAACTTGTTAAAGAATTCTACAAAACAGAAGACATATCAGCAGTTGATATAGTCATTCTTATCGTTGTTATTTATCTGTCTTTCTTTCTTTGTTTTTAAAATTAGTTTTAAATAAGCCTCATTAATGGCATTCTTGTAATTTAGAGAATCTTTGTAAAGCTGATATTTAAAGGTTCAAACCCTATCAGCTGATTGTACTTTTGCAGAGAAAAGAATGTGATTAGAGGGCGGCGACTGCACAGACCGCACCTCCTCCATCTTCTCAGCTAAGTCACCATTATTACTTGTTTATTTGATTTGATATTGTTTGCACATGGTATCAAAGCGTGCATACACATTACAGGTAAGGAAAAACGTTGAAGGGAGCCTCTGCTAGAAGGCAACAATCTGTCGTTGGATGGACAAAACATAATCGATACAAAATCATCACCATATTGTATTGGCCTGTCATTGACTGGATAGGGAATTTGATATCATTTGTCGATCGTTGACTCGACAGAAAATATACTGCGATTGGCCTGTCGTTGACTGGACAGGAAAGCTATTCGGCCAGTATTGTTGGTCAGGCCTGTCGTTGATTGGACACGGAAATTATTCGGACAGTATTGTTGGCTAATATTGTCTAGCAAGACAAAACTTGACACATAATAGGCCAAGTCTTATTTATTGGAAACGTGGTTGCGCAGCCAATAATACAAAATATAACACAAGATAAAGAGGAAAATGGAGATCGGAGGAGGGGGGCGGACCTCCAATGGAGCCCCTCTCCCTCCCCCCCTCCCCCTTTCTCTCTCTCTTTCTTAATCACAGCAATTTAAATCCTAATACAACCTATCAGCCCTTATATAAGGAGCTGTAAAACGTAAAATGACCAAAATACCTCTAGTATAGAAAATTACCAAAATACCCTTACAACTTCGGACAATTACAATAATACCTAAAAAATATCAGAAATCATAAAACTAACACAAAGAACACTAGATAAGCATATTCTTCAACACCCCCCCTCAAGTTGGGAGTGAGATACTTCGAACTCCAAACTTGTCAAAAATCTTCATATATGTTTGCCACATTCTTCATCTGTTTTCATCACTGATCTGATCATCACCAGCTTCTTTGGCTGAAAATATCTTCCACTTAGCCTTCCTGGCTTATCATCACAAGCAGCATCTCTGGCTGCAACATCAACTCAGCCTTCCTGTCTGTAACAACATAAATTCAGCCTTATGGTTGTAACATCATCAACTCAGTCATCCTGGCTGTAACATCATCAAATCAGTCATTCTGGCTGTAAAACATCAAATCAGTCATCCTAGCTGTAACAACAACAAATCAGCCATCTTGGCTGTAACAACATTAAATCAGTCATCCTAGCTGTAATAACAACAAATCAACCATCCTGATTGTAACATCAAATCAGCCATCCTGGCTGTAACATCATCATAAGCCGCTACTTTGGCTGCAACACATATTTTAGCAGTCATCATGACTGCAAACATTATAAGAATTTTCCAGTTCTCTTAAACATTTCCTAAAACACTTGATGTTCATGTTAATCATCTCCTTTTTCAGCATTTCACTTCATGTTAAAAGTAAACTTTTATCTTGAATATTTCATCAAACACCTCATATGCATCATTCATCTACTCACATGCTTTTCAACACAAGCTTTATTTCCAACAGAACTTCTTCATCATTAGTCTGCAAATCAAGCAAGCATCTTTCACATCATACCATAGTAGTAGCAAGACTCAATATTAACGTGATCTCCAAATGCAGCACCATGACCATCCATATAGCAAACCATCATTCTCATCGTCTGCATAACCTGATATAGACATGTACATAGCTCAACTTGGGCCATCATCATATATTGTCTATGTTCTCTCAACATTCTTATACATTCTGTTAAAACATCAAGCACCAGAATCTCGACATGATAACCCCTAGCATCAATGCAAAAACAGCCGCATCATGATGATTGGCGTGTACTTTGATCTTAACAATCTTGTAATGTTCAATCATTCACAACCTGCATACTAGTTAAAGAGGGCAATAAATGTAGCTGCAATTGGCGCCCCCTACCTTTCATCTCGGGAATGATATTCAAGGCACCACCACCTTGGAACTTGGCAATCAGTCACTGCCTGGGAATCCATGGGATCACCTTCAATGCGGCCAGCATTGCAAGGCCCATTACTGCCCAGATGTAATAAATGCAGCCAACCAAGTAAAAAATTCTGCTCTGCTTTCTTGGGAATACAAATAATACAGCAGTATGCAATAAATGCGCAGCCACCAACCGTAATGAATGTGCAGTAGTATAAGTAGTCCAATAAATTCAGCCGCAAACCTCTTAATGTGTAATAAATACCTTGTTATCAATGCTGCAACTCTGTATATTCTTTCTAAAGTCCACGCTATACCATCGAAGTATCTTGCTGACATATACAAGCCGTGTTGCTTCTGTTATGCAGCCTTCTTCTGCAATGATCATGAGGCCAGGAATGGTGCAGATCAAGGAGTATAAAGCTTCAGATCTTCAGTGTTTTGGGTTTCCTTGAACAGAATTATGATTGTTTTCAATTTCTATATTTGTTTTCCTCTCCCTGTGTGTGTACGTCCTGTTGTTAGGATCTTGAAAATTGATGATATGCGCCTTTTTGTCGCTTCAATGACTCTTTCAGAGTTTCATGAACTTGGTGCTTCAATACCCACTCATTTTCATCAAACCCTTTCATATACTATTTCACTAGCAAAACTACCTTGTTCCGAGTAAACCAGTCTGCCTATCAACTAGAAATGATACAGTTTTTCAAAAAACCCTTCAGCTTACCTGCCGCTGGTTCCCATAAACAGGATATGCTCCTGATATTTTTGAGACTGAACAACGTATTTCATTCTTCTTGATTGCCTAGCAGACTCCTTACTTTTCTTGGGAATACAAACAGTACAGTGAATGCAGCCACCATTCCAATAAGTGCAGCCGCCAGCAGTAAATAGGAACTGATTAATGCATTCTCAATTGCAGCCGCCAGCACCTTTCCACATCATGGACGGCTTGAACAGCGTATTTCATTCTCTTAAAATATTTCATCAATCAGTTCAATAAATACAGCCACCATGCAGTAAATACAGTCCACATTCCAATAACTACAGCCATATCCATTAAATGCATCTACCAAACTGCTCCACTTTTCCATTAAATGTCGTCTTTCCCTGGTCAAGCCTTCACTGCTTCAAGTTTGGTAGGAATTGTTTCTCTATTCCAAATTAAGATTTTGGAAAACAAGGTGAAGTTACTTTAGTCTGAAAGGGAATTCACAAATTTAGAGATAGCCAAATATAATGCAATTTGAATCGTTGAGGTCTAAGTACCGCACAGCTCATCATGACCTTGAAATACCCATCTTAAATCTACTTCAGTTACCTTATATTTTTACTACTTCCATTAGGTTCACCTGATGCACCATTAACAATCATAATCTCATCCTCCTCTCGTTCACCGCAATGAGAATCTTTTTTTCCTTTCTCCTCTTCAACATCATCTCCATTCTCATTAGCCGTCGATTTCCATATCACTTTCGACATATCATAAACATCTTCTTCGTAAACACTATTAAAAAACTAGGGTTCCTTTCACCTCCATCAAAGCCTTCTTTTCATATTGTGCCTTAAGTGACCAAGTTTTCTCGCCAACTCATCCTTGTCAATCGAACCAAATATAGACTAGTGCCTCCAACTCCATGAAACATCACTAACATCCCCTTCATGCGCCTTGTATATTTATTTGGCATAACACATTTTTTTTGAAGATCCACAAATATCCCAACAGCCACACCTATCACATCATTTTCTTTGTTCGCCTTAATTGACATGCAGAGATGCACATAAATACATCACAAGATATCCAGACATAAAAAAGGAACAGAACAAGGGGGAGCCGTTGGATCAGAAACAACACCATCAATTAGCAGCAGCAACACAGTATGTCCAAGCAACACTCACACGTTTTAATACAACGAAACAGCAACATAAGACGAACACACAGGTGTAGAGGCAGCCCTTCTCTTCATGTCGTCATTGGACATGACCGTAATACGACATCTCTTGGTACCCTGGTGGATACATGGTTGATCGATTCTATTTCTGTCACTTGAGTCACTTCCTGCTTCAACTTCCGACGAGTCTATTGCTGCTCCCATTGATCAAACATCTCTGATACCATGTTGAAAACATGGTTGCGCAGCCGATAATACAAAATATCAACATAAGATAAAGAGAAAAATGGAGATCGGGGGAGGGGGAGGGGGGACTTCCAATAGAGGTTGCCCCCCCTTTCTCTCTCTCTTTCTTAATCACAGCAACTTAAACCCTAATACAACTTATCAGCCATTATATAAGGAGCTGTAAAACGTAAAATAACCAAAATACCCCTAGTACATAAATTTACCAAAATGCCCTTACGACTTCGAACAATTACAATAATACCTAAAAATATCAGAAATCATAAAACTAATACAAAAACACTAGATAAGTATATTCTTCAACATTATTGCATCAAGAAGCAAACGCGCAGAATTTACTGCAACGATTGAAGGATCAGTTTCATCAGACAACTTTGGTCTTATTACATCAAGAAGCAAACAAGCAGGATTTACTGCGATCATTGAAGGATCAGAATCATCATGTATGCAATTTTGATACTGATTTATAATACAGTTGTGCATCACATCATGGGACTTCAACTTCAGACTGCACTCCATCTATATTGAATTGAAATAACAAATCAGTTTGCATACTCAAGCATATATACAATGGAGAAAAGAATGAAAGAAGAACAACAATTAGTTATTGGTGGCAACGAACATTAACAAGAGCCTTTTCAAATTACAAATATCCGTTTAGAAGACAGAAATTACAGAGAATGGGCAAGATCAATTGAATTAGTTCTTCGTGCTCATGGGAAATTATCAATGATTAAACCAAGCCAGCATAACCCGATGCAGAGAATGCAGATTTTGACAGATGGTCCAAAGATGATGCATTAGTAAGCTCATGGCTTCTTCAATCAATGGATCAGTCTATCACTAAAACAATCATGTATTTAGAATCAGCTCAGAGATTTGGGGAGCAGTTGAAGAAGCATTTTCAAGATAAAGTAATATAGCAAAAAAATATGAGATTATTGAGAAAATAAGGAGGTGTCGACAAGGTACTACATCAGTCAGTGAGTATTATGGAGAATTAAGAGAATTATGGAATAAATAGAGATATTTTGTGAAAATAAATGCAACCATTGTGTGAAAGAAAGAACAACCGAAAGTGAAATTTGGAAAATGTTTGATTTGCTTTGGGGAGTTTTGATAGAATATGACTCAATCAAGCTAAATATTCTCAATAAAGAAGACCTGCCATCACTGGAGACGGTATACTCACTCTTACTAAAAGAAAAATGCAGAAAAAATCTGGAAAAGGAAGAACATACCCAAACTGAAAAATCTGCTTTTGTTGGTAGAGGTAATATAAGCTATCAGAGAGGTAGAGATTCAGGAAGAGGCCGTGGAAGAGGAAGATCACAGAATTACGAAGATAAGAATAAGCTTCAATGTACGCATTGTGAGAAATGAAGACATACTAAAGAACATTGCTGGGAAATTATCGAAAAACCTGAAGAGTACAAAAATTATGGTAGTCATGTGGCTGCTACATCTGAAAAGGAAAAAATTGAACCAAATTCTATAGATGAAATGACTGAACTGAAAAAATAACTTGCAGATATAGAAAGTCATCTTCGTGATCATCCTTCAACATCATCTTCAAAGTCTGAGACGATCCAACCCACTTCCTATAGTATGAGTGGTAATTTTTATGGGAAAAATTCTGTATATTCAAATTATTGGGTGATTGACTCAGGAGCTATAGATCATATGGTAGGAGATAAATCTAGTTTTAAAGAATATAAAGTTACTTCTACACCTCAATATGTAAAGATGGCCAATGGCTCCTTAATTCCAATGGAAGGAACTGGAGAAATTGAAAGGAAGAATTTTAAACTTAATTCAGTGATATACATTCTCAAATTTTAAGTAAATTTACTTTCTGTAAGCTCTTTAGTTAAAGACATGAATTGTTCAATTACATTTTGTCCATCTGGTTGTGTATTTCAGGATCTAAGGACGGAAAGAACCTTTGGACGTGGTGAATTGAAAAATGGGCTATACTTACTTCCTGTTCCACATCCTACGATACAAAGAAGAGCATTGACAGTTATTCCAGCAGAAGAAGAAATAAGACTTTGGCATAGTAGATTAGGACACCTACCTGTTTCTAAGATTTATGAGTTTTGTTCCTTTTGTAATTCCAAAAGACATGGTTATTCAATGTGATGTATATCAGAGAGCTAAATACCATAGAGCATCATTTCCTAGTAGTAACTCTAAGTCGTCAGTTCCATTTGAGTTAATACATTTTGATGTATGGGGTCCATGTTTGACACCTTCTTTGGGCAATTTTAAGTACTTTGTTACTTTCATTGATGACTTTTCTTGGTGTACTTGAGTTATTTTTAATAAAAGAACAGATCTTGAGTTATTTTCAATTTTTTACCTCCTTATCATACGAGGGATTTAAACCCATTTTAGTGTTCCAAATTAAGGATTTTGTCGTAGTGACAATGTCAAGTGATTTTTCTAGTCTCTCGAATCTCTTCAAAACTTTATGGCATCTAAATAGCATTCTTACACCTATCCATACGTCAGATTTCTATACACCCCTGAACAAAATGGAATAGCGAGAAAGGAAAAATAGACATTTAGTTATGACTGCTCGGACATTGTTACTTCATGCAAAAACGTACATTTGCTATGGGGGTGATGCAATTCTAACTACATGTTTTTTAATAAATCGAGATGCCTTCTTCTTCTCTTGGTAATAAAGTCTCCATTTTACATGATTAAACCTTATACTAATCCATTTCATCTTATTACTAGAGTGTTTGGATGTGTATGCTATGTTCATATTCACAATCAGTTTAGGGACAAACTTGATCCAAGAACTGTCAAATATGTCTTTATTGGGTATTCTGGTGAAAAAAGGGATATGTATCCAAATTCACATAGGAATTACATTTCCATGGATGTAACATTCTTTGAAAATACTCCCTTCTTTGACAATCCTACTAATGAGTCAGACTCTACTATTGAAGATATTGTGCTTCCGATAAATATTATTGGCGATGAGACAGATGAAGAACATATTGTTAATGAAGATGATCAACAACATGAAGAAAAAGAGACTCAAGGGAAAGAGGAATATAATTATGTCCAATCTTACAGACACCACGAACCAAGGGGGAGTACCTACCTCAGATTCCTCCGATCTCTCAAAGACTATTCCATTTGAAGCAGACGATTTGAATGGCTCACAAAAAAAGAAAGAGATCACTCGGTCCCGTTTATAATTTCTTAAGCTATCATCATTTATCTCCTCCCTTATTTCTTCTTTTGTATCATCCTTGTCCTCATTTCATTAAAAATTGATCATGAGGCAACGATCATCTAGGATCTTAAATGAAGCCATGATTGATGAAGTAAAGCTCTTGAACAAAATGGTACAGGAGTTGGTTTCACTTCCTCCGGAAAACATTTGTCGGATGTGGAGTGGGTGTATACTATCAAAGTTGGTCAGGATGGTTGAATTGATCGTCTTAAGGCTCGTTTAGTGATAAAGTTATGCACAAATTTATAGCTGTGACTATGAAGAAACATATGCTCCCAAGTATCTAGATTAGAATCCATTAGAATGCTACTTGTCATATGCTTGCATCATGGATTTTAAAAAGCTATTTCAAATGGATAGTCAAAAGTGCACTTTTTAAAGTGAGTGCTTATACAAGAAGTGTATATGGAGCAACCTCTTGGACCTTTTGAAATTTTAAACTTTGCCCAACCATGTTTTTAAATTGAAAAAGGCCTTGTATGGTTTAAAATAAGCTCTCCTAGAGCTTGGTATGAAAAGGTTGGAAGCGAAGTTTCTTTTGGAAAATGACTTTTCTAGAGGAGTTGAGCCAACTTCTCTTTTCATCGAACATAAAAAGCATGACATTCTTCTTGTTCAAATATATGTTGATGATATTATATTTGGTACTACTAATGAATCTCTTTGTAAAAATTTATTGCTAATATTAAGTGAAGTGAGTTTGAAATATCCATGATGAGTGAGCTCTGACAACTTCTTTGGTCTCTAAATTAAGCAAACAAGGAATGAAACTTTCATCACAAGTCAATCAAAATATTGCAAGAGTTGCTCAAGAAGTTTGGAATGGAAGAGGTGCCAAGACAAATGGCTACACTAATGGGCACTTCAAATTATTACTTGGACAAGGATAAAAGAGGTAAATACCTTAGAAATTACAAAATATAGAGATGTGTGATAGGCTCAGCTCCTTCTATCTCACTGATAATAGTAGTAAGTAGGCGGATATTATGTTTAGTGTAGGTGCATGTGTGCTAGATTTCAAGCAAATCCTAAAGAATCACACCAAAAATGCTTTGTTAAAAGAATCATAGACATATCTAATAAGGTATTTCACAAATGGGATTATAGTACCTAAAGTGCTTCTTATAGCTTAATTGGGCATTGATTCTGATTTTGGATGAAAATGGATAGGAAAAACAGTGGGACTTAGGGCAGTACCACTTGCTTGGAAGCTCCCTTTAGTTTCTTGGTATAAGCAAGAAACAAAATAGTGTAATATTGTCTGGTCAAGCTGAAGGTGAATATGTTGCGGTGGAAGTTATTTGCTTAACGAATCTTTTGGATAAAGCAACAACTTCTAGGACTATGGTCTTAAACTTGATCACATCCTTTATAAGGTGTGATAATACTAGTGCAATTAATTTATCCAAAAATCTCGTTCTACCGTACTCTAAAACAAAACATATTGAAATTGATTGTATACACACTAAGGAATTTCAGTTAGAACATGTGAGGTTAGGAAGTCAATGTGCTAATATTCTTACTAAAGCACTTAACAGAAACCTTTTGATGAGATTATGTAGCAAGTTGGGTGTAACATCCATCTTTCACCCAACTTGAGGGGGAGTGTTAAAGAATTCTGCAAAACAAAAGAGATATCAGCAACCGATATAGTCATTCTTATCATTGTTATTTATCTTTCTTTCTTTCTTTGTTTTTAAAATTAGCTTTAAATAAGCCTCATTAATGGTATTCTTGTAATTTAGAGAATCTTTGTACAACTGATATTTAAGGGTTCAAACCCTATCAGCCGATTATACTTTTACCGAGAAAAGAAAGTGGTTAGAGGGCAGCGACTGCACAAACCGCACCTCCACCATCTTCTCAACTAAGTCACCATTATTACTTGTTTATTTGATTTGATATTGTTTGCACAAAACTTACCAGGGATGTAGTATGTGTCAATCTTAATTTTTGTCACCTGAAGTAACCACATGATCAAACCAAATTTTTTGTCTTTGTTCTACTAAGTCGAAAGCTTTTACTTTCTAATGTTTCCCTCCATAGTTTTAATTTCCTATTAACTTTTTCCTTACGCTCATACACACTAATACAATGTTATCCACAACTAACATACACAAAGGTACTTTCTCTTAAATATATTTTGTTAACTCGTCAATAACCAATATAAATAAATATGAACTTCAAGTTGATTCTTGATATAATCTAATATTAGTTTCAAAGAAATATCATTCCATTATGAGTCCTCACACATGTTTGTGCACCATGATATATGTCTCTTTTAAGATTGATATATGTCAATGGGATACCTATCTTTTATAAGATTCTCTAAATAATATCTCTTAACATCATATTATAAGTTTTTTTAGATCAATAAATATCGCGTGAAGGTTCTTTCTTGTTATAAAATATTTTATAAGACGTCTCAATACGTGAATAACCTCAATAGTACATATCCCCAACATAAATCCAAATTGGTTATTTATTTTACTCAATACTTATCTCAATCTAAGTTTAATAGTTTTTTCTCATCATTTTATAGTATGAGTCATCAATTTTATACCCCGATAATTTACACAATTTTGAATCTTTTTATAACTATACTCGTCCTCCATTGTTCAAATCTTATAGTGATACCCATCTCTCCCAAGTTTTTCTATACTTCTATAGGAATATTCTTTGGTTATAGATTTACCAACCTTCATATGTTGAAGAGTATCTTTAACTTCATTCCTTTGAATATATTAGCAGTTTATATAATCTTTAGATTTGGTTAGCTTTCATAAGTTAATACTACCACCTCATTAAAAAGCTTATAAAAATCATTTTTATTTTTAATATCATCACTTTCCACTAGAATCTTCTCGTCCTAGTTTTTTATATCTAAGCTTAGTTACGCTAAAATTATTGCTTCACTCACGCTCTTTTACGCTTCTTTCTTTTCTTTCTTATAAGCCTCTTAAATTTCATTACTCTTGTTAGCATAATGCAATTTGTAACATACCATTTTCTCCTTAAATTTATCTTTCACCACTTCACTCCACCACCAAGTTTTCTTTTGTGCCAGTACAACTCTCTTAGATTTACCTAATACATTTTTTGTCACTTTTCTAATATGCTTAGCTATATTATTCTACGTATCATAAAATATACCTACATAATTTCAAGCATCTCCTTTAGGAACTTTCGATTTTAATATATCTTCTTTTACATTTTGAGATTCCACCATTTAGTCTGAATAGATCTACGTACTTTTTATCCACCTTTTTACCAACAAATCCATAACTAAAAGTCGATGTTGGCTAGTTAAGCTTTCTCTTAAAATTACCTTGTAATCTTTACAACATAATCTATATTTTCTCCTACAAGCAAAATAATTAATATGTTTGTCACAAGCCACTCTTACAAATAATTAGACGTTCATATCATTTTTTGAAATTTGTATTGACTATAAAAAGATCATATACATGACTACATGGATTCTTTGTTTCCGCATAGCCCTATCATATGCCATGCTAGCCGTTAACTCAATATAAATAAGATCATTCTTTATAGTTTCTTTCAAACACTTTTGTGGTTATCTTCTTCCTCTTTTAACATTTTCACAATCTAATTTTTCATATCTTCTTACAAGAGCATCATTTGATCATCTTTATACGTGTCGAAACCATCTTAAACGATTTTTCCTCATTTTATCCTCTATTGTTGCTATTCCCAAATTGTTTCTAATAACCTCATTATGTATACGGTCTTTTCTATTGTATCTACTCATCCATCTCAACATCTTCATTTCTGCTATGAACATCTTTTGCACATCCCAACACCCATAACCATAAAACATAGTAGGTCTAATTGCTGCTCTATAATATTTACTTTTTAACTTTAATGGTATTTTCTTATCACATATAATATCTTATGTCCCTCTTCATTTTAACCAACAAGTATTAATTCTATGCGTAACATCTCTATCAATTTTTTCATCACTTTGAAAAATTGTCCATAAGTATTTAAAACTTTCCTTGTGAGGGATGTAAATGTGTCTCAATCTTAATTTCTATGTCCTCTAAAATACCCAAATAATCAAACAACATTCCATATATTTTGTCTTTGTTCTACTTAGTTAGAAACCTTTACTTTCTAACGTTTATATCCATAGTTCCAATTTTCTATTAACTTTTTCCTTAAAATCATCCACTAACACAATATCATCCGCAAATAAGATACACAAAGGTACTTCATCTTGAATATGTTTTGTCAACTCATCAATGACCAATATAAATAAATATGAACTTAAAGTTGATCCCTGATGTAACCCAATATTAACTTCAAAGGAGTATATCATTCTTTAATGAGTCCTCACATAAGTTTTTGTACCATTATGCATGTCTCTTATAAGATTTATGTATGACAATGGGATACCTCTCATTTCTAAGATTTTTGCAAAGAATATCTCTTGGCACCCTACAACAACTAAGCCTTTTCCCATACTAGACGGGGTCGGCTACATGGATTCTTTGTTTCCACAGATCCCTATCGTGTGCCATGTTAGCAGTTAACTCCCAATAAGCTAGATCATTCTTTATTGTTTCTTTCCAATACTTTTGTGGTCGTCCTCCTACCTCTTTTAATACTTTCCAAATTTAGTTTTTCTAACCTTCTTACAGGTTCTTCTTTTGATCTTCTTTCTATATGTCCAAACCATCTTAAACGATGTTCTCTCATTTTATCCTCTATTGGTGCCACTCCTAATTTGTTTCTAATAACCTCATTATGTATACGGTCTTTTCTTGTATGACCACTCATCCATCTCAACATCTTCATTTCTGTCACAGACATCTTTTGTACACGTTGATGATTAATTGCCCAACACTCAGAACCATAAAACATGGCAGGCCTAACTACTGCTCTATAATATTTACCTTTTAATTTTAATGGTATCTTCTTATCACAAAGAATACTTGATGCTCCTCTCCATTTTAACCAACCAGCATTAATTCTATGTGTAACATCTCCATCAATTCTTCCATCACTTTGAAAAATTGATCCTAGGTATTTAAAACTTTCCTTTTGGGGAATGCAATGTGTGCCAATTTTAATTTCTATGTCCTCTGAAGTAGCCAAATGATCAAACTTACATTCCATATATTCTGTCTTTGTTCTACTAAGTCGGAGGCCTTTGTTTTCTAATGTTTCTCTCCATAATTCCAATTTTCTATTAACTTTTTCCTTAGACTCCTCCACTAATACAATGTCATCTGCAAATAACATACACCAAGGTACTTCATCTTGAATATGTTTTGTTAACTCATCCATCACCATTATAAATAAGTATGGACTTAAAGTTGATCCTTGATGTAACCCAATATTAACTTCAAAGAAGTCTGTCGTTCTTTCATAAGTCCTCACACATGTTTTTGCACTATCATACATGTCTCTTATAAGGTTAGTATATGTCAATGGGATACCTCTTTTTTCCAAATTTCTCCAAAGAACCTCCTTCGGTACCCTATCATAAGCTTTTTCTAGATCAATAAATATCATGTGAAGGTCTTTCTTTTTTGCTCTAAAATGTTCCATAAGACGTCTCAAAAGGTGAATCGCTTCAATAGTAGATCTACCTGGCATAAATCCAAATTGGTTCTCTGTTGTACTTGATACTTGTCTTAACCTACGTTCGATAATTCTTTCCCATAATTTCATAGTATGACTCATTAACTTGATACCTCGATAATTCGCACAATTTTGAATGTCTCCCTTATTCTTATATACGGGTATAAGTGTACTTGCTCTCCATTCCTCGAGCATCTTTTGGTTTATCCATATTTCATTAAATAGTCTTGTGAGCCAAGTGATTCCTATTTCTCCTAGTATTTTCCAAACTTCTATAGGAATATTATCTAGTCCTACCGATTTACCACTCTTCATATGTTTAAGAGCCTCTTTGACTTCATTCTTTTGAATACGTCGGTAGAAATTGTAGTTTATATACTTTTCTGACTTGGCTAAATCTCCTAAACTAATACTAACATCTTTATTTTCATTAAAAAGATTATAAAAATAGTTTTTCCATCTATTTCTTATATTATCATTTGCCACTAGAATTTTTTCATCCTCGTCTTTTATACATCTAACATAATTAAGATCTTTAGTTTTCTTTCTTTCACCCTCTTTTGAGTTGAGTTTTTTATATAAGTCCTCCCAAATCTTAGCTTTTGCTTCACTAACGGCCTTTTTTGCTTCCTTCTTTGCTTTCTTATAAGCTTCTAAAGTTTCACTAGTTTTCTTAGCATAATGTAATTTGTAACATGCCCTCTTTGCCTTGATTTTATTTTGTACTACTTCACTCCACCACCAAGCTTCTTTTTGTGCCGGTACACCTCCCTTAGATACCCCTAACACATCTTTCGCCACTTTCTTAATATGTATAGCCATATTGTTCCACATATCAGAGGGTGTGCCAACATAATTCCAAACATCTCCTTGAAGGACTTTCTGTTTAAATATATCTTCTTTCTCGCTTTTGAGGTTCCACCATTTAGTCTGAATAGCTCGATACACTCTTTTCTTCTTTGAACATTTTTTTATTTGTAAATCCATAACTAAAAGTCGATGTTGGGTGGTTAAGCTTTCTCCTGGAATTACCTTACAATCTTTACAATACGCTCTATCTTTTTTTCTACAAATAAAGTAATCAATTTGTGTTTGTGATAAGCCACTCTTATAAGTAATTAAATGTTCATCTCGTTTTTTGAAGATTGTATTGACTATAAAGAGATCAAATGACATAGCAAAATTTAAAATCTCCCTACCTTCCTTGTTTATATCACCATAACCAAAGTTTCCATGAATCCCTTGATATCCTAATGCCTCTTTACTGACATGTCCATTTAAATCTCCTCCTAAACAAATCATCTCCCTTTGTGGAATCTTTTGAAACACCTTATCTAACTCTTCCCAAAAAACTGTCTTAATACTATCTTCTAGTCCTACTTGGGGTGCGTAAGCACAAACTATATTCAAAACCTCTACTACTAACACTAATTTCAATATCATGATTCGGTCACCATATCGTTGTATGTCTACTACACTCTCCTTTAAATCTTTATTTATCATAATACTAACTCCATTTCGGGCCTTTTCTTTACCTGAGTACCATAATTTAAAACCTATATCCTTTATCTCCTTTGCTTTTTCTCCAACCCATTTTGTCTCTTGTAAACATAGAATATGAATCTTTCTCCGAATCATAGTATCTACCACCTCCATTAGCTTACCCAATAATGTTCCGATATTCCAAGAACCAATACGAATCTTATTATCTAGGACTAGCTTCCTTACCCCCTGCATCCGTCCATAATCAAAATGCGGAGACCCTCTCTGAAAATTTTTCACTACATTCAGGCAGCAATGTAGCGGGACTAACTTCTTTACCCACACCCGTCCATGATGTGGGAACCCTCTCTGCAATTGATTCACTACATTCAAGCGAAAATGTAGTGGCCCTTGCTTACTTCTTACTGTATTCGGGCTTTGCAGCACGTCGCTAGGCGAGGACGACCCAAAGCAATGCTCATAATTTTTGTAATCCATGTTGTAAAAATCCGACAAAGTTTTACGCTAGCTGTCGGAAGCCTAACACAACCCTCCTCCTTTATCCGGGCTTGGGACCGGCAATGCAAGGGTGATCCCTTACATGGGCGGAGTTATCTTGGCACCCTATCGTAAGTTTTTTTAGATCAATAAATATCATGTGAAGGTTCTTGTTTTTGCTCTAAATGTTCCATAAGACATCTCAATAAATGAATTGCTTCAATAGTAGGGCATGAATCCGAATTGGTTCTCTGTTGTACTCGAAACTTGTCTTCACCTGCATTCAATAATTCTTTCCCATAATATCTAAAAGATCGTATGTCATAGCAAAATTTTAAATTTTCTTACTTTCTTATTTAAATCCCTAAAACCATGGTTTCCAAGAATACCTTGATATTCTAATATATCTTTATCTATATGACCATTTAGATCTCCTCCCAAACAAATCATTTTTCTTTGTTCTTTGAATTACCTTAAATAATTCTGAAAATACCTTCTTTATGCTATCTTCTAGTCTTACTTGATGCATAAGCTCAAACTACGCTTCAAGTCCTCTACAAAGTTGGGAGAAAATCTAATAGAGAGATTTAGAAATATGCAACATGCAAATCATGATGTATTTGTCGGTTTCAACGTGCATCAATTATCTTCCAAACCATTTTTAGAAGTGACCACTTGCAGTAAATATTTGCTTGTATTTCCAATTTGACCTTATCCATAGCATTATACATATATATATATATATAAGGCATAACATACCTATCTTCACTGCCTACCATTCTCATTACCTTCACTAAAGGCATAATCATTCTCAAAAAAGTGTTGCATTTCTCCTAAAAGTTAGCATTAAAAATAAGGTCCACTATAATAATCCCCTCTTTCTTGACCAACTTATAGAGCCCTATTCATCATATATAAACATCTTTTTTAATGTATTTTTTGTATGACAAGACTTTAAACACTAATAAAATTCGTATCAAATCTTGTCAATTAAGGCCTAATCAACTCCCTTCCACCAGTGTGGATTCTCATCAAATGCAATAGAGACGAGTGATTATAAATAAATTTTGTGACATTTCTGCATGAATCAATTGTCCCCTTAATTTCATCCATTGCACTTAAATCCTCAAGCATTAAGTCTATGCAATCTTATCACTTGCTTTAAAATTTACAATATTATAATTGAACAATATTTTGAACACTAACGTTCTCAACATCTTTAAAAATAAGAAGCAAATTGTCTATAATTTTATGAAGGGCATAAGATTTCAAAAATAATGTCCCCTTTAAATAGTAGTTTACTAATGATCTTCAATCATCATTTATCCAACCATCAACCATAATATAACAACCATTAACCTTCTACGACTCCCTAAATTTAAAACTTCATTTATAAACCATATCAACCTATTTTTATAATAATTTACCCCTTAAAGCAACATTATAATTAAGAATCTTATAACTGGATCTTATACTAGCAATAGCATCTGTCATGAAAGAAAATTGAATTTACCATATTAAAAGAGAGACAATTTTCATAAAAACTGAATGTATTCCACTACTTCTAGTACCTCGTCTAGCACTCCTCACAACCATCGAGAGAACTGGAACTTTTGTAGTAGAACAAAAATGAATCCCAATGCTATTGCAACCAAAACCTACATTCTTTCCTTTATCTTTCCTTCTCTTACTCTCCTTAGTTGTCACTTCTTCCTCTCTAGCCATAACATGAATTTCTTCACTGTATATCTCTCGACAAGCATCTTGAGACATCCCAACCGCCTCTTTTTGCTCTCTCTGTCGTAATCTCTTTTTTTCCTTTGTGAGCTCCAAAACTTGTTAAATTTCATACTTTACACTTTTAAGCATCCGATCACAAGCACTTGCATCCCTTTTAGTTCTCGAAAGATGGTGTTTAATGTTAAATATCTCCATGCTTCACCTCGTTATAACATACACTTATTCACATGCCTATTGCCTTCATAGGCCGGGGTGCTCCACCATCAAGCCGAGCAAAGATAAACCACAATAAGTAAAAAACTTTATGAAAGTGGAAAATCTCGAAATCTATGAAAACTCCAAAATTTTCAAGAGAAAAATTGGATTACAAAGGAGTACGGATGAAAAAAATGGAGTATGTCACGAATTTAACAAAAATCATATGAATTTTCAAGGGTTTGAAACAAAAAGCGTGTGATTTCTCTACGAAATTGAGTAAATGGAAGATATGAAAACCGTTTGAAAGTAAGGCAAGGGGTAAGGAAGGGTTTTGGAGCAAGTAAAATACTAGGAAAAAACCCAAGTTTCTCGATTTTATATCAAGCGACCTAAGATCCGATAAATCACAAAACATAATATAGTATCGTGTACCGTATCGTGATGCCCTATAATATACGATAAACTCGTACCGTATCATACGATATGGTACACACTTTACAATATTAACTATAGGTACTACAAGTCATTATCTTAGGTATGTTGGCTAATAGTAGAGTATATAATTACTGAAACTAAGCTCATTATGCCTATTTTATAATAGTAGTACTCAATAGAGCAATGTGGTCCATATCACAACGTATCATTCGATATGATGCAATACGTATCATATCGCGAAACTCCACTGTTAGGATGAGGCATCTCTAATGGATTTTGGCTTTCATTTTTTGTCTTCACGACCCTCAAAGGTGACTTCCAGCTAGGATGAGCCTTCTCCAACGGTTTTAAGGGTCTTTAACACCACCACCACTCTGTTAGTGGCAACACCAACATTCCAGTGGTTGCATTGTCCAAACCACCATTTCCAATGACTTTTGGCTTTCTTTTTTTAATAACAATATATGAACTTATGAAGTGCATGTGAATATCCTTTCATTGTATCTATGAAGTGGGAGACACTCTATTTAAGTATTTTGGTGGTTTATGAAGTGAAGATTGAAGATTTATAAAGTGTTTTTATTTTAGATAAGCTGATATTAGAGGTTGGGCTTGAGAATGTAGTCCAATTAATTATAGATAATGCAACTAACTATAAAGTATCTGAAAATGAGTTATTGATACTTATGTGACTTTTTATTGGATACCATGTGTAATCCATTGTCTAGATCTCATCCTTGAGAATATTAAAGAGCTAGATGAGGTAAAAGTTGAGTGTTGTCAAAGATATTACAAAATTTATTAATAACCATGCTTTTGTATTATATATGATGAGGAGATATATAGATGGTGCAAAGCTCCTTCGTACAACTGCTACTCAGTTTGCAATTAATTTCTTTTTAGTAAAGAGTATTGTTAAACAAAAGGAAGCCTTGAAAAGAATGTTTTTCTTAGATGAGTGACAACAGTTTGCAGAGTTGTCTCAAAATAGAATGAATAAAAAATAGAATGAGATTTCAGAGACAGCCTTTAGGAGTACATTTTGAAACTCTTGTGTTAAACTATTAAAGATTACATGTCTTTTAGTCAAAGTTTTGAGGTTGGCTAATAGCGAGGATAAGTCATGTATGGGTTATCTTAATGAAGCCATGGATATGACTAAAGAAGCTATTATAAGCAATTTTAATGGAAGAAAGACAAATTATGTGCCCATGTGGAATATTATCAATAATAGATAGAATAAACAGTTACATCAGCATGCAATAACTTACTACCTAAATCCAATATTTAGCTATTCTACAAGCTTTAAAAGGGACAATGAGGTTAATTGAGGTATCATTGATTGCATAGACAAATTGATCCCTGATAAGAATAGAGCATATGTTATACATCGAGAAATAGAGATCTATGATAATACTCTTCACTTAATGGGCTTGCATGTAGCCATTTGCAACCGTAATAATATGCGCTTAAGTAAATTGTTTATCTTAATATTTAAGTTTCTTAAATCTTATATTTATTGTAAAATAACTCTTTATGTTTGTCTTTTTCTATTAAATGTTTGGGAAATTGGTTTGGAAGTGATTGTCCAAACTTGAGAGATTTTGTAATAAGAGTTATGAGTCAAACTTGTAGTACAACTGATTGTGAAAGGAATTGGAGTGCCTTGAACGTATCCACATAAAAAAAAGCTAAATAAGTTGGAACATAAGGAACTTAATGACTTAGTTTTTATCCGTTACAATAAGCAGCTCCAACAAAGGTAATAAAGGATTACTTACTGATTAAGTATTCAATTCAATGTTTCGTTTATTTAATTGTTAACATTATTTACTTATCTTCTTACAGGCAATTAACAAAGTCAAATAGGGAAGAGACCCAATTTGATCCAATAAGTTCGAACAATTTTGATATCTTAAAGGAGTGGATTATGAAAGATAGTGAAGCAAATACACTTCTAACTGAAGAAGACATTCAATGGATTAATTTAAAATGAGCGCAACAACATCAAGGGATGATGATTTTGATTTTGAAGCGGAAGGTGATGATGATCTTGAACAAGGAAGAGAAGATGAAGATTATTTAGTTGATCCTGATTACAATATGTAAATGTAATTCTTTTTCTAATTATGAAAGTTGTAATTTTGCTAAGGATGTCCTGCTTAAATATTTTATACATTGAAAATTGAATGGTGATTGATAAATACGTACTCAACTTATGCATTATATGAATTATTTTCAATTATCTTGATTTTTTCTAAATTTTTTATTTTCTTTAATTTTTTAGTATTAAAAAATGATACGGTGTGATATAATACAGTACACTATGTATTGTGGACCAAAACGATACACAATTACGGACCAAAACGATACACGATACGAGTCGAACAACACTACAATAGAGTTGTATAGTTGGGCGTACAATTGCTGCAACTAGGCTCATTAGGTCTATTTGTACATAGAGTAGCAGTACTCGGTACAGTGTAGTGTTGCTGCAACTAGGCTATAGGCTCATTAGGTTTATTATACATACAGTAGCAGTACTC
The DNA here is from genome assembly GCA_036023115.1 of Brasenia schreberi. Lineage (NCBI taxonomy): Eukaryota > Viridiplantae > Streptophyta > Magnoliopsida > Nymphaeales > Cabombaceae > Brasenia > Brasenia schreberi. Next base: position 11,641,082 of record JAYKKT010000092.1, on the reverse strand, counting down.
AGTAGAGTGTACAATTGCTGCAACTAGGGTCATGAGACCTATTGTACAATAGCATTACTCCAGCAATATACTAGCTGTTTATACTTTATATTATACAAGCAAGATCCTTGTCATCATGTAAAAAAAGTAAGTGTAATATATTAATATACAACATTTTTTAACAAAAAAATTTAAAAGTAATGATTTTAAATATTTTCTTTAACTAAATAAAATAAGTCTGTATCATACCGTATCTATGGTACGATTATCGTGTATCAGTTCCTCTTCCGATACGGGACCCGATACGATTTTTACAGCATTGGTAAGTTCTCGACTACCAAAAATGTTAAGACACCACCATTAAGGCATGATCATTATCTGACTGCAGGTTATACAGTTAGTAATTACCTATATGTGCCAACCACTTGTTTTGATTCTTACCATATCAATAATGAAAAGATATCTTCATAAAACAAGGGACCGATTAGTGGCGTTCATTTCTGAATTTGAAACCCATCATCAATTGTCGACCACCATTTATCATATATATCTCTCAAAAAAGGAAAAACCACCCTAAGTCATTGTAAAAGACAGAGAAAACTATCTGAAACAAAAAAAATAAGGTTCACACAATCTACGGAATCAAACGACCACTAAATTTCTGCAACCAAGAGAACCTGAGGGGGAATTTGAATTCATGTACCTTCAAACTCAAACTCAAATTTTTGGATTTCACTGTAACTATAATATATTGAATTCTCAATCCTACAACCTCCAAATTAGATTTCCCGACTGCTCATGTGGGGATTCCAGTTCCCTACTGGTAACCAACTACGCCTCAATGCTGTAACTTCCAAGTATCGAGAAAAAAGATGGAAGGCATCGTTATCTACAATACGGTGAGTGACCTATTGAGAATTCTTAGAATCACGAATTCTCATACTCAAGTGAACTCTAAGGGCTTTCCAAAGACACCCTAAGTGAAGCCTGATTGAAGGAAAAAGCGGACAAAAAGTGGCACACTAGTGAATCCTTTTGGAGTGTTGCCGATAGTCTACTATATTTTGTAGGGCGGTATGAAATGTAGTACATCTACAGATTTTATACCTTTTCCCTCAATTTCCTAATTTTGGGTCGGGCAACACGACAGATCAAACCAATACAACTAAAAACCATCACTAAGAACACCAATAAACTAATGTCTCCAGTACTACTCAAAACCGCATGAGAACCACTAAAATGCGAATCACAACTAAGGAATTAGAAGCGCCGAAAATTTAAAAGCAAGAAAAAAATAGTAAAAATAAAATCACGCGATTTCTAAAACAATGTGGTTTGCCTGTAGTCGATAAAACGCCTAAAAACCAGGAAAGAGACTCACGGCAATGATGTCACTATCCGTCCATGGAAGTTGGTCTCCGCCCGTAAAGAAAGCGCCCACAGATTCGAAGAATCTACCGATCTTGGCATCCATGGCTCCGCAGATTATGAAAAACAACAGGACGACGAGGATTTTCCTGTCCCGAACAGATTCGAAGGAATGATTTTGATTCGGTTTAGAGTATAGGAGCTTTTCTTCAAACAGCGGGTGCGTGCGGCTTGGTAAAGCAACAAATTTTCTTGCGTTGAAAGTCTTCTTTGATGGGAATCAACCGGGTCGATCGTAGACCTGGGATGTTAAATCGGGTTAACTCGGCTTAAGGTCGAAAAAATAAGGGATTCAGGTTCGCATCCAGGTCAACTCGACTGTGACTCCGGTACAACATCCATATACAAATAGTATTGTTTCTTACGTTGCCATTATATATGTAAGTCGGATTCTATATGTCACTCATATTCATTTATTATTTTCAAGCAGTACGAGTGTAACCTAAAACTTAGGTAAAAAGAATGATCATGTGCCTAAACCCCAATCTAGACCCACACACTTATGGTTCAGCTCAGTTGGCCTCGACAACATACTAGGTACCATGCATTACAATAAAAGGAGGTTGTTATAACATATTAGGTAGCCTTTTGTGTAAAGTCCGAAGGTTCATCTTCTTTTGGTACAATGGGGAGGCAAAAGTAAAATGCACGCCTGGGTAATAAACTCATCAACTGTAGCTTGTCGTGCATTTTTTAGTAAAATGCTTTGAGCTTTTACGCTTGCCCCATCCTAAAAGATTTTTCCTAAAAACTTAAAAAGATCAATGAAATGCTCATGATTGTAATACACAGTATGTGGCATTTCCAGTTGTCTTCATGTCGGATTCCGGCTTCTGTCGACCTTCGGTTCTTTTCTATCGAACTTTGGTTCCTTATTGTCTTCTTTCTTAAGTACATCTACAGCGGAATAACAAAAAAAGATATGTGGTTTATTTGAGGTTTCCTCTCAGTGGGGTTTTCCTAGGAAGATTGTGGGTTACGGGGTATTATGATATTCATGTATTTCCTGCGTTGCTCTCTATTTATAGAGCAGTGTGGGCTCCATCCTTCTCAGATTATCCCATTGGGCTTTCCTCTTCAAGAGCCCCTTTATCCGGATTGTTACCATTTCATTTGGTAACCGTTCGATGATTTTGGCCTTTATGGCCGTTACAATCATCCTTTCTATAACCCAACCACAGATAATGGCTGGATGGCCAGAGTCATTTCTATGCTAGAGTTGCCGATAATGGCCACTGCCTTACATCTCCCACTTGGCCATTCGAGCCAAGTGAACTGACATACTGGTTTTCCTCCTACTTTTGTTAGGTTTTCCTAGTAATGTCATTTCATGATTTCTACTGCAATCACTGCCTATTATGTGATTATTTACCTACACAACTATCAAACCCATGTTTGTAACATGTTTTGAAAAAAGCTCCTCTATTATGTCTTTAGTCAAGGGGTCTGCCAACATATCATTTGGTGGCATGTATGAGATGGATATTTTCTTTCTGATAATCATATCATGAACATAGTGGTATTTAACCATTATATGCTTGCTTTTAGAGTAATCAGCTCTACTCTTGATAAGAGTAATTGCTGCATTGTTATCACAGTAAATGATAATTGACTCATCGGTTATTTTTAACTTCAAATCACATGTAAAGCGGCTTATTCAGACAACACTCATTGCAGCCATACATCAAGCCACATACTTAGCTTCCTGTGTATGCAATGCTACACAATCCTATTTCTTACATGCCCAAGAAATAGCAAATAAGAATATTTATCTCGAGGTAGATTTGTTGTCATCTTTGCTCCTAACAAAGTCAACATCTGAGTATCCTACCATTTTCAGTTCATCTGCTTAAAACACAGTTTTAAGTCTCTTGTTCCTTTCAAATATCTTAAAATCCTTTTTACAACTATCCAATGTTATCATCTAGGATTACTTTGATATCTACTCACAAGACCAACAGCAAAGCTGATATCAGGTCTTGTACACAGTATAGCATATATCAAGCTACCCACAGCTTGTACATAAGGAACATTAAACTTATCATCTCCTTTACCAAGACAATCAACTTACTTAGTTTGACCCCTTTTACTATGGGTATAACAGCAAACTTGTATTCACCCATTTTGAACTTCTTGAGGATATAGTCAATATATCTCTCTTGACTTAGGCATAAGAGTTTAGATTCTCTATCTCAAGAGATTTTTATACTCAGGATATAGGATGTTTCCCCTATATCCTTCATTTCGAGCCTTGAGTTTAACCATGACTTGGTTTTGATAATCATCTCATTATCATTCCCAATCAACAATATGTCATCTATATATAATGATAAGATGACAAAGTGACTCCCACTGTTCCAAACATATACACAGTGATCAAGTTTATTAGTAACAAACCCAAGTTCTATAATAGCATTTTGAAAAGTCAAATACCATTGGCGAGGTGATTGTTTCAGGCTATATAGGGATTTTCTCAACCTATATACTTTATTTTCTTGACCTTCAACTATATATCCTTCGAGCTACTGCATGTATATGATTTCATCTAAATCTCTGTTTAGAAAAGTTATATTTACATCTAACTAATGTAAGTCCAAATCATAATATGCAGATATTATCAGGATTATCCTTATGGACGCAAATTTTATAACTGGATAATATGTTTCAACATAATCTATTCCCTCTTTTTGTAAAAAGCCTTTTACAACAAACTTCTTTTTAAACTTGTTGATTGAACCATCGACCTAATATTTCTTTTTTAGAACCTATTTACAACCTATAGTTTTTCTTTTTTTTGGCAAATCAGTCAATTTCCAGACTTGGTTTTTCTCAATGGATTCATTTTCCTTATCCATAGCTTTCTCCTAGTCTATTACTTTCGATGAGTTCATAGCCTACTGATAAGTCAAGTTATCAGTCAACTCATCTAAATCCACCGAATTACACTTCTTTTGCAAGATAAGTGTAATAATCCTTTAAGTAGGGTGGTGTGACCCTAGGCCTTTTATGTCCACTTAAAGTTTTGGTTGTTTTAGAAAGGTCTTCTATGGGTTCATATAATGATTGATCTAGGTCTACTAGATCGTCAGTATATTCATTATTATTTTTCAATATGTTATTCTTATTATCTTATAAGAATTCAACATTCTCTATCAGTCTGTGGTCCTTATAATAAAACTGATATCCCTTTGAACCTTTAGGATATCCGATGAATATACATCTCAAGAACCTACTGTCTACCTTATCTCTAGACTGATCAAGGATCTTCACATGTGTAATAGATCACCACCTCCTGAGATGACCTAGGTTCAGTTTTCTTTTAAACTACATCTCATATGGTATAGTGAATAGAGTCTTACATGGTACTCTATTGAGTATGTATACCACTATACTTACTGTTTTTTCTCAAAATATCCTTGGTAGAGATGCATCAATTAGCATTGACCTTGTCATATTGAGTAATGTTGTATTATATCTTTTAGCTATACCATTCTGTTGAGGTATCTTTGGTATTGTATTTTGCTTTGCAATACCAAAGTCTTTACAGAATTCAAGAAATTCTGTAGAGGTATATTCACTACCTTTATCTGATCTTAAAACTTTGATTGAATGCCCCAATTGATTTTTAACTTCCAGTTTATATTCTTTAAAAGCTTTAAGTGCCTCAAATTTATATGCTAGGATATATAAATACGTATATCTCGAGTAATCATTGATAAAGGTTATAAAATAAACATTTTTACTATGTGACCTTACTATGAATGGTTCACATAAATTCATGTGAATGACCTTTAATAGGGTTGTTGCTCTTGTTGACTCTTTGGAAAAAACTTTCCTTGTCATTTTTTCTTGTATATAAGCTTTACACTTGTTGAAAGTATTTTCCTCAAATCTAGGCAGTAAGTCAAAGTTAGATAATTTTCTCAACTTTTTCAGACTTACATGTCTGATGCGTTTATGCCATACATTCACATCAACATTAAAGGCACAGTTAATACAAGTAGAAGGATTTTTATTTTCATTATCATTCTGTTTGAACAATACATATTCTACATCAAATTCCCTAGATAATAATATTCTCACATGTTTTCCTACAGTTACCTTGCTAGGAATAAACTTTACCTCAAAACCTTTCTTTACTAAGATAGGGACAGAAACTAGATTGTACCTTATAGATGACACAATCAATACATCAATCAGTACAATCGGTTTGCCTTGTAAAAAGATTCTAAATGACTTAGTACCCAAAATATCTGAGGAAGTGTTATTCCCATATACACCCAATGTTCTCCTAGTTTGTATTCCTTTAGATTCATTACCCTTTTCTTGGTGTTCGAGATATGTATGGTAGCTCAAGAGTCTATCCACCAACTAGTCACTGAACGGTTCATATAGATACATTCGGATATTACACAAATTATGTCTTACTTCTCTGACTATCCGTGTTGTGGGCTGTTTTCTTCACCTTTCTTGTTGCGGCAATCTCTTTTAGTGTCCCACATTTCCACAGCTAAAACACTTAATTCGAGAAGCGATTTCTTGTGTTTTTTTAAAAATTGACCACCCTTTTTGTTATTCTTGCCAAACTTTTTGTTTAATTTATTTCTCTTTTGATTGGGTTTGGAGCTAGACCATATCTCATATTTTACCACTAGCAAATTTTCTTTCTTGTTTTTACTCATATTTTCTTATTCTATTGCTAGTTTCAGAGGCAATTCTGAAAGGTTAATTTTTTGCCCTAATCTAAGGATAGTGGCGACCATGTTTCATGATGGGGGAAGATTGTTAAGGATAGTTGATATCTGCATCAGTTTCAGGATGACTAACTTCGCCACAGCTAGGTCCCTAGCTATTACCAACATGTGGTTTACATGTTCTACTACGTTGTCTCCTTTCATTTTGAAGGAATTGTATTTCTGTAGTAGCAACTATACATACAGTTTGGCAATTATGTCATATTTTGTTGTTATGGAGTCGAATAGCTCTTTTGTGGTCTTGTATTTTTTGAAAACCCTTATCAAGTCATCCTCCATGTATGTCAACATGACAGTTCTTGATATTGTGTCATCCTTTAGAAATGTTTTATACATTTTCATATGTTACTCAGTTGCATTTGGTGGTGGCAGACACACAGTTTCCTTTAATACATGCTCAACACCTTCAAGTGATAGAGCAAGCAGGATTCTTCTCTTCCATATTTGGAAGTTCAGACCGTTTAACTTTTCAATTTTTGTCAGTTTTGACACACGTATTTTTGAGTTCATTTTTATGTGCTTGACAATTATAACAACTAGACGGTCTAAAAGAGAAACATTTAATAAGCAACAAAACACACATAACATGAATCTGGTTAGAACGTTGCAGAATATATAAAAAATGAGCTAAAAATAACTCATTTCTAATATATAAGCAAACTGAGATAAATTCATAATTTTTCCAAAGGTTTTTGCCTTTAATATTTTTCCACAATACCAAAGATAAAACAATAATTTTATTTTTTTATCCACTTTTGTAATTTTCAAAAAAGGCCAAGGACAAAACAATAAAATTATTTTTGGTATTTCTTTAAAATTCGTAACTGATCAGGAGTAAATCTATAATTTTGACCCTTAGTCCAAATCTGAAATTTTCTCAAAATGATAGAGATAAATTTGTCTTTTGACACAATGACAGTATTGTGATAAACTTAACCGGGGAGAGCAGTAATGTAAATCAATATCCTGGTATTTCATAATTTTCATAAACTACTAGAGGGTAAAATCGACTTTTTGCTTAAGTAAGGATAAAACAATCTTTTTACCAGAAAATATATGGATATTTTTGTAATTTTGTGTAGTGGTAGTCTGTAAAATTTAAAAACTGATTAGGGTAGAATGAACTTTTTAGTACGCTGCCTGAGGCAGTTTTCGAGAAATCGCCGATAATTTTCCAAAACTGGGAGTGGTTTCAGAAAACAATTGGTTTTCACCTGCAGTTTTCTCGGAGCTTTAAAAGCGCAGAGGAGAGAGAGTGAGGCAGGAAATTTTCGCAGAGAGAGGATGGCCTGGCGTTTCGCCTCTTGGTCAACGGCCCTCTGGCACTGGTTTCGTTGTAGGGGAGGATGGTTTCTGCCGTTCCGCCTCCTTGCCCTTGGCCACTCGCGGCCCTTGTGACTGTTATGCTGTGGCTATCCTTTGGCCACCCATGTCCCTTGCCGATGTTTTGCTGTGGGTTTTTTTTCTTTCAGCCACTCTCTACCCTGTCTTGACTTAGGTTAGGTTTGCCCTCTGCCCTGTCTCGACTCAGATGAAGTTCTCTATTATTGAAAAAAAACACAGGAAGCTCTTCTCTTCTTTCCTTCTTTTTTTATAGACTAACGTGTACCTGTTTGCAGGGTAAAAAACGAGGCATTAATATTAGATGTGGCGTTTCTGGTTGTTTTCTTGCCCATTTTCGGCTTCTGTCGACCTCTAGTTCTTTGTTGTCCTACTTCTCAGGTATGTCTACAACGAAAGAACATAAAAAGGTATGTGGTTTATTTGAGGTTTCCTCTTAGTGGGATTTTTCTAGAAAGATTGTGGGTTACGGTGTATTCCGATATTCATCTCTTCCCTGTGTTGCTCTCTATTTATAAAGCAGTGCGGGCTCTATCCTTCTCGGATTATCTCATTGGGCTTTTCTCTTTAGGAGTCCTTTTATCCGGGCTGTTACCGTTTCATTTGGTAACCGTCCAGCATTTTCGGCCTTTATACGGTCATCCTTTCCATAACCCAACCACAAATAATGGTTGGATGGTCAGTCCAGTCATTTCTGTATTAGGGTTGTCGAGAATGGCCACTGCCTTACACAGTCCACTCTATGTTGGACTTTGCCTCGCCCTCTAGAGACACTCCTCGCCCTCAAGACTTTCCTAATGTGGTTTTGGCAGGCAACATCATTGAACTCCTCTAAGAGAATGAACACTTTAAAATAGGGAGGGAAAGGACCCTTGGGTGTCGGTAGGAAACATAAATCAAGATCTTTCTGTTATGGAGTTAAATGGTGATATTGGAAAGGATCAAGCACTGTGGCAATGAAGAATCCATGTATCCAACCTCATGGGAAAAGTCTTGGATCGGTTTGATTACCACTAGTCTGTCATAAACGATAATAATAAACAAATCTCATCGGTTGATTCATTTTGCAGCCCTTGTTATTAGGAATCAAGAATTGAGTTTTGAGTTGTTAAATCATCATTAAGATTGAGCTGGCCGTCTTAGCAGCGACAAATATGGAGAAAGAACACATATTTGTCTTATGGCGCCAGTGATGGGGTTCTCTCACTCAGTAAACAAGAAATCCACAACGAAGCATGAGTTTTAAGCATGCTTACCATGTCTATTGGATGGGTCCTCTTCCAAAGTAGCTCTTGCACGGGGCACATCGCCACCGAGGGTTACTGCTATCACAGTAAGTGTTGCTCCTACGACTCTCGGGTCTCTCTCTTATGTAGCATAAACCTACACACTGAGATCTGGTTAGGCTACTACTAGGTGTTAATTTTCACTACCAACACTTAGATCAGCATGACTTGTGTTTTTAGCCCAAATGTGGTGTAGCAATCAAGTTCTTAGTTATATTGTTAACCGGAGATGCGTACCGCCAGTTTCATGCATGACATTGGCAAGGAAGGCAGCAAGTTCCCATCTTCGGTGGATAGGCCCGCTGGTGGTGCCGAAGCCACGGAACTTCCCGTCCTCGGCATGTGATATGAAAGCTTAGTAGCTGTAAAAATTCTTCCCCTCGCACAACTATCAGTTGCAGAAAGGAGGCTATTGAAGAAATCAGGAGTGACAATTGTCCTTGGTGAGCCCTGGGCCGAACCCACATCAAAGAACTTGGTCACCAGAACCAGCACCACTGCTAATAGACTATAATTCCACTCCATTCTCGTTTCTTTGTTTAACGTATTGTTAATGCATGTCTTGGTTTGAGTATTTATAGAGATTTGCCGTTTTATATACGTTGTGAAATTGCCTCGTCCTTTCTTTGCATGTGTACTTGGGGGAGGCTAGACTCTCAATTCAGTCTTCTTCCTTCTTTTCACGTCTCAACTCTCACGTTACTCAAGTCTTCTGAGGTCTTCGGTTTTTCAATCTAGTGTGAGAATGCATGACCAAGGAGAGGTACGGATAAAGTCCAAGCCAACGCACCATGTGACTCAAATGAGGACGTCCAATTCTTCTTCTTTTTTTGTTACAGTTGGAGGCTGAAGACTAACACATGCGCTTGTACCCCCCCAGGATTCGAACTCACCACCTGCGAGTGGGCACTGGAGAGCCCTACGGGCGAGCTAATGTAGTGCCCTAGGTGCAGGACCTGCACCTCACTTTTTGCACGAGTGTGTCTTAACTTAAGAGGTGCGGTGTGTGGGCCTAATCGTACGCAGTTCTTCTCTTGCATTTTGCATGGGGCACTTGTTCAAACTCGAAGTTTTTTTTAAATTCTGTATTGTTCCAACCTACGGGAAGGTTCTTCCCTGAGTCAATTGCTGATCGAGAAAATATTTCAGGTAGGGTGAATAGCCTATGGCTATAAAGCGGGGTCTACATCATAATCAATTTCTTTTATCAAGGGACTACTACCCACGGTTCTATCCACGAACTTTGTACTGCAGTCCACGGATTTAACACTGCGATGAGCCTCGGACGTCCTAGCCTTCAACTGAAAAACATTGGGACCTCCTGCAAGGACTTGGTAAGAACTTTCACTGATCTTAGGTATTGATTTGAATGTGGTCGGAGATCTACTCTTATTCCGTGCATCGGTTGATTTGTTTGGTTCAGTCAATAAATTGAACTCGAAGAAGAAAAAGAAAACTATCCAAAGAACCAATACCAAATCGAATTCTAGAGATAACTGAAAAGGAACCAAGAAAAAAAATGGTTGGTTCGGTTCGGTTGGGTTCAGTTCAGTTATTCAAAGAACCAATTATGGTCATCCCTAATAGCAAGCAAGAATGAGTTCTGGGTTTTGTTTCATTAAATTTTTTCAAATAAAACCGGAACCATAATTGACTTGGAAGCAGACACGAAGCTGGGGGAACTGGACCCAACATCTTGATCTGGTTTCAGGTTTTGGTGGAACTGGAACCAACCAGTTTTAACCATGGCTATTGTCTCATCCTAATTCATGATATTGGTGCCTCAATAACATCATAATAAACTGAAATTCACTCGGTGCATTCCAAATATAACGATCACATTATTGCCATGAGATCCATGGCCAGTTCAATGTACGTCTAGCGTTTGGCCGCTTTCTAATTGAATACCTCAAACTGGCTCTATGCATATTGGCAAGTTCACATATTTTCAGAAACTAAAATTTTAACGCAAGCTGCTTCCAAACTGTGTTTCACCATCTAGCGTGCTGGCAGTAAAAATGACCTATCACAAATTTAATCCAAAGATCTTGTCCTGCATTCAAGGTGAAGAATGGAATTCGCCAATCGTTTTTCAAACAAGAAATCTCATGTGACTATATTAATTCGCATTGGATGGGTGAAGCTCACCAAAGCTTCAAGTGATTGCCTTTTTACTGAAATCACTAAGCATCTCTCTCTCACTTATTATATCAAGAACAACAATAACTAAGCCTTTTCTCATATTAGATGGAGTTGACTACATGGATTCTTTGTTTTCATAGAGCTTAATCATGTGTCATGCTAACATTTAACTCAAGATAAGCTAAATCATTCTTTATTGTTTTCATCCAACACTTTTGTAGCCTTTCTCTTCCTTTATTGATATTTTTACAGCCTAGTTTTTCATACCTTCTTACCAAAACTTCCTTTGGTTGTATATTACGTGTACAAACTATCTTAAACATTTTTTCATCATTTTGTCATCTACTAGTGTCAATCTTAATTTGTTTCTAATAACCTCATTATGTGTATGGTCTTTCCTTGTGTGACCAGTCATGTATCTAAGCATCTTCATTTATGAAAGAAACATCTTTTGTAATGTTAAGAATTAACTATCCAACACTCAACCATGAAGCATACCAGTTCGAATTGTTGCTCTATAATATTTAACTTTCAACTTTAATGGTATCTTTTTATTATATAGAATACCTGATGCATCTCTTCATTTTAACCAACCTATACTAATTCTATTCATAACATTCCATCAATTTTTTTATCACTCTAAAAAACTAAACTTAAGTATTTAAAACTTTTCTTACGAGGGATGCAATGTGTGTCATATGTCATTTAAAGTAACACAATGATCAAACTTGCATTCCATATGTTTTGTTTTTGTTTTACTAAGTCGAAAGCCTTTACTTTCTAATGTTTCTCTCCATAATTCCAATTTCAATGTCATCCATGAATAACATACACTAAGAAACTTATTCTTGAATATATTTTGTTAACTCATTAATAACCAATGCAAATAAACCTGGACTTAAAACTTATCTTTGATGTAATCCAACATTAACCTCAAAAATATCAATCATTCCTTCATGTGTCCTAACACATATTTTGTACTATCATGCATGTCTCTTATAAGGTTGATGTATGTCAATGGGATATTTCTCTTTTTCAAAGTTCTCTAAATAATATATCTTGATATCTTATCATAAGTTCTTTCTAGATCAATAAATATCATGTAAAGGTTCTTCTGTTTTGCTCTAAAATATTCTATAAGATGTCTCAATAGATGAATAGACTCAATAGTAAATCTTCCTAGCACGAATCCAAATTCATTGTATATTATACTCGATATTTTGCCTCAACCTACTTTCAATAATTCTTTTCCATAATTTGATAGTATGTCTCTTCAACTTGATACATTGATAATTTGTATAATTTTGAGTGTCTCCCTTATTCTTGTATATGGTTATAATTTTACTCTTCCTCCATTCTCCATGCATCTTTTGATTTTTATATATTTTATTAAAAATCTTTCAAGCCAAATAATATCCATCTCTCTTAGGATTTTTCATACTTTCATAGGAATATTATTTGGTCATATAAATTTACCAACCTTCATAAGTTTAAGAGTATTTTTTACTTTATTCTTTTGATTGTGTTGGTAGAAATTATAGTTTATATATTTTTATAATTTTGTTAGCTCTTAAGCTAACATTATGACCTATATTTTCGTTAAAAACCTTATAAAAATAAGTTTTCATCTATTTTTATATCATAATTTATCTCTAAAATCTTTTCATCCTCATCTTTGATGCATCTAACAAAAATAAAATCTCTAGTTTTCTTAACTCTAGCCTTAGCTATCCTAAAAATATCCTTCACTTTCTTTTGAATTTAACTTTTTATATAAATCTTCTCAAATTTTAGCTTTTGCTTTACTAACGATATTTTTTATTTATTTATTTACTTTCTTATAAGCTCTCAAATTTCATTAATCTTATTGACACAATGCAATTTATAACATATCCTCTTTGTCATAATCATATCTTGTATCACTTTACTCCACCACGAGGCTTCCTTTTATATTGGTATGCCTCCCTTAGATTCACCTAATACACTTTTTGCTACTTTTCTAATATGTTTAGCCATATTGTTTCACATATAAGAAGGTATACCTATATAATTTCAAGCATCTCCTTGAAAAACTCTCTTTAAATATATCTTTTTTCTCATTTTTGATATTACACCATTTAGTTTGAGTATCCCTACATACTCTTTGCTTCTTTGTCTATTTCTTAATTTTAAATCAATAACTAAAATTCAATATTGGGTAATTAAGCTTTCTCTTGAAATTATCTTGCAATACTTATAATACAATTTATCTTTTCTCCTATCAACAAAATAATCAATTTATATTTGTGACAAACCACTCTTATAAGTAATTAAATATTCATCTCGTTTTCTCAAAATTCTATTGGTCACTCTCTCATTCCACTTAGTTAAATGTTGTAATCTAACTCGGGTCATTTGTTAAATTTTCAAAGGACATCATAACATATTTTGAATATTTTCAGTAGTGAGTCGATTAGGCTTTCCACCAGTAACATCAATCAGTGGTTTAAGAAAAGGTGAGCTTCATTAGTATCGATTCACATGCTCCTTGAATTTCAATCTGTATCCAAGAAGTCATCAACGAACCCTTCTTGTGATTTAGTAATGACTATGAAAGCACACATGGGTATGTCAATAACTCTCTCTCTCTCTCTCTTACAACTGGAACACCCCCCCTCCCCCCCAAAAAAAAATTGAATTCGCCACCTATGTTGTGGGACCCCTTCAGGTAAGCTGACGCACTGGATGGGTATATCAGCAACTTCAATGCAGTTGAGGCATGTAAGACAATTACTGATGGTCAGAGTTGCATAGACTGGCTTGATTTGCCAGCAATATTGTTCTCTCTTACAAACAGAACTGCCCTAGCACAACACCACGATCAACAGCTCACCTGCCAGGGGGTCAATTCACATGTTAAAGGTCGTAAATTTGATACCCAGGACGTGTGTCTGGCTTAGGCCTCCCCATTGGGCCAGAAAAAAGGAAAATTTGCCCTAGCACATGGAGCTACAACTCTGCTGGCTCAGGTTGGGAGATCGATATTTGGCGTGTGCATATGATCTGTTAGGGGTCTGCATCAATGCATGGCCTATATAAGAAAAAAAATACTAAATCAGCCCGACTGAGAAGGCAGAGCTTTGTCTTAAAGAAAGACAATTAATTAGCGTTTGGGGTGAGGATTTTAGCTTGCCTGAGTTTTAAGCTGGGTGATGCTACTTCTAACCCAATGGCAGGTGGTTCTCTGACTTATCAGAAAAAGGGGAAAAGAACTACAAAGACAACCGACATTATGTTGGTCAAATATTGTTTGAACCAACTATACAAGCCTACTGAGTTATACACAGAACTGCTCGCCTGTTGTTTAACTATGCAAGCCAATACCAACTTGTTTCGTTTGGTTCCAGACCCGAGCTAAAATGAACTTAGCACAAGGCAAGCCAAGCTGAATGATAAGCGGCTTTGTCTAATTTGCAATCAACAAGCCTAGGCATTACTCAAGTGGCCTAAGCGGTTAACACTGAACTGGAGGTCAGAAGTTCAACAAAACGATGTTTGTGTCGTACCCAGTTTGCCTATCAAAAGAATTCATGATCTCATTGGAATAAAGGTTGTCACGTCTGCTGTACTTTCTGAAATATGAGGTATTCACAAACGGGTTGGTAGAATGCGTCGCACTATAAGTGCCGGTGTGTGGCCTGAGGTTGCCTTCAAAGAGCCAGCCTAGTTTTTCAGTCCTATCACAAAAAAGTATGTATATCCAGGTTATAATCCATCTGCCAATGATTAAAACTCAGGTTTTAAACTTGTATATGTCAAGCATGTTACCTTGCCCATCAGTTGAACCCTAGTACTACTGCTAGTCAGTATCTCTTTTCACCATGACACATTAGAATAACAATTTTTTGTGCATTTTCATATATCAAGTAACGTGAGGAGACACAACACAAGCACAAGTTGAAGTGTCCAGTTGACATACATAGCTAGTGACATAATGTTACATTTGCTCACCAGGCAGGTCGCTTGATTCACCAGATCAAGGTCATGAGTTCGATTTCCTGGGTGTGCATAGAGTCCTGCCTAAGTCGGCTTAGAATGTGGAATCAGTAATGCAAGCTGAAGTGCTCAGCATTTATCAAACTGGATGCTGCCCAAAATTTAATCCTGCTTGCTTCCTTAGAGAAACACGTTAATGTCCTCAAGCTACGAGTTGCATTTTGATAAATTTCAAGTCAAGCAAAGCTATGATATAGGCTTTTTCATTACCGTGAATAAAGACATTTCTCTATGTGCTTATCCCACCTGAAATTCGAATAATGAATGAGAACCATAGCTTATGGTTGAAACCTATTACCATAATACATAGTTCACCTCACCTTAAAGAGAGCCAAGGCCTATTTCACCTCATCCTACACAAATTCTAGATCCGCCAGCCACAATCAAATATAAGTTGCACTAGTTTTCATCTAAGACACCACACCCGCTGATAGAAATTCACTCGGATGTAAATGCTATTATCAGACGCAACATGCACCTGTGCTTAAAATGCCGAAAACTAAATAATGAAAAGTTGAAGCAGGAAGATGTGCCGACGAAATTGAAGGGCGACTCACTTATTACCGCTTAGGGACTATAAAAGCTGAGGAGGCAATCACAAAAGGGAGAATCCACAGTCAGAGTTCTGCTTAATTTCGTTTCCTTTCAAGGAGTAGTTTTCCGTAGCAATAGCCATTTGTGACACTTTCTCTCTATTATTAATGAGATAGAAGTTTCATTATGTGACTTCTATTTTTTTAATCTCATTAAATATTAACATTGCGATCAATGGTGTAGCATGAAAGGCATTGGAATACGTCATGTATTCCCAAGATCTCCTAGTTTGTTACCTGACAGGCACTGGTAACTAGCGTTGACAATCGGAGCCAACCAGCCTCACTAAAGGGAATTTAGATGGTGTGCAGCTTGCCCCTTTGAGCAGAATGTCTACTTGACGATTTTGTTGGAACTCAATGAAACCCATGGCTTGTCCCTTTATAAAAACTTTTCAAAGGCATATAAGAGAGAACTTCAAGTCCCTTTCAAAGGCATCCAAGAGAGAACTCAAGTCCCTTTTAAAGGCATAAAAGAGAGAACTCAAGCCCCTTAAGATTTCTATTAAGACAAAGACCCGAAGCAGCCTTGCAAAACCAGGTTCGGCTGGTCCAAGGGCCTACTGAAGAGAGTCCACACGACTGTCCAAAGGAATCACCCAATGGTCTTCCCCTTTGACAGTCCAGCTCTACCAACGGTGGCTTAACTGTAATGGGGCCGACACAAGGAGACTGTCGTATGCACCTCCTTGTCTTCCTTGATGAACTCTTGAAGTCCTTAGCAACTCCTTAAGTTTGTTTGGTTTACCTTAGCCATTTGTCGGGTTCCTTCCTTGGAGCTTCTCTCTCCTTCATACTTCACTCAGACTCCTTTGTTTTGACCTCCAACCAACTCCCCTTGCCTTATCTATCCAGCTCCCTTTTATAAACTAAGAGGTTGGAACACCTTGACTAATCTTGACATGAACCAGTCTGGCCAGTTGCCCATCTACTAGCCGGGTGACACTCTTCAGACCTGTCCTGGCTAGTAGAATAACACTGGTCCAAGGACTCTACGGACTCTATTCTCACTCTAAACCCTTCCTGGCCAACTAGCTAACACTAGTCAGGAGACACTCTACTGAACCCCATCCTAGCCAACCGACTAACACTGGCTAGGAGATGTCCCCTTCAAATTGTCTTGCGCCTAGACTCCTTACGATGGGTTGCCTTCATGTACCTATTTTCCTGAATTGGTTGAGTCGTTTCCATGCATTAGTTTGCACTCTTCTGGCATCACCGTTTTGGGAAAGCCAACCATGTTGTGGTTCCATTCCGGCCGTCCTTGTGGGTTCTTCCTGTAGGCTGTCAGATGACGATCTTGTTTGGGCTTCCCACGAGTGGTCTCAGTGCGGTGCCATCAGAATGGTTGCAATCTTCCCTCGTGTGGCGTCAGGGCAGTGCAGCCTGTCGGGCCATCTGGTGTGGTCCATGCCACAACAAACCTACCTATCATCACTCCTTAACACCCCTACACACTCCGTGGGACTTTGCCTTAGCTTATTCTTGAAAAAGTCCCACTCATGCCTTCGTCCTTTATTCCATCGTGATTTCAGGACCACTCAGTTGTGCAATCCTTTGGTGCAATGCAGAGGGGTGTAGTCCTTTGGTTGCAGCAACATGGGGACCATCCTGTTGGGCAACTGACTCATGCCGTGCATTAGGGTGTTGTCCTTGGGGCAGAGTTCTGGTTGGGTCTTCCAATCGTGTAGCAATTTCGTGCTCCATGGTAGGGGTTGTTCTGGGTTCTACAACATAGTTGTCCCCTAGGCCTTGTCTAAACCCTTTGCTAATAGAGATGACATTCTATAGCGCACCCCACACTTTGTAGACATATCTAATGAGCACACTCGTACCATTCAAATTAAGTCATTCTTAATGACAATACATTTTTGTTATGTCTAGTAGGACGTTATGCACTTTGATGCTAAGTAGCACATGTGAATACTATCTAGTAAGGAGTATCTAGTGGCTTCAAGTAATACTAATACTCCTATCCATGACCATAGTTTGTCGATTTCCAACAATCATATATATTTCTTCTTAATGGTTTCACTCAATGACATGTAGTTGTTGGTTTCCATTCGGGATTTAATCAATGTGAATTATTATGTTTCTTTAACTTTGCACAAGAAACTCATGTTCTGAACAGACAATACTATTAAAGTGGTTGAGTCTAACAACGATCCCTTCTTAGTGGATGTTCATACTACCAACACTCTTTTATACACACCTTGGATAAGTATGATCATCATGCTAGAGTACTTGGAAGCAAAGATGTATGATCATACCGATTAATTCCCTAAGGACTTCAGCCTATGATAAATGTTACCAATGAATGATGATATTTGGGTAATTAATTCCTACATCGAATGATTTAAAGTCTTTCAAGTAAAAAAAAAGGGTCAAGGAGATTAATTTGATTATGCTCGAGGCCATATGGAGTGACTCTCTACTTGGACAATATTTCCACTAGAAAGGGGAGGAACAAAATTTAACTCCTAGAATAAAAAGAAAGACCCAAATTTTATTTTTATTGATCCTATACCAAAAGTTGACTTGGGAACTAATGATATTTCGAGGTAGACAAATGTGAGCACAATCTTGTCTAAGGAGAGATAACTTCATTTGACTAAGCTACTAAATTAGTATAGAGACTGTTTTGGTTGAGAATACCATGAAATGTCTGTTTTGCCTCAAGATTTGATAGCATTGAGTATTAGCAACCTTATCATAAAAATCGTACCAGCCTTATTTTATTGAGTTTTAGCAACGTCAGGGGCTGGTGATAGTCCCACACCTTTTGCTTGGTCTCATCTTCCCGTCAAAAACAAGATTAGCCTTAGGTGATGCCATTTCACCTGTAAAATAAAAATAAAACATAGAATAGATAGAATAGCTCAATAAAAGGCAAAATATGACAAGTAGGGACTATTTTTCTATCGAATAAGAATGGTGAAGGTTGTTGCCTCTCCTCAAGACTAAGATTATTCAAAATCCTCATGACCCATAACAAATTCGTAGCTGAATGGTGAAGTTTTTATTCATGAAAGCAAATTGAATCCTACCTACATTTGTTTTGTACAAAAATCTGGTAAAACCCTTCTCCAGTTGAATAGAGGTCAACGATTGTTGATTACACCTGATGACTTAAAACCAGATGAGAACTTCCAGTTCTAAGCTTCAAAGGAAGGATGAATATGATTCTCTCACAAAAAAAACAAAGAAACAGAAAAACGAAAAAGAATGTCAAAAACAAACCATTTTTCAATTGTTTCCTTTGATGTCTATGCTTGCTTGAAGCTGATCAACACTATGGAAGCAAAAAGGCTCTCTAGGTATAAAAGCATTTGCAAGTCATCTTTACAGTAGTGATAATTGTGGTTGGAGGTTGTTTTCTCACCCATCCTAGCTTTTGTGCAATGCTTGGATCAGGCATTACTATTTTCAGTCCAAGTTTGGGTCATGATCTGATCCAAAGCATCAGACGATGTAAAAAAAAAGGAATTGGTTAGTGAAACATCAATCAATAATTGAAAAAGTTCAATCATCAGCCTTTCAATTTATTCACTTTTCACTTTCTTCTAGTAGTTTAGATTCTCCTTCATAACTTGTATTTGTAAGATTTTCTCTTCAAATGAATAAATTTATTTTTCGTTTCCTCTTTTTATAACCCTTTTCATTCACTTTCTCTTTTCGTTATCCATAATAACTATTGTTTGAGTGGGGTCTACATCCTATAAACCTCACATATTCAACTCTTATTAGGATCTGGAGGTATTAATTAAGATACTTCTCGGAGGATTCCTAGAGGCCCATAGAATTGCTATAGTCTTCTCGTAAAGAGGTCTTTGTCTTCTGACATGTCCATGCATCCTCTACCCATAGTCTACAGGAAGCTGTTACTCGAGCAAGTCTCAGTGCCAGCTTTGAGTGTGTGTTTCAAACGCCAACAGTAACTTGGATCAACCACTGAGTTCATACCCAAACATTATCATCTCACAACATACGAGAATTAATAAAAGGCATTAAGAAGAGAGTCAGCAACTACCTGCAATGAATTAGAAATGTCGCTATTCAGAGAATGCAAATAAGCTACTACATAGTAAGGTGACTTCCAAAGGGAAAACCGACTAGGGGTTCGATCAAAAGGCATTATGGTGGATGTGAAAACGTAGTTGCATTCTAAGTGAAGAGTAGTTGCTCCAGGAACCACTGCCTTTATGGTGGCTTGGGGTTCGATCAAAAGGCATTCGCCGAAACGAGCTCGTGAGTTTGATAACATGGTGCATTTCCTGAAGGAATCTGCTTCACCCTAGCTGGTCAATAAAAGGAAGAAAAGAAATGAACGTCGGTTGCTGATTACTGGGATTGTTGTAAACATGATATTGGACCCAATATGGTGCAGGAGATAGACCGAAGTATAGATATTATCATATCATATGATACTATACATGTTCCTTTTCTTTATTAATTGAACAACAAAGTTAATAAACAAAGTGAAAAATTATTCAACGATATCATATATTACACTAAGATTCTACCGTGCGGTTAGATATGCATCAACGAGTAGGCAGAAACCATAAAGTCTCTGGTATTATATCTAGGGCTCCGTGGATCGGTTTGGCTTGGTTCTAGGTTCAACATCAAACCACACCAATATAATTGATTCTTCTTTTAGAAGAAAAGTAAACAATTATAAATCAGTGAAAAGAACCAAACCCAACCATTTGTTCTAGTTTGATTCAGTGAACCAAACAAACGTTTTGTATTTCTTTTCAAACAGAAACAGGTCAAACAATACCACAGGTTTGGATTAATTTTATTGGTTTGGACTGGTTTAATTACTTTAATTGTTTTTAGAACCTAGGAGACAAGTATTGAAAATATAAGCTTTCAACTTAGTAGAACAAAGACAAAATATTTGTAATACATGTCCAATTATTTGGTTATTAAAATTGACACACATGCATCTCTAAAAAAATTGAATACCTAAAGTCAATTTTTCAAAGTGCTAAAAAAAGTATTGGAGATGTCATACTTGGAATTAATACAAATTATTAAAATAGAGAGGTACATTAGATATTTAATGTGATAAAAAAATATCATTAAAGTTGAAAGGTAAATATTATAAAACAACAATTAGACCCGCTATATATATTGAGCAATTGATCATCAAGAAATGCTAATAGCTTTGATGACAGAAATAAAAATACTGAGATAGATGTGTAATTACACAAAGAAAGACCATATTGATAATGAGGTTTTTGGAGACAAACTAAAAGAGACACCAATAGGAAAATGAAGTAGAAAAAAATGTTATAGATAGTTTAGTTATGGTAAAATGCGATCAAAAGAAGCTTCAATAAAAAAGAATGAAAAACTCCATAATCAAAATGTTAAAAGAGGAAGAAGACTATAAAGTGTTGAAAATAAATAATAA
This sequence comes from Brasenia schreberi, assembly GCA_036023115.1. Classification (NCBI taxonomy): domain Eukaryota; kingdom Viridiplantae; phylum Streptophyta; class Magnoliopsida; order Nymphaeales; family Cabombaceae; genus Brasenia; species Brasenia schreberi. Next base: position 11,620,102 of record JAYKKT010000092.1, on the reverse strand, counting down.
AGAATGATTTAACTTATATTAAGTTAATTTATACAAGCTCTATTAAACAAATAATCCATATAATCAACCTATCTTAATATGAGAAAAGGTTTAGCTGTAGTAGTTGTTGTTGTATAATCAGACACATTACCGTTTCTTGGTGAAAACATGTTTGGAACCTGTTCTGGTGAGATTCCTTTTGTAGAACGAGGCCTGCTATCAAATTATCAATGTGGTTCGCCCTCATAGAACCATGGAGTATGGACCCCATGAAACAAAACTTATGTATATCAACTTTGCCTTGATCCCCTATAGTGGGAACAAAGATGTCAAACACGAGATGGATTCTCTTTAGATGAAGGGCGTAAAGTTATATTCGTGATGTCAAACAAGGTGAGAAGTTGAGGAGCGCCTTCTAAGTGGTAGAAGTGAATGTCGAATACTTTGTGCAGAAAAAGCTCATTGTAAGGCACTATTTTGTTTCTAGAAATGAACGGACGAGGCACAGTCATGGGCATCAATAATATTTACCCGCCGTCCATCTTTCAAGATTGACGGCTGATATAATGAATGCATCCACCCAAACCAAACCATTTCCTTATAGTTCAATCCCAGCGCAATATGTACTTTCTGGAGGTCAATCGAATTTCATGTCAAACGATCAGAGAGAGAGAGAGAGGTGGGTCCGAGCAGATAGCAGACAAAGAATCGATGGTTGATCTGCGGGATGACCCTCTACCACAAGGTGTGCCCTTTTAACTGACCATAAGACAAAACCCTACCTCCCCGGCCTTTCCAGTCTTCCCTTTCCCTATAAAATCTAAGCCTTCTCAGGAGCCCAGGATATAAACACCTGAAAGAAAGAAACCGATCTCTCTCTCTCTCCCCTTGGGAGCTTCACCACTTCGGCCTTCAAGAAGATGACAGACTACATAGAGGGAGGAACAGCGACGGCGATGGCAATGGTGGCTAGAGGAGGCCGAGAGTGCACCGGAGTCTCAGAGGACGAAGAGGCGGCGGAGAGTGGCAGCCCAGCCAACGCAGGCGGAGCTACAACCTCCGGCAACCCAAAGAAAACAACGACAGGAACGGCGATTGACGTAGCTCGGAAGCCGCGGGGCCGGCCACCGGGATCGAAGAACAAGCCGAAGCCGCCGATCGTGATAACGCGCGACCCAGAGAACGCGATGCGCCCTCACGTCCTCGAACTCTCCGCCGGCTACGATGTCGTAAACAGCGTTGCGCAATTCGCCCGCCGCCACCACCTCGCCCTCTGCATCCTCACCGCCAAGGGAACCGTCGCCAACGTCCCCCTCGCCCATAGCAACTCCGCTGGTCGCGCCTCCGCCGCCACTACGCTCACCTTTCACGGCCGCTTCGATATCCTTTCGCTTACCGGGACCTATCTTCCTTCCAACCCTTCAGCCTCTTCCTTCACCATCTCCCTCGCCGGTGCCCAGGGCCAGGTTGTCGGAGGCACCGTCGCTGGAGGTCTCATTTCTGCCGGACCCATCGTCCTGATAGCCGCCGCCTTCACCAACCCCTCCTTTCACCGGCTTCCGGCCGACGAAGGGGAGGAATCCGGCGATGGTAGGATGGGGAACGGGGGTGGCTCTGGTGATGGTAGTGTTAAGAAGGAGAATGACACGGAAATGGAGGCATGTTCGTCTTTACCAATGTATAGTCCTTTGAGTTGCCAACTTCCTCATGATGCTTTCACGTGGATGCCTTCCTCCAGGCCTTATTGAGAGCGTGAGTGGCATTCTTGTCTTGCATGGGATGATGATGATGGCCATGATCGTTCATGTCATGTACAAGTTGCCATGCGATGCATACATCGTCCATTAATGGTGATGATCCTTCGCTTCCTGTGGGGTTGTACTAATTAATCTTTCTTGGTCCTGTTGAAAGCTAACCTTTTTTTGTTTTTCTAGTGAAATGAGCCCTCTTTGTTCTAAAATTGATGAACTGATTTCTCCTTTTGAGGCCTCTAATACGAAGAGTGGATACTCTCCTAACATAACAGTTGGCCTATTGGTCCTTACACAAGGCCGGGATATGAGTGTTTCATCATTCATGTCTGATGCATAAAAAGTTGGCATATTGGTTGGGTATATACGACATTGTAGAAGACTTGAGAAATTGAATGAAAAAGAATAAAACATATGACCGAGAGAGAGAGAGAGGTGGCCAACCTTTCTTTCCTTTCGAAGCTGGTTGAAGATTTCTTTTGAATAGTGAAATAACAGAAGTGTTAAACGTATGTTGTGAGAACCTCGAGTGGGACTGGCACGAAATAACGGTGAGAGAGAGCTAATGCGTGAATGAGAGTAGGCAGGAGGAGAGGAGTGGGGCGGGTTGTGGAGTGGAGTGGCTAGCTGGACTTGACGGGATTGATTTGATGTAAGGATGAGATTCCCATGGGCACCTTGAACAAAGATAGGTGGCGCATGTATAATATATATATATATAGAGAGAGAGAGAGAGAGAGAAAGAAAGGGGGGGCAATCTCGTCCTGGCTCCATCTTTTGTCGTTAACTTTTAGAGTAAATGATTTGTTGATTAAGTAGCTGCAAATGGTAAGACTAAGATTTGAGATTTTAAGACTAATTGTCGTCCTGGATCCAAATTGGTATTTATCGATCTTACCTTTTGGCCACGACACACCATTTACCTATGGACCCATCATCTCCGAAATTGTTCTTGCATGGTAAAAGAGCTAGGTTTTTGACACTTGACGTGGTTTTGGTTGTCTAAGTAAACTCTGGGGTTCTTTTATTCTCCACTTAGGCGGTTGGGGAATGTAAAGAAATTAGAGACTAGATCAAATCTCGATTTTGGCTAATCTCCTCATCCTACTTTACTCTGAAAACCTGGTTTTAGATGGCACAAACCTTTCACACCGGTGCGAAAGAAACAATTAAAGGATAGTGCTTTATATTGATTGTTAGGATTGAATCCTTTTGTAATTAAACGGTACCAGGGAAATGTGATCATGCTTTACGGCTTATGCGCATGTACTCAGTTTTATACAACATAATTGTAATTAAACGATTCAGCTAAACATTGAGTTCTTCCTAGTTCTCTCATTTTTAGTGAATATATATATATATATATATATATATATATATATATATATATATATATATATATATATATATATATATATATATATATATATATATATATAGAGAGAGAGAGAGAGAGAGAGAGAGAGAGAGAGAGTCGGTAGGTGGAACCAAGTCTGGAGGGCCTTTGTGGTGAGAGCGGTAACTAGCAAAAGTGATGGGAGGGAAAGGGCCTATTATTGTCGGTCATGTCCACCTGATTTGACAAGTGATCAAAGGCATCTGCCTGGCTTGGTCTTGTGACCCAGTTCCTTTCATACATGCCTTTCTTACCGAAATATGCCCATCTTTCACTGCATTGGTCTCACTCAAATTAACTATTTCAGCTGTTGATCAGACCTCACACTATGTAGCGTGCAGCACAGTGGTGTCAAACTCTTGGTTGAAATGACGCCGTTGTGATTGAATGTATAATAAGTCTTAAAGCGTTAAGGCAAAAGATGATCCGGAAGCTTTGACGATTTTGACTATTGTGGACAAAGTTTTGGTAAGAAGTGTGTAGCTCCAAAACTGTACTAAATAGCTCTAACTGAAAAGGTTTTATAAGTCTGTTCAATCCAAAAATTTGTCTATAAGCACAACGAACAATATCTTATCTTGCTAAGAGGTCCACTCATAAGTTGAAGGTCATGAGTTGGACTTACCTGGTCAGGGGTTGAACTCAAATTAAAGGTCGTGTGTTGATACCCAAGGGCATGTATCTGGCTCCGGCATCCCCATTATACTCAAATATAATTAACTATAAACGGATTCTTCTTGGTTTGCAATTAGCGCGAATTGAAGCTGGAAGGTGTTTCTAGTGCTGTCTAAAATCGTTTGTAGAATTGAAGAAATTTGGATGAATAGATTGAACCCAAAGCATTGATTCTAACCAATGGCACTGGCCACAGTGGTGGACCTATTCGTTGGGTGAAGTGAGGCAGGAATTCCCCCTCTAATCTATACACGTAGTTCTTAATTAATTTGTTGAATGTTCATATGAACTGCCCCATCTTAGTTTCACTCAACTGAACTTTGCATCACTCACCTGAATGTCGCCCAACAGAACTTTCCATCATCCTAAAGAAGCTTTTGAGGTCCGTGTTACCCGGTGTGTTTGCCGCCCAGGTGCCTATTACTTTAGTACAAATTTGCATGGCAAAATCTCATTTTAGAGTCCTATTGCACGTACGTATGTTATGCAGTCTATATTTTCACAAACATCAAACTATGAAAGCACATCCAAGTTCATAACCAATGTAAAACATGCCCCAGTAAACTACTGGTTTTCTTGATTGTGGATGGTGATTTAAGATGGCCACGCGCTCTAGATTATAATACCTTCGAGATTAGCAAATAATACTTGGCAGAACCCAGGACTTTGAACGAGAGATTGACCACCAATCTCAGTCAAGCTTGCTATACAGGTCATTCTGTTTGAAGAAAAGCTAAGCTCCTCTCTCAGTCGAATCGAGTATAACGTTATGTCCTTTCTGGTTGGTACTCTGTGAGAGAAAGAGAAAGAGAGATTTCCCTTTTTCCAGGCGAGGTGCACGCGTGGTGCTTTCATTCACCAGAATCCTGCAGCAGGTATGCCTCTGAACATTTATTTCAGATTTAGTCATATATCATGACCGAAAGCTTTTCCTTCTCTCTCAATCAGATTAACAAGTCACAAGTCTTTCTCTCTGTATATACACTGTTGTATGGTGGCCTCTCAGGCTTTTCCAGAAGAACGAAGAAGGTGCTTCTCTTCTGCTTTCTCTTCACCCAAGGGTGCTCGTACCACTTAAACAGATCTGCACAATGTGGAGTGAGTCATTGGCGTAAAAACTCTCTCTCTCTCACACGTGATTCTAACATATTCTCTCTCTCCCTCTCGCACACGCACGCATACCCACATCCTGCAGTTTTCAGACTGGAACGCAATGCTGTGCCTTCGGTAGGCATGTTGTTAGTACCAACTCTTCCAGCCTACTGTACTTCAACAGCAGGGAACACGTTCAGGTTTGTGAAAGGACTGCATCGTATTTATGGCATACGACTGACTACTCCACCTATAATAAGAACGTATTCAAATAAATAAATAAAATACAGTAAAGGCTACCTACATTTATTTCAGCACAGCACATTCATTTCAGCAATCGATTATCAAAAAACAAATTGGTAAAAGACAAAAAGGAGAGATTGATCACTGCGAACTCTTACCTTCACTTTGCTGCTCTTTGAAGCAATACTTTTTTATATATTTTAATCACTTCAACTAGCTCATCATGCACAAGCCTTCCTTTTAGGCTTTCGAATCTGACCCAGGAAGCCTGTGAGTACAGGTTCCACGTTTGGCTATTATCATTGTCACTACTTTTTAAAATTATTTTAATGCCGTATTCTTTTCTGAAGACGTATCTCATTGGTTGAAAGATCTTTCACCAGGTTTAAGTCGCTAAGAGCTTACGTAATTGTTCACCTTCCAAAGTAAAACAACAATAGGTAAAACGTGTGGGTAACCAAATAGATTTGTTTCTTGGTGTAGTGATTCTTTTTTGCCACCAAAAGTACAAAGTTTCATTAACGTAATGAAAGGTACAAGAAGCGAGGGCAACCACAAACAAAACATATAGGGAATTCCTAAGAAGATTTTAAAATATATGTATCCACCAATCTTGGATTAATATATATGACAGACTTTAAGAGCACTGCCGAAGACCTTCTTGAACATCTTCAACTTTAAACTGAACTATTGATTCCGAGGCCAACACAGCAACGCCACTCTGTTGTTGAGAATCCACAGTAATGCCCGGATACAAAGAACAGCCGGAAAATGGTAGTTTCCTACACCAAGGCAGTTATAGCACTTGTAACCGTCACCTTCGATCCTCAATGTGTTTCAGTTCCTAGCATGTGGTACTGGAACTTGGGGCTCAAGCCCATATGAAATTGGGATAACTATTGCAATAAAGCACAATTTCATGTTTGATTCATGTATGAAACTGGCATTGCAGTTCCATGTTCCTCTAGTTTCTCGTTTGATTTGCAACAATGAGACCAAAAGTTACTTTTTCTGTTTCATATTCCATTTACTTAAGCCCTTTTCATATGCTCCAAAGCCTACCCAAATAAATTTTATTATCAAGATTATAGCTAGTCAGATTCTGTGTTCATGATTCTCACACAAGATACGATGGTATATGACATAAATAAGATACCCACTCTTTTAACCATCATGCAGTTATCCTAACCAGCATAAGAATGAAACATCAAAATAGAGTAACCATGAAAACTTCAAACCATCCGCAAGATTTAAGATTCATTCAGTAGCATACAAAATCTCTGCTGAAAAAAATTAGATACTTTAGAAAAACAAAATGCCAACTATAGTACAATCATTTCAGTTAACAAATAGGCCTCACAATACTAAATCTTCAAGCAAAAATATAATCACAATTTTTTTCAAGGACCCTTGAATTTCAGACGCTAATAGATAAATAAAGATAGTCAATGCAATGGGCGTTCAGATCGTTTTTGTTAGTTCCGAAACACAATATTATTGGATTCGGTACTGTACATTACATTCAAATGTATAAAATCATTCCTCAATGAAAAGCAAAATAAGCTACCACATTGAGTGCCTCCAATTTGCTAAAGAGATTGTAGGCAATATGAAAATAAAAAGAGCACAATCTCAATATCTTAATCCTCATGAATCAGATATATCCAAAGAATTGAAAATAAAACCACCACACGAGATGGCTATTCCAAGTCGAAAATATCAAAAAGACAGATGAATACCATCATCATACACACATTAGAACACAATCTTGAGAAAGAAATAGAACATATGTTATCGACTAGATAATTATATCATGTTATAAATTAATAGCAACACACGCTTTTGGGTAGTCATATAAGAAGAGGAAGAAGAAACAAAAATAGGAAAGAAGAAGAGGGAAAATGGTAAGAAACAGATGAAGAGGTAAGAAAGTGAGAAAAAGAAAAGGACCTCACTTGAGTTGTGAGAGAAAATGATGCTGGTATGCTTTCTCAACAATTTTTTGTGTGTAAAAATTTTTCATCACACAATGATCTAGCTTATTGGGAGTTAACTGCTAACATGGCACACGATAGAGATCTGTGGAAACAAAGAATCCATGTAGCCGACCCCGTCTACTATGGGAAAAGGCTTAGTTGTTGTTGTTGTTGTTAAAAATTTTTCATCACCAGGTTGTTGGTGGGAGATAAACTCATGCGAGAATTATGACTCGCCCGTCGAGGCATGAGGCCCACGCTCAAGTCGAGCGTCTCACCTCAAGAGGCGGGCTGCTTTTTTAGTTATAAAAAGTGTCTATAGAACTCAAGTTTCATGGCCTCACCTAGTGTTGCGTTTGATTCGTTCATGGAACTATCACAAAAGTTCCTTATTTTTGTTTGAGGTCCCAACCCCCTAGCACCATGAATCAGACACCCCCAAGAGGCACAACCTAACCCACTAATGGACACCTCTCTCTCTCTCTCTTGGATAAGTAAATTGGTATTGATTTTTATAATTGTTATTTCCACTGTACTTGCAATGGTGATCCAATCGGAGCACAATTAGCTCCCTCTAGGTCGTTGTATATATATGGGGAGAGAGAGGGAGGGCATAGTGGTAAATGTTTAAACTCATGTGTGATTAAAGTTACTGAAACATTAGAGATGTTTGATTAGAATGATGAATTGTGGAGATTTGAATTAAAAGCATCATTATACTTTTGCATGTAATATTTAATATATTAAATATTTTTTAATTTATCACAACAACTTTTATCTCAAAAATTGAATGATTGAGATGATAAAGTATATTTGAACATTTATTACATCCTCTCTCTCTATAGAGAGATAGTCCATGCCCATACTCATCCGTGTTCAAATATCTTTAAATGTTTTAACCGTTCAACCTTTAAGATGAGACTTTTAAAGAAAAAACAAAATAGATCAAGTGCATTTAATGCACTTGTGAAACATGCCATGAAAATTTTTGATCTTCTAAATTCAAATTTAAACAATTGATCTTATAAGTACGTTCTATACATACATATATACATGTGTTTATATATATTAGGAATCATAAGGTATTTGAACAGTATATACTCTCACATTCTCATATGCCAGCCGTCTAATCACTCTTGATGAACAAATAGATACAACAACAAGAAGCTCTCTTGATCATCCATTAAGAGCAATTGAATGGTGATACTAATTCCGAATTATCCTAACATATATATATATATATATATATATATATATATATATATATATATATATAGAGGGGATGTAGTCTCTACTCATAATCAATCATACTCACTTCATTTCATTGTCTTCCATTGCTTAAATATATCAAAACCACCTAAATGCTTATATATAGAGAGAAATTGGTATATGCACACACATTCATCTCAAATCTACTGAAAGATGTTCACCATTCGATTGGCTTCACAATGGTAAAGATTTGAATTTAAAATTTGAAAAATATCATTATACTTTGCATACTTAACATATAATGCAAATAGTGCATTAAATGCTTTTTAAATTGAAATCAACCGTTGATCATGCTCTCTCTATCTCTCTCCATATACATATACGAAAAGGTTGCACGGAAACGTCCCCAAAGGTGGCATTTCCCGTTTCTGAAGATATTGAAATGGGATTCATTGCTAAGATGTCGTTCAGACGTTTTGGCTTCATTTTCTGTTTATATAGAGTATTGAGGACACAAGAACACAAAATGCTCTGACGATGAGTGGTTGTACGTGGTGATTATCATCCCTAAATGCCTTTCCTAATACCTGATTCATTTTCTGTTTTTTATTGTTTTTATAAATACATATTTATAATTTTTTGTTTATATATTTATTAAATATGACATATATAAACCTATATGTATGTATATATCATTTATATATTTAGTATAAATATAGCTGTATTTACCCGTTTCCTAACTTTTTGAGATTCATTGTTCTCGTTTCTCTTATGGTGCAACATTGTGTTTGTCTATATATGATGCAGGTTGTGGCGGCTTTAATCGAAGGTAATGTAGTTAGGAAGTGATGGGGGTTGGTGAAATGTAATGAATGGCAACTAGCCGTGGTTCAAGCCGCGAAAGGTGATTCAGAGCATGATTAAGCATTGAGTTGGCACTCTCTCTCTCTCTCTCTCTCTCTCTCTCTCTCTCTCTCTCTCTCTCTCTCTCGATCTATCTATCTATCTACACTACAAGACTGCTGGTGCTGTCGTAATTCCCTCAAAAATTGCATTGGCAACGGAAAGCCAACTGATCAACAATGAAACTCTGTTGCATAAAACCGGTGGCAAATTTGAGATGGTTAATTCCGTATTGCACTTCCCTCACCATTCTTTCACAGAAAATGCAAAAAATTCTGCCGCAAAACAGAAATGAAACATTTTGTCTTCCGTTCGTCTCTATTCCCTAACACTTCATCACTATATTGTATTTGTGCACCTTACTACTGTTGTGGTTATACATACATCATATATATATAACCTGCCAATGCATAAAAAACATATAACAAAGATCAATGACCTACTCATTAACTCTTCACATAAAGCATATCAAATGCATATAATATGGAGCAAAATATAACATTGTTTTTGAGCAATTTATATCGAAGGAAGAGGTTCATATGTGTGAAAGATAGAGAGATTGATAGAAGCATTAGATGAGAGAATATCTATTGAAAGGCCATCCATCCAAAACTTTCTCCTTTCGTATCTCCCTTTTTGTCTATGCTGCCTTTTCTTAAGAAAAAAGTTACACTTCTATAATATGAAAAAAAAGGATTCTTAATAATCTATATTCTTAATGATCTATAGTTTCATGTGTTTCTATCGATGACAACTCAAATTGATAACCATGCAGCCACACAGACATAACATCAAAGATACTGAGGCAATAAGCTACATCTTCATGTTTTACTTGCTTTGTCTTAACTATCCCACAAAGTATAATAGAGAATAATGATGCACGAACAAAAATGCCTTTGATGTGCTTCAAAAATCAAATTGATAGATATAACGAGATGGTTAGCTGAAACCTTATATTTATGTCAACCTACATGTTTATGAATTCGAGATGGCTGTTATCAATCTTCAACATCTAAGATCTTTCGTTTTCTTTTTTAGTCTTCACGTTTTCTTCTTTGGAGGCCGCTCACTAATTTGATACAGCTCACTCCATATTTGCTTATACCACCAGTATATACATTTCAAAATCCATATATCCAACTAAAAAGTATAACCTTGCTATGGCTTTAACATGTTACATTGAGATGGTCATTCTCGGCTCGGGTAACAGCTGGACTGGTCATCCAGTCGTTATCAGAGGAGATGCCTGATAAGTAACGGACAACCGTTATCGGAAATTCCGGTAATGGCTATCCGTTACCTCTCCCAGACGAGGGAAGCCACGAGAAGAGAATGCCAGACGACAGGGGAGCGGATGCCTATAAAAGAGCATCCATTCACAGAGAAAACAAGAAGAAAAAATACAGAAAGCTTCTTACAGAAGTGATATAGAGAATATAGTCGTCTGAGAAAACCCTCGTGAGGAAACCTCGCGACGACGTCATCAACATCCGTTGCGAAACCTCCGACGATCAGAGTACCGGAAAGGTAAGACCCAAATCTCACTTCGTCAGTGGTATCAGGGCCTAGTTCCCTGCAAAAAAAACAAGAGAGAAGAGGGTTAGAATTTTTTTTAAAATAAAAAAAAGAGAAGAGAGCAGTCGGTGATCGACAGTCGGACAGGGAAGCAAAGGCAAGCCAGCGGGAAGCCCCAAAGGCAAACCAGAGGCAAGCCGGCGGAAAAACCCCAAAGACAAACCAGAGGCAAACCTGCGGAAAAGCCCCAATGGCAAACCAGAGGAAAGCCGGCGGAAAAGCCCCAAAGACAAACGAGAGGCAAGCCGGCGGAAAAGCCCCAAAGGCAAACCAAAGGCAAGCCGGTGAAAAAGCCCTAAAAGCAAATCAGAGGCAAGCCTCAAAAGGCAAAACAACGGCAAGCCGGAAAATGCCCGAAGGCGAGACAGAAAAGAAAAACAAAGCAGCCGACTGAAGTGCCTAGAAGAAGAAAAATCGCCGAACGCCGACGCCGACGGTTAGAATCCTCTCCCTCCCTCTCTCTCTGTGGAAAAATCTAGATACCTGTACGTTTTTTTTTAATTTTTCGCTTTTATAGCAATAAAAAAAAAACCGTGGTTGTCAGAAAACCGCGGCGGGAAAACCAGCGTTTTTCAAAACCGTTGACGGTTTCCCGAAAACCAATAGCGGTTTTCTGAAACCGTAGAAAACCGCCGTGGGTATTGAGTAAAAAAGACAAAATTGCCCCTGTCATTTTTTTATTATTTCAAAATTGCCATTGCAAAAGGACAGGTTTACCCCTTGGCCGTTTTTGAAAATTACAAAAATACCAACAGCTGCTGATTTATGGTATTATCCAACCCGGATTGGAAAATATCAGTTCTGCCATTAAGTCAAAAGACAGGTCTACCCCTATTCCTTTTGAAAAAATACAGATTCGCCCTGAGAGTTAAAATTATGATTTTAACCCCGATCAGTTGTGAATTTTACAAGAATACCAAATAGTGATTTTACGAGTTTGTCCTTGTAATTTTTCAAAAATTACAAAAAGGGACAAATAAATAAAATTATAGATTTATCCTTTGGTATTGGTTTAGAGGTAGAAAAACCCTTAAAATTATTAGATTTTCTGCATCAAGTTAACGTGTTTCTTGCTTTGTGTTTTTCTTTGTTTCCTTTAGAAAGAATAAGACCGCTAGCTTGATATTTTTTGCCAAACAAAAATAAGTTCTAAGATATGTGTATCCGAACTAGCAAAAGCAGAAAAATTAAACAGTTTGAACTTCCAGACATGGAAGAGAAGAATCCCGTTAGCTCTAACACTGGAAAGTGTAGAGTATGTGTTAAAGGAAACAGTGCGTCCTCCATCATCAGACGCAAGTTAACAACAGTTAGAAATGTATAAAACATTTCTAAATGACGATACCATAGCAAGAATTGTAATGTTAACTTATATGGAGGATGACCTGATTAGGGTCTTTGAGGAATATGAGACTGCAAAAGAGCTGTTTGACTCTTTAACAGCTAAGTATGATACAAGTGCAAAGTTGCATGTGCAGTTGCTACTACAAAAATACAACTCCTTTAGAATGAAAGAATGAGAAAATGTAGTAGAACATGTAAATCATATGCTGGTAATGGCTAGGGATTTAGCTGTAGCAAAATCAGTCATCCTCAAACCAATGCAGATATCAACTATACTGAACAGTCTACCTCCATCATTGAATATGGTCACCACTGCCTTAAGGTTAGGACCTCAAATCAACCTTTCAGAATTGCCCCTAAAGCTAGCAATTGAGAAAGAACACATGCTCAAAAACAAAAGGGAAAAACTGCTAGTAGTCCAGGATGAGTTGGCATCTAGCTCCAAATCTAACCAGGAAAAGAAACCAAATAAAAAGTTTGGCAAGAATAACAAGAAAGGCGGTTAAGCTTTTAAGAAATCACAGGAAACCGCTTTCCAAATCAAGTGCTTCAACTGTAGAAAGATGGGGCACTAAAAGAGGGATTATCGCAACAAGAAAGGTGGAGGAAACAACCCACAATGTGGACAATCGGAGAAGCAGGACATAATCTGTGTAATTTCAGAATGCCTATTCTTGGATTGCCTAGTTACAGGTTGGTGGATCGACTCAAGAGCTACGAGACACATCTCAAAAACCAAGGAAGGGGCAATTGATCTAAAGGAATATCAACCCGGACAACATCGTGTGTATATGGGAAACAATACTTTCTTAGATGTTATGGGTATTGAATCCTTTAGGATATTTGTACAAGACAAACCAATTGTACTGACCGATGTGTTAATTGTGCCATCTATAAGGCGCAATCTGGTCTCGGTCTCTGCCTTAGTAAAGAAAGGTTTTGAAGTAAGGTTTGTACCTAACAAGGTAACTGTGGGAAAATATGGGAGAATCTTGTTCTCGGGAGAATTTGAAGTAGAACATGGACTGTTCAGGTTATCCAATAATGAAAATCATCAATCTTCTGTTTATATTGAAAGTGTCTTTTCTGTTGATGTGAATATGTGGCATAAACGCCTAGGGCATATAAGTCTAGAAAAGTTGAGGAAATTATCCAACTTTGACTTATTACCCGAATTTGAGGAAAAGACTTTCAACAAATGTGAAGCTTGTATACAAGGAACAATGACAAGAAAAGTCTTTTCCAAGGAAACAAAAAGGGCAACAACCCTGTTAGAGATTATTCACACAAATTTATGTGGACCTTTTAGAGTAAAGACACATCGAGGAAAGGATTACTTTATAACCTTTATCGATGACTACTCTAGATATATGTATATATATCTTTTAGCACATAAATCAGAGGTACTTGAAGCTTTTAAAGAATATAAACAAGAAGTGGAAAATCAATTGGGGCATATTATCAAAGTCTTGAGATCAGATAGAGGAGGTGAGTATACCTCAGCAGAATTTTTAGAATTCTATAAAGACTTTGGTATTACTAAACAAAATACAATGCCTATAACACCTCAACAAAATGGTGTAGCTGAAAGGTATAATAGAACCTTATTGAATATGATAAGGTCTATGATTATTGATGTCTCTCTACCAAGGGTATTTTGGGGAGAAGCGGTAAGCACAGCCGTTTACGTGCTCAATAGAGTACCATGTAAAGTTGTGTTCACTACACCATATGAGATGTGGTCTGGGAGAAAACCCAACCTAGGTCATCTCAGGAGATGGGGATCAATTGTACATGTCAAGATCCTTGATCAGTCTAGAGATAAACTAGACAGTAGGTCCTTGAGGTGTATATTTATTGGATATCCAAAAGGTTCAAAAGGATATCGGTTCTATCATAAGGACCAAGGACTCATTGAAAGCAGAGATGTTGAATTCTTAGAAGATTCTAAGAATGACATCCTGAAAAACAATGAAGAGTATGTTGATGATTTGGTAGATTTTGACCAATCATCTTTTGAGCCCATAGAAGAACTTCCTGAAACCACCGATACCTTAATTAGACATAAGAGGCCAAGAGCCATTCCATCCTATTTAAAGGATTATCACACTTACCTTTCAGAAGAAGTGTGTAATTCGGTAGATTTAGATGAATTGACTGGTAACTTGACTTATCAGCAAGCAATGAATTCATCAGAAGCAACAGACTGGGAGAAAGCCATGGATGAGGAAATTGAATCCATTGAGAAAAATCAAGTTTAGGAATTGGCTGATTTGCCAAAAGAAAGAAAAGTCATAGGCTGTAAATGGGTTCTGAAAAAGAAATATAAGATCGATGGTACAATCGACAAGTTTAAAGCGAGGTTGGTTGCAAAGGGTTTTTCGTAAAAGGAAGGGATAGACTATGTTGAGACATATTCCCCAGTTGCGAAATTTGCATCTATACGTATAATCCTGGCAATATCTGCATATAATGATTTGAATTTACATCAGTTAGATGTGAAGACCGCCTTTCTAAATGGCGATCTAGAAGAAATCATATACATGCAGCAGCCCAAAGGATTTGTGATTGAAGGCCAAGAAGATAAAGTGTATAGGTTGAAAAAATCCCTATATGGCCTAAAACAGTCACCTCGCCAATGGTATTTGACTTTTCAAAATGCTATTATAGAACTTGGGTTTGTGGCTAACAAACTTGATCACTGTGTTTATGTTTGGAACAGTGGGAGCCACTTTGTCATCTTATCTTTGTATGTCGATGACATATTGTTGACTGGAAATGACAATTAAATGATTGTCAAAACCAAGTCATGGTTGAACTCCAAGTTCGAAATGAAAGATATGGGAGAAGCATCCTATATCCTGGGTATAAAGATCTCTCGAGATAGAGGATCTAGACTCTTATGCCTGAGTCAAGAGAGATATATAGACTATATCCTCAAGAAATTCAAAATGGGTGA